>JAGDQO010000884.1:0-470000 GCA_018342035.1 Solanum appendiculatum | reverse complement strand
TTATTATTATTATTATTATTATTATTATTATTATTATTATTATTATTATTATTATTATTATTATTATTACTACTATTATTGTTTTTATTTATTATTATTATTATTATTATTATTATTATTATTCTTATTTTTGTTATTATTGTTATTTTTCTTGTTATTGTTGTTATTGTTGTTGTTCTTATTGTTATTGTTATTGTTATAGTTATTATTATTATTATTGTTATTATTGTTATTGTTGTTATTGTTATTATTGTTGTTATTTTTATTATTGTGTTTTCGCAGAAAGAGTGTGAAAGACTTTAAGAGGAAACATGATAGAAATCCCTTATGGTGACTTCACTTATGGGAAGTTGATAGGAGTATGTACACAAGAAGGATTGAACTTGTGTAACAAGTTAAGGTTATCTAAACAGCTGAAAGAGAAAAATCAGTTGGGAGATTTTTGTACTCAGTTTGGATTACCAGAAATCTCTTAAAAGAAGAAAGATAAGTATCATAGATACCCTTTGGATGATAGCCCTTACAAGAAGAAAGATCTAGAAAAGATCTAAAGAGGAACGGGAAGCGAGAAAGAGCTACCGAAAATCTAAGAGATTTGCTAAAAATCGGTCTAAGAAAGATTTAGCAAATATTAAGTGCTACAGATGTGGAAAGTTTGGTCACATAGCACCAAATTGTAAGCATGAAAAGCTAAAAGCTCTTGAATTAGAAGGAGATCTTCATGAAAAGATCTACGATCTGTTATATACTTCTGGTTCTGAATCCGATTATGATTCATAATCCGAATCAGAAGCTGAAGTCGATTTACTCGATTTCTCTAATGATGAAAAAGTTTGTGATAATTTATGCCAAACTTGTAAAGATGATAATTGTGTTTGTGAAAATGATGAATTTTACAAATTACAAGCTCAATTTCAAGATTTGAATGTTAATACTATTACATCTGATAATGTGATTGAACTCCTGAAAGAGGTAACTGATAAAAAACTTCGGGAAAAGATTATTGAGCTGGCAGATAATTCTGGATCAAGTTCTTCAAAACCTTTTGAAAGTTCTTCAAAACCTTTTGAAAAACTCAGAAGCTTTGAATATCAGGCACCTTATTCTATTAAGGAGGTTAATAACCGTCTGAATAACTTAAATATTCCATCAAGAGAATCCTATTTCGACGATTTAAAATATGAAATTGAGAATCTTAAAAAAGAGATTAAATCTCTTAAACAAAATCAAATGATTTGTGATCACAAGATAACTCAGGTGGAGAAAAACAATTCTGCAAATGAGCCTTCTAGTGACAAAGGTAAAGGTGTGGTTTCGGATAAAGAACCACAAAATCTTACTGATTTTGAAAATAATTCGTTTCTTGGAATGATGCAGGTTATAACTGCTCATAAGTGGTATGTTAAATGCACTATTTTAATCAACAATAGTTTTTCAATAACTGATGTTGCTATGATTGATAGTGGAGCTAATGTTAGCTGTATTCAAGAAGGATTAGTTCCCACGAAATATTTTCAAAAAACTACTCATGTGGTTAAATCTGCATCTGGTCATGCTTTAGATATAAAGTATAAACTGTCTAATGTGAGTATTTGCCAAAATAAAGTTTGCATTCCGCATTTCTTTTTCTTAGTAAAAAATCAGTTATACCCTCCCATTATTCTTGGAATCCCTTTTATAAATGTTATTTATCCTTTCACTCATATTGATGCAAAAGGATTTTCTGCAGGTACTGATAATCGAAAAATCAGTTATACTTTTATTACTGATCCTATATCAAAAGAAATCAGTGCTATAATTGATATGAAGCAAAATCATGTTGCTACACTTCAATTAGAGTGTTTTAGTATGAATATATTTGATGCTTTGAAATCTACACAAGTTCAGGAAAAAATTAAATTTATTACTGAACAACTTTCTGTTGATATTTGTGTTGATCATCCAAGTGCTTTTTGGGATAGGAAAAAGCATATTGTCACTCTTCCCTATAAAGAAAGTTTTTCAGAAGATGATATTCCAACTAAGTCTCGACCTTTCCAAATGAATTTTGAACTGGTCGAATTTTGCAAAAAAGAAATTGATAATTTACTGCAGAAAGGGTTAATAAAACCTTCCAAGTCTCCGTGGTCTTGTACAACTTTCTACGTTAACCATGAAAATCCCTAGGCTTTGATACCATTTTACAGGATCTGGTCATCGGGCGGTAATCCGCCATGACAACATAGATCTAGCAATTGTAGTTCTGGTCATCGGGCGATAATCCGCCATGACAACATAGATCTAGCAATTGTAGTACCCGTACAAGGGACATACTTCTAAAATATAAGAGAATTTTCATCTAGTTTTAATGACTATATGGAAATGGAGTCAAATCCCCTTTTACCCGAGTAAGGGGTCTGTCGAGATCAGAATACATATTCAAATTGAGCCCATGTATCTAGTAGTTCTAACCGGAATAAATTGCCCTTTTTCTCCATTTATCGGGACTTACTTCCCCCGGCTGGCTAGACGGAGCCAATAAGAATAGTATTAAGATCTGACTGTTCCACCATCTCGAAACCAAGTCAAAACAACCGGAACTGAAAATTCTTTCATACTTAGATTGAGTCTAGTATATCTTCATGGTTAACCTATGCAAGAAGTTAGATATTCGACATAGATATGATATTACTTAGCCGGACATCGTCCGGGCAATAAGAGATAAAATATCAAAGCAATTAAAATATATACCTCTAAAGACGAGATCCCTCTGCTGCCTTCAAAGTTTGAAGATTTTATTAATCATTTTATAAATATGGTACAAGAGTTTATACAATAGAGAGGAAAAACTAAAACTGTCCAAAAAAAAACTTGGTTATTTAATACTTATAGTAAAGAGATAATTGCAAATTATGTTAAATGCACTATTTTAATCATACCCGAAAATAAAGATGGAAGGCCGTCTACAAACTTTGCTTTCCCATATTGTAACTTATTTTCGGGTAATTCCATAATCCGACTCATAAAGGTATCTTTATACCATCTAAATTCACCCAAAGTCCTGCATCTAAGACCATTAAGAAGAGTACGCACAATTTCGTACTGGTTAGTGAATCTTCCATTGAAATGTTCTAAAATAGTAAGAACAAGAGTATAAACTGCATCTTCTCTGTTTGCAACTAAAGCCATTCCAAGGTTATCAACACCTTCAGTGGTTGCTCTAACGTTTATTACCATGGCCTTTTCTTCCATTGATAAATAATTATCCCACCAGCCTCTTAATTGACCAGTAAATCCTGCAATACGGACTCTGAGATGGGATTCGACCCTGATAATACTTAAATGTTTTTACACCAAATTGATTTTAGTCCTGGTTCACAGGCAAGAAACTATATTCAGAAAGAATTTTTTAGTGAAAAATGGAACCAATTTAAAACTTGGTTATTTAATACTTATAGTAAAGAGATAATTGCAAATTAGGTTGCGTATTAAAATATACTGGTCCATAAGCAACAGTAGATTCTATCGAACCTATCAAAGATTGTCTAAAATTATAATTTCTAGCATCACGCAAAGCTGCCATGAAAGTTTCTGGTAAGCCTTTCAGAGTAAGAGTCTTAAAAGCAATCTGCACCATGCCAATATACATAAAATTAAACTGATTTTTATAAAAGTTAATATCACGCTCATTTAACAAACGAATAGTCTGTTCAGAAGAATTCAAAGCAATAGACTGCTTGGTCTAACAGTCATACTGCTTTGGTAAAAAATGTTAAACAAAGAGTGAATTCTTTGCCTGTTCTCACTCTTGCTAACCCATCCTGGAAAAAGATTATTGAGACGGATGCGTTTTTTTTTTTGGACAGTTTCAATTTTTCCTCTCTATTGTATAAACTCTTGTACCATATTTCTAAAAAATCAATAAAATCTTCAAACTTTGAAGGCAGCTGACAACCACTGAAGGTGTTGATAACCTTGGAATGGCTTTAGTTGCAAACAGAGAAGATGCAGTTTATACTCTTGTTCTTACTATTTTAGAACATTTCAATGGAAGATTCACTAACCAGTACGAAACTGTGCATACTCTTCTTAATGGTCTTAGATGCAGGACTTTG
Source organism: Solanum appendiculatum (assembly GCA_018342035.1). Classification (NCBI taxonomy): domain Eukaryota; kingdom Viridiplantae; phylum Streptophyta; class Magnoliopsida; order Solanales; family Solanaceae; genus Solanum; species Solanum appendiculatum. The sequence goes on along the minus strand of JAGDQO010000884.1, from coordinate 465,906 downwards.
GGTGAATTTAGATGGTATAAAGATACCTTTATGAGTCGGGTTATGGAATTACCCGAAAATAAGTTACAATATTGGAAAGCAAAGTTTATAGACGGCCTTCCATCTTTATTCGCAGAAAGAGTGCGAAAGGCTTTAAGAGGAAACACGATAGAAATCCCTTATGGTGACTTCACTTATGGGAAGTTGATAGGAGTATGTATACAAGAAGGATTGAACTTGTGTAACGAGTTAAGGTTATCTAAACAGCTGAAGATGGATAAGCTGAAAGAGAAAAATCAGTTGGGAGATTTTTGTACTCAGTTTGGATTACCAGAAATCTCTAAAAAGAAGAAAGATAAGTATCATAGATACCCTTCGGATGATAGCCCTTACAAGAAGAAAAGATCTAAAGAGGAACGGAAAGCGAGAAAGAGCTACCAAAAATCTAAGAGATTTGCTAAAAATCGGTCTAAGAAAGATTTAGCAAATATTAAGTGCTACAGATGTGGAAAGTTTGGTCACATAGCACCAAATTGTAAGCTTGAAAAGCTTAAAGCTCTTGAATTAGAAGGAGATATTCATGCAAAGATCTACGGTCTGTTATATACTTCTGGTTCTGAATCCGATTATGATTCATTTTCCGAATCAGAAGCTGAAGTCGATTTACTCGATTTCTCTGATGATGAAAAGGTTGGTGATAATTTATGCCAAACTTGTAAAGATGATAATTGTGTTTGTGAAAATGATGAATTTTACAAATTACAAGCTCAATTTCAAGATTTGAATGTTAATACTATTACATCTGATAATGTGATTGAACTCCTGAAAGAGGTAACTGATAAAAAACTTCGGGAAAAGATTATTGATCTGGCAGATAATTCTGGATCAAGTTCTTCAAAACCTTTTGAAAGTTCTTCAAAACCTTTTGAAAAACCCAGAAGCTTTGAATATCAGGCACCTTATTCTATTAAGGAGGTTAATAACCGTCTGAATAACTTAAATATTCCATCAAGAGAATCCTATTTCGACGATTTAAAATATGAAATTGAGAATCTTAAAAAGGAGATTAAATATCTTAAACAAAATCAAATGATTTGTGATCACAAGATAACTCAGGTGGAGAAAAACAATTCTTCAACTGAGCCTTCTAGTGACAAAGGTAAAGGTGTGGTTTCGGATAAAGAACCACAAAATCTTACTGATTTTGAAAATAATTCGTTTCTTGGAATGATGCAGGTTATAACTGCTCATAAGTGGTATGTTAAATGCACTATTTTAATCAACAATAGTTTTTCAATAACTGATGTTACTATGATTGATAGTGGAGCTAATGTTAGCTGTATTCAAGAAGGATTAGTTTCCACGAAATATTTTCAAAAAACTACTCATGTGGTTAAATCTGCATCTGGTCATGCTTTAGATATAAAGTATAAACTGTCTAATGTGAGTATTTGCCAAAATAAAGTTTGCATTCCGCATTTCTTTTTCTTAGTAAAAAATCAGTTATACCCTCCAATTATTCTTGGAACCCTTTTTGTAAATGTTATTTATCATTTCACTCATATTGATGCAAAAGGATTTTCTGCAGGTACTGATAATCGAAAAATCAACTATACTTTTATTACTGATCCTATATCAAAAGAAATCAGTGCTTTTTGGTTTGGATATAATTAAACCATTTTGAATCACAATCTTTTTGAAGATTTCTAAATGCTTAATATGCATTTCAAAAGTTTTAGAGTAGACTAGAATATCATCAATATAAACGATGACGAAATCTAAATAAGGGTTGAAAATATCATTCATAATCTTTTGAAATTCAGAAGGAGCATTTTTCAAACCTAATGGCATTACATTCCATTCGTATTGCCCAAATGGAACATTGAAAGCAGTTTTATAAGAATGTTCCTTAAAGATTTGAATCTGCCAATATCCTGACTTTAAATCAATTTTAGAAAATATATTAGCATCATATAATCTGGATAATAAATCCCTTTTGTTGGGAATAGCATATCTGATCCACTTTAAATATTTATTTAGAGGCTTATAATTTATTACCAATCTGGGTACACCCCTCTCTTTCTCAGCAACATTGTTAACATAGAAAGCTGTACAAGACCACGGAGACTTGGAAGGTTTTATTAACCCTTTCTGCAGTAAATTATCAATTTCTTTTTTCCAAAATTCGACCAGTTTAGAATTCATTTGGCAAGGTCGAGACTTAGTTGGAATATCATCTTCTGAAAAACTTTCTTCATAGGGAAGAGTGACAATATGCTTTTTCCTATCCCAAAAAGCACTTGGATGATCAGAACAAATATCAACAGAAAGTTGTTCAGTAATTAATTTAATTTTTTCCTGAACTTTTGTAGATTTCAAAGCATCAAATATATTCATACTAAAACACTCTAATTGAAGTGTATCAACATGCTTTTGCTTCATATCAATTATAACACTGATTTCTTTTGATTAGGATCAGTAATAAAAATATAACTAATTTTTCGATTATCAGTACCTGCAGAAAATACTTTTGCATCAATATGAGTGAAAGGATAAATAACATTTATAAAAGGGGTTCCAAGAATAATTGGAGGGTATAACTGATTTTTTACTAAGAAAAAGAAATGCGGAATGCAAACTTTATTTTGGCAAATACTCACATTAGACACTTTATACTTTATATCTAAAGAATGACCAGATGCAGATTTAACCACATGAGTAGTTTTTTGAAAATATTTCGTGGGAACTAATCCTTCTTGAATACAGCTAACATTAGCTCCACTATCAATCATAGCAACATCAGTTATTGAAAAACTATTGTTGATTAAAATAGTGCATTTAACATACCACTTATGAGCAGTTATAACCTGCATCATTCCTAGAAACGAAATATTTTCAAAATCAGTAAGATTTTGTGGTTCTTTATCCAAAACCACACCTTTACCTTTGTCACTAGAAGGCTCAGTTCCAGAATTGTTTTTCTCCACCTGAGTTATCCTGTGATCACAAATTATTTGATTTTGTTTAAGAAATTTAATCTCCTTTTTAAGATTCTCAATTTCATATTTTAAATCATCGAAAGAGGAATCTCTTGATGGAATATTTAAGTTATTCAGACGGTTATTAACCTCCTTAATAGAATAAGGTGCCTGATATTCAAAGCTTTTGAGTTTTTCAAAAGGTTTTGAAGAACTTGATCCAGAATTATCTGCCAGATCAATAATCTTTTCCCGAAGTTTTTTATCAGTTACCTCTTTCAGGAGTTCAATCACATTATCAGATGTAATAGTATTAACATTCAAATCTTGAAATTGAGCTTGTAATTTGTAAAATTCATCATTTTCACAAACACAATTATCATCTTTACAAGTTTGGCATAAATTATCACAAAACTTTTTATCATCAGAGAAATCGAGTAAATCGACTTCAGCTTCTGATTCGAAAAATGAATCATAATCGGATTCAGAAACATAAGTATATAACAGACCGTAGAACTTCGTCATATAGCTCCCCATTTATACAAATGGGAAGAAAAAGTCTGGTTAATGAGAAAATATCCCAGACAACCTCATCAATACATCTGGAAGATATTCCAGAAGATAATCCGTTATATGCCCAGTTACAGGCATACTTGGGAAAACAAAAGCAAAGTGATACATTTGTGACGGTGGCTAGAGAGGAGAATGATGATATCAAATCCTATGAAAAGGTAACAAAACGAGAAATGATATTTCTTGTTGAAAACTCTGAAATTCAAAGAAAAGAAGAACCTTAGAAGATATTCCAAAGGTATTTGATTAATGGATTATATTATCCGGGTGAGTCATACAAGACCCGTTCATATTATGAAACAATTCTAAAGGAAACAAGAAGTGCAGATTTCCAGCACTTTTCGGGATATAGCTCGGATGAAAATGTTTATAACTTTTCAAAAATAATTATCAAGCAGGTTATATCCATTGAAGAATGGGGAATATCCACCATGAAAGAAAGGTAGATAAGCCTTAATAAACAAGAATGAATTTCACCTATTGGGATTATATCCAAGCTTTTGATAAAGCGTTATATTACAATAATGATAAACAAAAACATACTTGGTTTATCAAAATATGTTCAAAGATATTTGAACGAACAATTCCAAACTGGTTTTTAGTATGGTGGTCGAGGCACGGACCAACGGTAAAGATTTTGCCGGAACCGTTCTTAAAATTATATAAAGAATGGGCGAAGATTTCTCCCAAGTTAAATGAGTTATACTGTGAAGATCATATATGTTATTTGGAAAAAATTGATCAAATCTATTTCTTTATTGAATTCTCTATTCCCTGGATCCACAAATGGGCTCCAGAATTAGGTTATACGGAAGAACAAATTCCTTGTTTATACAGGATTTTTTACAATAATTTCTGGGATAAACTAATGAAGAATGATCCCAAGACTAAAAATTTATTTGGTCAAGAACTCTTGGATAGCATTGCCATAAAAATCCAAGAATATAGAGACATCCCTAGCAAGGAGTTAATGGACAACACGTCTGTCAGGCATATTGCCAGGAAAATCTCTTTTCAGGAAGGAGATAAAGAAGATATGATAAACAGATATTTAGAGGATGTAAAGAAAAATTTGATTTCCTCCATAAACCAATATGAAAAATCAGATGCTTCAATGAATAGTGAAGCAAGTAATGATGATATCCCACTAGACGCTCAGCCAGTGGAATCAGATCAAATGACAGAAGATGATTTAATTAAAGCACAAGCATTGATAAGAAGAATGAGAGAAAAGGACAAATGAAGAAACAGCCAAGGCCGACAGCCAAGGCCCTACCCACAAGTAGAAAAACTGTGTTCACAGTAAAAATACTGTAGAGGGACCTAGATAAGGGACCCAAAACTCTGTACAAAAGATTCTTTTTTCTTTTATAAATAGGCTAGTTTAATTTGAGAGAAGCAAGTTTTTTTGGACAGTTTCAGTTTTTCCTCTCTATTGAATAAACTCTTGTACCATATTTCTAAACAAATCAATAAAATCTTCAAACTTTGAAGGCAGCTGAGGGATCTCGTCTTTAGAGGTATATATTTTAATTGCTTTGATATTTTATCTCTTATTGCCCGGACGATGTCCGGCTAAGTAATATCATATCTATGTCGAATATCTAACCTCTTGCATAGGTTAACCATGAAGATATACTAGACTCAATCTAAGTATGAAAGAATTTTCAGTTCCGGTTGTTTTGACTTGGTTTCGAGATGGTGGTACAGTCAGATCTTAATACTATTCTTATTGGCTTCGTCTAGCCAGCCGGGGGAAGTAAGCCAAGTTGGTTTCCATCAACACCGTTTGCTGCGAAGTGTCATACAATTTGCACTTCGGATTTAAAGTTGAAAGGAGAAGATAATAAATTCTATAAGATAAGCATATCAGTTCTGAGCCTGGCGCATAATTATAACCATGCGTTTTTACATTTAAAGTCAAGGCATCAAGAATATTCACATCCGAAAAAGATAATTGCAAATTAGGTTGAGTATTAAAATATACTGGTCCATAAGCAACAGTAGATTCTATCGAACCAAAAGTTTTCAGGATTAAGTTTAAAACCAATTAATCTTTCGGAAGATTTCGCTGAAAAAATTGAGCGTACCTTTGATCATAAAGAGGAGATATCATCTGAGGTTAATAAACTCAAAGGATTTTTCAAAAGTAATAATGGGTACGCTAATAAACCCAGTATGCAAAATTATTATTATCCTCGACCAACTCCTCAAGAAGGACTATATTGTGGGATGAAATTGATTTTCCTTCTACTTGGACTTTGAATTCGGTAATAGCCCCGGATCAATTAACGAATGAAATCAGTAATACTGAGTATTCTCATATTTCTCAAAATCCAGATGGTAGGATCAATATTCAATTTGATAACAGTTCAGCTGGTAGATTTGATGATCAATCTTCTATCTTTTCCGTACATTCGTTCTCAGATCAGAGAAGGTTACCTTCGATAAATCATATTTCTCCTATTGAACCAGTTTATAAATTGGCTCAAAATTGTGCAGCCTCACTTCATACTCTTTCTACGGTAAAACCGGTAGAAAAGACCAAGGCAATTGAGGTAATCAAGGTTGACCCTCAAACTAACATTGTGCAGGTGGTTAATACGCAAGGTGATATTCTTACTGCTTCTCAAATAGGTGATGTACCTACGGATTTTGAGATGGGATTTATTATCCAGATTATATGATGCTAATATATTTTCTAAATTTCATTTAAAGTCAGGATATTGGCAGATTCAAATCTTTAAGGAACATTCTTATAAAACTGCTTTTAATGTTCCATTTGGGCAATACGAATGGAATATAATGTCATTCGGTTTGAAAAATGCTCCTTCTGAATTTCAAAAGATCATGAATGATATTTTCAACCCTTATTTAGATTTCGTCATCGTTTATATTGATGATATTCTAGTCTACTCTAAAACTTTTGAAATGCATATTAAGCATTTAGAAATCTTCAAAAAGATTCTGATTCAAAATGGTTTAGTTATATCCAAACCAAAAATGAGTTTATTTCAAACTGAGGTGAGATTTCTTGGTCATCTCATCAGTCAAGGCAAGGTAACGCCTATTCAAAGATCTATTGAATTAGCGTCAAAATTTCCTGATATCATTTATGATAAAACACAGTTACAAAGGTTTTTAGGAAGCCTTAATTATATCTCCCCTTTTTACAAAAATTTGTCACGAGATTTGGCTCCTCTATATGATAGGTTAAAAAAGGGTTATAAAGAACCTTGGTCTGACAGTCATACTGCTTTGGTAAAAAATGTTAAACAAAGAGTGAATTCACTGCCTGTTCTCACTCTTGCTAACCCATCCTGGAAAAAGATTATTGAGACGGATGCGGGAATTTTGAAACAAATTAATCCTCATGACAATAATGAATATCTGATTAGATTTCATTCTGGAAAATGGACCGAAGCCCAGAAAAAATATGCAACTGTGGCTCATGAAATGCTTACAATTGTAAAGTGTGTTTTAAAATTTCAAGATGATTTATATAATCAGCAGTTTTTGATAAAAACGTATGCTCAATCAGTTAAGTTTATGTTTAATAAAGATTTTAAGCATGATGCTTCTAAATTAATCTTTGCTAGGTGGCAAGCACAACTAGCCCCTTTTGACTTTGAGATCCTCTATAAAAAGGGAGTTGATAACTCTCTTCCTGATTTCTTATCGAGAGAATATTTACAATGATTAATCCCTCTTTTTACAATATGTTTTTGGATAATGATTTATTAATTGCTATTCTTCAAGCTATGACTTTACCTCGTGATATGAAAGAGGTTATTATCGAATTACTCATAGATGACATTATGAAATTCTCTATATTTGATTATGAAGAATATGATATGTCAGACAATGAAGTCAGAGATAATTTTATTTATGAAGAATTATCAGAATAAAAATTATTTGTGCAGGATGGAATCCTCAAATTATAGGGGAAGAAGAAGAGGAAGAGGGGGAAGATCATCCCCGTAACAGATATCATATTCTCAAGCATCATCATATGGATCCCCGATAAATGGAGAAGAAGGGCAATTTATTCCCGGTTAGAACTGCTAGATACATGGGCTCAATATGAATATGTATTCTGATCTCGACAGACCCCTTGCTCGGATAAAAGGGGATTTGACTCTGTTTCCATATAGTCACTAAAACTAGATGAAAATTCTCTTATATTTCGGTTGTATATCCCTTGTACGGGTACTACAATTGCTAGATCTATGTTGTCATGGCGGATTACCACCCGATGACCAGATCCTGTAAAATGGTATTAGAGCCTAGGGATTTTCATGGTAAATTTGTGTTTAAGAAGTGAAAGTATTTGGCATAGGTATGAACAACTTTTGTTCATGGAACAGGGAGATTCTAGTACTAAAAGTACTCGATTACAGGAGGTAGATATACCTCAGAATTTAGATTTGTTAAACAAATGGACGATTCCTAAAGTCTCGATAAAGACTGTTTATGATTATGGTTGGTTTGATAAATTGTCTTCTAAACAATTGATAAAAACAACTGAGCAGTCTATTGCTTTGAATTCTTCTGAACAGACTATTCGTTTGTTAAATGAGCGTGATATTAACTTTTATAAATGATATATTTCATATTTAATAATAATTTAATTTTAAAATACTTATTTTATTCTAAAAAAAATTTATAATAAAAAACGTATTTTACATTATAAATTTTAGCCTTTCTTAAAATCTATGAAAAATCAAATTATATCACATAACTTAGACACTTGAATAATGAATAATAGAAAAAAGAACCTTGCAATAAATGTGAGCTAGGACTAAGATGGGTAGAAATAAAACTTGAAATTGGGCTTTGACCAATGACTATAATGGCGGCATACACTGCTTGTAATGCCCATTTGAGCCATCACGGGTCCACGTTGGTAACTAAACGTGCCCATTGATTTTAGCCAATGGGTACTTTTGTGTGCTACTCCCACTGTTCATTTTCAGTATTTTAAAAGAAATATTTTATTTTTATTTGTCACTCTAATATATATTAAAAAATATTTTTTCATATTATAATCCTATTATTTATTTGATTATTTTTTTATGATCTAAAATTATACATCAATTATTATGAATATGGTGAGTGGTGAAAAAATATTTTTTTTTTCCGGTGAATCGCTAGCTCATGAATCATCATTTGCTCAGATGATAAGAGATCTGTCAAAGTACCTTCTTGAGTTTTGGTACCAACATCAAAACTCAAGATTCTCAAGTTAGTAATTTCACTATCTCTCTCTTTCTATTTCTTCATTTTCAGAGCCAGAGCTGAGGAAAAATGTCAAATTTGCTCCTTTGCTATGGTGACGCCGCCATAGTGGTCTGAGTCCCGCTAAAGTGAGATGTCGAAATTCAGCAATCTAATTTATGCATCATCTTTTATTTTCCTTCCACTTTTGGAAGGAGGAAATAGACGGGAGCTGCTCCAAAAACCTTCCAAAAGTACCCAGGGCAAGGGAGCAATGGAGGAAGGAGAATTTCTGCGCTAAAAAGGAGAAAGTCTACGGATGTCCATGCCGTTCATCAAAGGGCGTTTTTGCGGAATCATGTTCAGGGACAAAATTCATCTTGGCACCAGGTAAGCTAGGTTTCTTTCAAATTGACAGTTAGACCTGCTTTTATCAGATCCTATCTTGTAAGTATTCGGAGGTTTCATGCCTAGTCCTTTGGGTACGGAGTCTAGAAGGATAAATGTTGTTGTTATTGTTGTTAGGGTGGGAAAAGGTACTGACTAAGGGGTTATTCTCTAATTGTAAATTGTTAACCTTGAGTTTCCTCGTTAGAGTGATTTTGGTGGTAATTGTAGGATTAAGTGTTATGAAATTATTGGGTTGTAGTCATTTCTCAAACTTATAATAATCAAGGGGAACGAATGTGTGCTCATAAAGAGGTCTAGTATTTTGGGTTGTTGACATATAGGTGTATATATATGTGTATGTGATGGTTGTATGCTTTCGGTTTATGTATATATGCATGTTTATTGCTTGTAGTGTCATATTGTGCAATGTATGATAGAAGCATATTAAATGAACTTGTGATTGTAACTTGTGGGTTCAAGTGATCTTTTTCATTGTGCTATGTGATTATGCATGCTTGTTGTATGTTATGTGATTATGCATGATTGATGTGCTTGATGATTGGCTCGGGTACCATAGCGGTACATGATATTTCTAGTTGGCTCGGATACCACATCTGATATAATTATATACAGTTAGCTCGGATACCACGTCTGATATAATTATATACGGTTGGCTCGGATAAAACACTGGTACGATACTACATTTTGATTTGGGTTCCATGAGAGGACCCAATATTCATGATGGTGGTTAGGCATTGTTGATCCATGTGTTATTATTTTATATTATAGTGACTGAGAGTCTATGTAGTCATGATGGTGGTTATAAGTGATTGACATATGTTAATGGCATTGCAGATTGTGCATGTTAATCTAAGGTGAGGACTGGGAGTCAGGACTATGTTATATTATGACTATAATTGTTGTAACTACGGAGTTGAGTCAATAGGGACTCAATTCTTTAGTTGGTTCTCAGTTGAGTTCCTAATTCGCGTAATGTTATTGGCTCATTGAATGGGTGGTTGTTAAGTTAGACAGATGACCAAGGGTCTAGTGTGTGGTTAAATGTTGGGACTAGTTATGGTGGTCTAGTGTTCTCGGGACTTATATGATAATGGAGAAGTCAAGATGGATGAATTGGTCTAAGTCGTCAGTTTCAGGTACTGTTCCAAAAAGGGCCAGGATAGTCGGTTGGATAATTAAATTAAGGGTGGTTTTGTAGTCATGAATGTTAAGGTTATAGCAGGGTTAGGCTAGGATGTGGCGTTATGGTGGCATAATATGTAGGCTTGGGAGGCCTTAGAGTTGCATATTGGGATGCTTAGTCATGGTAGTTACATAGGAAGGGTGAAAGTAAGGGAGTAAAGAAGTGGGTGGTATAACCTTTATGTTGTGTGACTTTTGATTATCTACATTATACTATGTTGTAGGTTCGCATTGACTGATGATGCGTACCAGTATGTGTTGTTTGTACTGATACTACTTTTTCTATGCCACTTGACATTTTCTGGTTGCAGGTTCAGTGACGTTTCATAGGTGCAGACGACGGTGATTTTCGATAGTTTCCATGTTCCTTTCTTTATGGTTGGAGTTGTGTCCCATTTTCTTGTATAAAATGTACTTCCTTAGCAGCTCTTGTACTTGTTTAGACTAGTTTGTGAGTTGTTTCATTGTATTTTGTAAAGAGAGTTCATTTAAAAGTTTTGTTCTTCTTAAAATATATGAGCTTGTAGTAAATGATTTATTCTTCCGCATGTTTAATTTGGTTTGAGTGGTAAGAGTTCTCCTATCTAGGTGTTAGAATAGGTACCCGCATGGTTCGGTGGGTTGGGTCGTGACAGACATACAACGTAGAATAGTGACAGGAGTATATAAGAAATATTTCTCCAATTTTACAAGTCTACATTATACTTAACAATCAAGTTTCACCAAAATAGAAATAATCAAATGTCACATAATATTCAAACATCAATGAAGCATATAATCAAACAAGAATGAAGGATATAATGAGATGCAACGCAACACCATGAGATGATATCCCTCAAATTCCAAGTAAGCTCTCAGCTGTATATACACGATACTTCTCAGAAATTCTTCGAGAGTTTGTGACCCATAGGGGACTCGCAAGGTCCATATACCAATATGGACAATCTCCACGTGGTTGTGTGGATGATCTCAATGCACTATCATAAAATCAAACCATCTCCAGCACAAACAATTTTCATGTGCCCAACTTATTATCATAAAACAGTTGCAACACAGATAATCTCTATGTGTCGGACCCTTACTCATACTCAATCTCATGTCACTACATGTGCACAATATAATATCAACAAAATAGGGGATGATGGTGCATCTCAAATAATCAAATATCGATATGACATATAATCACCTCGACTATTACAAATATGCAAGTTCAATAAAGAAAAAATAAATACACAAAAGCAATCAGGTCAAAAATTCATCACCTAATGCCCCTATGTTTTGAAATTCTCAGATTACAATCTATTATCTTATAGTTGTAATTTTTTTCTTTTAAAACACCAGTACTCGTACCAATGCCCATCACACCATTAATACGAGACCCACATCTTTCTCCCTTATCCCTTGTTTAATTTAATTTAAATATTTTATTAGTAAAACATCCCTCAACTAAGTCTAGAAAGTCTTAACATACCTCAAATACCGAGCAATGTGTCACGAATCCTTAAGACTTTGCCTTTACCTTTTGCAAAGTTTTAGAATGTTCCCAATCTATTAAATATGCAATATTCATAAGTAAATGAGTTAATGGACGTCCATATTACTATACTATTAGCCATGACTCTAAAACTCTCCCAAACAGTTTAATCAAGGCCCACAAGGACAAAAATTGAAATTCTAGTAAAATAAAATAATATAATATATAATTACTCATAATTCATAGGGTGCGAATCCATAATCAAGTTTCTAGTCATGATCTCATATTTCTTAAATTCAAGTTTAGGGTTAAGTCTCAATTTCTCTAAATAACATAAATCTAATGATATTCATATAATACAATACACCTAATACTTAATTAGATATACTATTATATCAACACATAAATAATAATATGATAAATATAAGAAAAATCTGGAAAAAAAGAAGTATGGAAGCTGAATTATGAAATAGTACGTCAATTCACTGGAAAACCACAATTTGCAGAACCTCAATCCAATTATCCTTTATTCCTCTACTAGATACAAAAGCCCGGACAAGTCCGGACCCAATATTTATTATTTTATTTGTTTTAATTTTATGATTTTGCTGTTAATTATTTTTATATTATTTTAAATGTACTTTTAAAATAATATATGTGACACATGTGATATTTTGAGAGATAATCAATTTTTTAATACATTTTAAGTACGTAATTTTAAAATAATATATGTTATTTTCCATGTCCCGTGGCACATGTGAAATTTCTAGAATTAATCAATTTTTTAATATATTTTTAAATACTTTAAGTTGATTTATAGTACTCTTAACGTAATTTTCAAAGAATATATGTTATTCCTGTTGTCCCAATTTATGTGGCACATGTGAAGTTTTGAGAGTTAATCACATTTTAATACGTTTTTCAAATATTTTAGGTTGTTATTATTGTGCTTTCATTTTTTACGTAGATTCTAAATATTTTTTGTGAAATATATGGCTAAATTAATTATATTAAAATATAGAAGAAAAATGTCATAAACTTAGAAAAAATTAATTAATGTAACAACATAGGAGCAAAATGGACTGTGAAATAAAATAATGTTGCCACTCAAGTTTGAACCGGAGACCTTTGACATGTAGCGTGAAGCTCCAACCATTAATTATTTTGATTTATTACATTTTTATGTAATTTTTAAAATTTAAAAATTAATAAAGATTTTGCTAATTTTTAGAAAGCAGCGGTAGAAATCATATCTACGAAAAGTATATTCAAACTCTAAATTGCAACCTTTATTCAAACTTTTAAAAAATAATTAACTATAATAGCATAAACTTTAGAAAAATTAATTAATGAAAACACATAGAAGCAAAAATGGGCAGCGGGAAAAAAATATGTTGCAGCTCAGGTTTGAACCAGGGAACTTTGGTATGAAATGTTTAGTCTCAACCATTGGGCCCAGCAGCGGAAGCACACAACTGAAGTAGACATGTTGACGCTCAGCTATGTGCGTATTCCCTTTTATATATTAGTAGTAGATATCATTCCCAAGACTCAATAATTGGCCATCATTAGTAAAAACAAACATTGCAGCAACTAGCAGTGGCAGCTTCAGCTTTGCAAAGTTTCAATTTCCAATCTATACAATACAATTAATATAATACTATTCTATATCATATATCCTAGAAATTAATTCTCATAGTTAATTATGGAAGCTAGAGGTGAACTCTTACTTGCACTTGAACTAGTCGATTCGGCATCGCTCTGCACATAGCACATGTAAGATTTCTACTATTCTCCTCTTTTTTTTTTTCTAAAATAATTATGCATCAAAAGTGAAAAATCCCATTAGCTACTTCCAATATATATGAGCCAAGTAGCATAGAATATTCAATAAATTTCATATTTGACACATACTAGCCACATACTTTTCTCTGCACTGCTTCCTAGTATGATGTAGATTCAGGCGTTCACTCTCGAACTTGTGGCTGGATAGGTTATAGCACTTTCACTTAGCAATTGGTGTAACACCCCAAATTTTTTTAAGATACAACTCGAACCATTCTTCGTATGTGTTTACTGTTGCTCCCAATTGCACACGCAAGTGTAAGTGGTCGCGCAAGTAATATAGTGGCTCTAAAAGAGCTGGATTATCGAACCCACATAGACTTGTCAATTAACTATTTACTAAATTATACTAGTCTAACTATTTATTTAAGAGTCTCAAAAGAAATAAAAGAATGCAAGAATTAAATAAAAAGATTAACTTATAGTAATTGAGACAATTCTAGGGCTGCAACATGCTTAAGGTTTCATGTATCGCATCTCATGTATTGAATTAACTAAGGTTATCAAATTACTGATTTATAGGGTTGATTTTATGATCTTGATCTCTCGACCTCTAATCGCCTACTCCAACTAGTTGTCTAACTACATCGTTGAGCGGGGATAGGAAGTCCTAATTGGTGAGCATTTATATTTCATCCTGTTTCATAACCAAGCTTGGTGTTCTTCCTGGCGTCACTCCTAAACACGAATCTAGACAAGTGACATGCAAGTTAGATCAAGCTCTTTGTATTCTTTGGTCTATCTACCTCTTCATCTCTCGAGTCCAAGAATAGACAATAGATTTATTTCTATGTTGATCAAGCATGAAATACTAAAACAAGAATACAAAAGTAGTTTAAGCGATAACAAATAATTAATTCAAAACAATCGATGTTCAACAATTATCCGTATCCGCAGCCCCAGAACAAGGGTCTTTAGCTACTAATACCTAAGAAAAGAAGAAGAAAATTGAAACATAAGATGAATTGTAATCTCTTGCTCTTGCACACCAAAAAGTAGTCGACCCTTTACAAAATAACCCTAGGGTCCTATATATAGAGTTCCCATAATAGTTTTCCAAGTTTAGACTAAAATAGGAGTCCTAATTTAACCCAATTTTTTCTGCAAAAGTCAGGCAGGGGCTGGCGTGGGGCGCCAGAATCGCGCCTGAAACTTCCTTCAGTAGTTTGCTGCCTTGCGTGGGGCGCCAGCAGTACGCCACTGCCCTGCCTCAGCAGTTTGCTGGTTGTCATGGGGTGCTAGCAGTACGCCAAGGCTGCCAAGCTTTTTCTTCTCTTCGTTCTATTCGACACATGCTTCCTTGCGTTGTCTTCATGCTTCCCTCTTCACGCTTTCTTCCATAGACTACATTTTTCTTTGAAAACTCCTTCATAATCTAATCACATGTCTTAGTGCACAATCATTGCAAGTTACTCAAAACACAACAAATGGCTTAAAGATTATTCTTAAACACAAGACTAATGTGGGCAATATTTGGCAAACCGGCATATAAATATGCCTAGATCATTTATTCCTAAGCTAGATGATTCCTAACTGTGCATAGGTGTTAAGGTCAATTCTTTAGTGTGGAAAAATTTTCAGAGATGAATTGAGGTCATAAGAATTCTTTAACACAAAGTTGAGTTGAAAGCTTCTTTACCGATTAAGTTTCGATATAAATTTTTACTTTGGTCAACTTCAAACAATCATATATCCTATAATATAAAAAGTTAGATATCCCATAACCTATCAAATTACTATTTTACCAAAATATATCAAACTGATTGACTTACTGGAATCATGTATGATTATGTAACGACCCGATCCATCGTTACTAAAGGGCGTCTCATGTGGAGTCCCAAAGTTCATGAAGGGCGGTGCAAAAATTTTTAAAATTTGAGCACACGATATTTTTTGGCTTAGATTAAATTTTGGGCCACGCTGACATCAGTCCGCCATAGCAGAAGGCTTCCCTCTATGGTGGAGCTGCTATAGCAGTATGAGTCTCGCTATAGCGGGATGTCGAATTTCTTCAACCTAATTAATTCACCATTTTTTATTTTTCTCCCACTTTTGAAAGGAGAAAGTAGATGAGGGATGCTCTAAAAACCCTCCAAAGGCAACTAGGGCAAGGAAGCAATGAGGGGGAAGAAGTACCATAGAATCCAATGGTCATTCCTCTTAGGTGTCTCCCACAGAGTCAAATTCGTGGGCAAAATTCATCAGCTATTGCTTGGCGGTCATGTAGGCTAGGTGTAATGACCTTGAAGGTCATTTTTGGTATTTTTCACAAAATGACCGTTTTACCACTCTCGAGAGTTGCCTCGAGTCATGTTTGATCAGTATCCGAAGTTGATTTTGTGAATTTTCTTGTTAAGTTAAGATTTTTGGAAAGTTTTGAGTTTTAAAAGCTTAAGTTGTCAAAAAGTGCTATTTGAGGTCATACGGAGTTTCGAAGCTTGAAATGGAATTCCGTCAATTTTATCAACTCCGAAATGTGGAATTTGTTCTAGGAGAGTTGACGAAATCAAATTTGAGGCTATATCGTGAATTTGAGGCCTTGAGTTGGGAATTAATGAGTTTTTGGCCATAGAGTTGACTTTGATCAACTTTCAGAGATCGGATGCTCGGAATTGAATTCCGACAACTCTGTTGGATTCAAGGGATGATTTTAGGCCTAGGAGTGGCTTTGGTTGAATTTTTAGAGGTCCCGAGCTTGATTTGCGTTTTTGAGGCTTAATAGTTTAGTTGCGCTTTATCGGGTTTCGGGTCAAGGAGACATCGAATTCGAATTCCAACGGTTCCGTTGAGTCTAGAACGTCAAATTTAGTAGGGTAGCATATATGGTTTGTGGGTACGGGGTTCCGAAAGAATCCCGGGGGTCCATTTGGAGACTTAGTTGCATTACTGATTTGCTGATGTCTGGTGTCTGGATTTTTGGCCTCCGCGTTCGCGGAGAGTTAAATTGCCTGAAAAAGTGTTAAGTCGGGAAAACACCCATTTTCACCATTTTTAGACCTTGGAACCTTTGGAAGGCGATTTTGAAAGAGAGTTCTCGTGGAAATCGATTGGGTAAGTGATTTTAACCCTCAATCTTCAATACCCATTGATTATAACTCGATTTAAACTTGAATTTGAGATCTTTAAAGGAAGAAATTTGGGGATTTTCAAGGATTTTGAATTTGTGATTAATTGGTGATTGTGAACTGATTTGAGCTCCGTTTTAAAAATGGTTTTCACCAATGGATTCGTAATACTTTGAGGATCATTTTCATGTAAACATTTCTGGATTTAAACCCCGTTTTCGGAATTGGATTTTTGACTCATTTTGACCCTTTTTCCCGAATGTTGTGTTCTTGGTGTCGATAGTGCCGGTTTTTTTTATTGTGAATAATTATTTGAATAGATTTTGGTGCTTCGGATTATATTCGGAAGGAGAAGGCTCCGGTTATTGATTGATTGTGATTTTGGCTAAAGCAAGTGAACTTTTAAAACTCCGTAAATCTTGTAGAATCTCAAACCTCCTTTCTTGTATGTGTTGGGGAGTAATGGGAATGAGGATACGAGTTGAATTCTTTTATGAACCAAATCTTAATTGATCGACGTGGTTAATAAAAGGCAATGTGTGCTAATGTTGAGAACTAAGGTGTGTTGTGACGTGAACTCGATATCGAAGTGTAGTTGTGAAATGCTTTGATGGCTTATTATGATTGTGAATTTCTTGAATTTGTTATTTCCTCATCATTTGTGTGAACATGCCGATTGAATTTTGTTCTTGAGCACTCTGATGAGATGATTGATTGTGATGCCAAGGTTTCTGCCGGCGATATTGTGATGCCGAGGTTTCTGCCGGTGACAGTGTGATGCCGAGGTTTCTGCCCGTGAGAGTGTGATGTTGAGGTTTCTACCGACGATATTATGATGCTGAGGTTTCTGCCGATGATATTGTGATGCCGAGGTTTCTGCCAGCGATATTGTGATGCCGAGGTTTCTGCCGGCGATTGTGATGCATGCTTGATCATTGTATGTGCATCCGCATTCATGCATATTATTGTGTGTTGAACATGATTCTTGTGATTGATTTTGTGATTACTTGCGATTTGTGACTTATATTTCTGAACTGTGATTGTGAAGACTGTTGAACCGTGTATTGGAATCTGTTAGGTTGGGCTGATTCTCTGTGTAGGTTGTAGCTATGGAGGTCCAGTTGGGTTGAAAGGAGTTCGTGTATTTTATTAGATTTGCCTAGTTTTGTTCGTTGGCTTGTTGAATATCGTATTGTTTGGTACTCACTCCTTGCTTCTACACTTGTGTAGGTTCCGAGTCCGAACTGTGAGTTTCTCTTTTCCTGATCTTTCGAGGCTTCCCAGGAGACTGAGAGAGGCAGCTATTGTCATTCACTGGACTCTCTTATTCCTGTTTTTATGCTTTGTTCTACTTGAGAAACAAAGGCATGCTTGAGACTTGTATTTTTATTTCAGTTCTGTTATTAGCGGTTTGTACATGTGACAACTAGTCCTTGGGGGTTAGTTAAGTTTTGAAAAACTTTCGCTTATGTTATTCTTCTTTAATTAGCTTATTTCTGCTTTTATCTCTACTTTGTTGGGCTTAAGCTGACTTGTCCGGTGGGATAGACAAGTGTCATCACACCCGATTTTGGGTTATGACAAATAGTATCAGAGCGCAAGTTCATAGGTCTCACGTATACAAGCCAAGTCTAAGTAGAATCTCGAGGATCGATACGGAGACGTCTATACTTATCTTCGAGAGGCTATGAAGACTGTTAGGAAACTTTCTTTACTTCGTTCTTTCTTATTGTGTGTGGGTTCTATCGCTAGTGCTTAGTGTCGCATGTTGTTTTGGTAGATGCCGAGAACCAGAGCTTCTATTTTGGGTGATGGAGGGGAGGCAGTCCCCGAGGTAGTAATTGAGGCCCCAGTACAAGGTAGGGGTAGGGCCCGAGCTAGAGATCGTGCTCATGGAGAGGCACGTGGTAGAGGTCGTGCCCGAGGAGTGGCACCTGTTAGAGGTCGTGGTAGAGAGGATTCCCCAGAGCCATAGGTTGCAGTTGGTGAGGACAGGTTCCTCCAGGTTTCGCGGCACCGTTGTTTCAGGAAACCTTATTAAGGATGATGGGTGATCTAGAGAGTTTTACTCATGGTGCAGCAGGCACGCCACAAGACTCACAGACTAGAGTAGGGGCACAGACCCCAGAGCAACATCAGGGTCCAGTTGTTCAGGATCAAGTAGGTCAACTACTATTAGTTCCCGCGCTAGCTGTCGGTACACAGGTTTCTCCAGATGTAGTTCTGACAGTGGAGGACCAACAGTGTTATGAGAGGTTCCAGAAGATGAAACCACCCCAGTTTCAAGGTGGTAATAACGAGGATGCTCATGAGTTTATGACCTTGTGCCATGAGATACTTGAGGCAGTGAGGATGGTGGATGCGAGTGGCATTCGTTTTATTGCTCTCCAGCTCCGTAGGCCATCCAGGGAGTGGTGGAGGACTTATGTGGGGTCCAAGCCAGTTGGATATCCTCCGATTGAGTGGGGTGCTTTTTCCAGTGCTTTTCGGGATCGCTTCATTCCTTGGAGTGTGCGTGAGGAGAGCAGGTTGAGGTTTGAGGGTTTTACACAGGGTGGCATGTCGGTTCCTGAGTATGAGTCACGTTTCTATCAGTTGTCTCGTCATGCCACGCCTTTGATTCCAGATGAGGCAGAGAAGGTCCGCAGATTTGTGAGATGGTTGACTTTCTCCATCAGATCCTATGTGTTCAGATCAGCACATGGGGGGGCTTCTTTCCTGTCCATTGTGAATACCGCCAAGGAGGCGGAGTTGCTGGTTCAAGAGGAGTTTGGGGACCTCAAGAGGGCCTGTTCTAACGGTCAGTTTTTCGGTGCCTCGTCTGGAGGCAGAGGTTCTCAAAGGGGTGGTAACTCATTTCAGCGCCAGAGGCCAATTTATGCTTCCATGCCAGCGGCTAAGAGTGGACATGTGTCTCGTGAGTCTTACGGTTCTGGCCAAGGTGGCTATGGTATTTCATCGGGTTCATCGCAGCCATCCTCTGGTGCGAGATCTTGTTATAGTTGTGGGGATTTGGGTCATATGATTCACCAATGTCCATTTTAGACTCATATAGGGCCCTATCGTATTTACTCAGCAGCTCTAGAGAGAGATTCAGCGCCTCTGCCTAGGGGTCGAGGCAGGGGTCAGATAGCAGGTAGAGGCGGCAAAGCTTCGGGTAGTGGTGTTGCGGTCCAGCGTGGAGGTAGAGGTGTGGCTCAGATAGGAGGTGGTAGAGGAGCCCAGTATTATGCTTTTCCGGGGAGTCCTGAGGCTGAGTCTTCTGATGTTGTCATCACAGGTATCGTCCCAATCTGTCGTTACTCTGCGTCTGTATTATTTGATTCGGGGTCTACTTTCTTCTATGTGTCTACCTATTTTGTATCTGGGTTCGATTTATTATGTGATCGCATGCTTGTTTCTGTGCATATTTTTACACCCGTGGGTGAGCCCTTAGTGGTGGATCAAGTGTATCGATCCTGTCTTGTCTCTTTGGCAGGGTACAACACTTGGGTAGACATGATTATTCTGGGGATGGTAGATTTTGATGTGATATTGGGTATGAATTGGCTTTCTCCTTATCATGCGATCCTTGATTGTCATGCTAAGAGTGTCACCTTAGTGATGCCTGGTGTTTCGAGGGTATAGTGGAAGGGTACTAGTAGTTCTTACCCTAGTAAGGTTATCTCCTACATCTGAGCCCAGAGGTTGATTGATATAGGGTGTTTGTCCTATTTGGCTTTTATTCGGTATACTAGTCTTGAGTCTCCTTCTATGGAGTCCATTCCCATGGTTTAGGAGTTTGCTGATGTGTTCCCTACGGATCTTCCTAGTGTCCATCTGGATTGGGACATTGACTTTGCTATTGACTTCGAGCCGGGCACTAAGCTCATCTCTATTGCCTCATATCATATGGATCCGGCTGAGTTGAAGGAGTTGAAGGACCAGTTGCGAGACTTGTTGAGCAAAGGGTTTATTCGTCCTAGTGTGTCACCTTGGCGTGCACTGGTCCTTTTTGTAAAGAAAAAAGATGGCTCAATGAGGATGTGTATTGACTATAGGCAATTGAACAAGGTGACTGTCAAGAACAAATATTATCTTCCTCACATTGATGATTTATTTGATCAGCTTCTGGGTGCGGCGTTGTTTTCTAAGATTGATTTGAGGTCCGTCTATCATCAGTTAAAGATTAGGCCATCGGATATCCCTAAGACAGCTTTTCGGACTCGTTATGGCCTCTATGAGTTCTTCGTGATGTCTTTTGGGCTGACTAATGCCCCTGTGACATTTATGGTGTTGATGAATGGAGTATTCTGTCAGTACTTAGATTCCTTCGTGATCGTGTTCATCGATGACATCTAGATATATTCTAGGACCGAGGAGGATCATGTCCATCACTTGAGGTTGGTGCTTCAGAGATTGAGGGAGCAGAAGTTGTACACCAAGTTCTCCAAGTGTGAGTTTTGGCTTGATTTTGTGGAATTCTTGGGACAAGTGGTGTCCAAGGAGGGTATTAGGATTGATCCGTCCAAGATTGAGGCAGTTAAGGGATGGAAGAGACCTACTTCTCCTACTGAGATTCGAAGTTTCATGGGGTTGGCAGGCTACTACACACGGTTTGTGTTGAGCTTCTCTATTATTGCAGCGCAGTTGACTAGATTGACTCATAAGATCCTGTATTTTCATTGGTCCGATGAGTGTGAGGCGAGCTTTCAAAAGCTCAAGACTTTGTTGACTTCAGCTCCTGTTTTGACTTTCCCTGAGTAGGTGCGGGTTTCACCGTATATTGTGATGCCTCTGGAGTTGGTTTGGAAGGTGTGTTGATGCAAAAAAGGAAGGTTATTGCCTATGCTTCTAGACAGTTGAAGGCACATGAGAAGAACTATCCTACCCACGACCTAGAGCTTACGGCGGTGGTATTTGTACTTAAGTTGTGGTGGCACTACTTGTATAGGGTTCATTGTGAGGTTTCCACCAATCATCGGAGTCTTCAGTACATTTGCAGTAAGAAGTGATCTGAATTTGAGACAGCGCAGATGGCCTGAGTTACTGAAGGATTATGATATGACCATTTTGTACCATCCCAAGAAGGCCAATGTGGTGGCTGATGCCTTGAGTAGGAAGACTCCCAGTATGGGGAGTCTCACCGCGATTAGTGTTGATATGAGGCCCTTGGCTAGAGATGTTCAGAGGTTAGCCAACAACTTTGTATGATTGTAGGTTTCTGATGAGAGTGGTGGTCTGATTGTGTTCATTGAGGCCCATTCTTCCTTAGTTGAGCAGATTCGAGAGAGCCAGTTTGAGGATGAGAAGTTGTGTCTTATTCAAGACAAGATGATAAAAGGTGAAGCCAAGGAGGCTGCAATTGATTCCGATAGGTTTTTGAGGATTAGAGGTCGGATTTGTGTGCCCGCAATGGGTGAGCTTATTAGACTGATTCTACAGGAGGCCCATTGTTCTAGATATTCTATCCATCCGGGAGCGGCGAAGATGTATCATGATCTGAGTCAGCATTACTGGTGGTGTGGTATGAAGAGGGATAGTGCAGACTTTGTGTCTAGATGTTTGACTTGTCAACAGGTCAAGTGTGAGCACTAGCGGCCCGTAGGTGTGTCTCAGAGGATGCTCATTCTTACATGGAAGTGGGAGCGGATTACTATGGATTTTATTGTGGGTCTATCTACCATCGTGGGTGGTTATGATTATATTTGGGTGGTCGTTGATAGGCTGACCAAGTCCTCTCATTTCATTCCAGTTCGGGTGAAGTATATGGCGAAGAAGTTAGCCCAAATTTGCATCAGTAAGATTGTTAGACTTCATGAGGTGCCGATATCTATAGTCTCGGATCGAGGTTCATTGTTCACTTCGCACTTCTGGAGGGCTTTACATCATTGTTTTGGTACTCGATTAGATATGAGTATAGCATTTCACCCTCAGACAAAATGGTCAGTCCGAGCAGACGATTCAGGTGCTTGAGGACATGCTCTGTGCCTGTGTGATTGACTTTGGTTCTAGGTGGGATCGTCATTTTCCCCTAGCGGAGTTTGCCTACAAAAACAATTATCATTCCAGCATTCAGATGGCCCCATTTGAGGCGTTGTATGGCAGACGGTGTAGATCACCGATTGGATGGTTTGATTTGGCGGAGATGGATTCCTTAGACACTAACTTGCTTAGGGATGCCATGGATCAGGTTCGTTTGATTCAGAGTAGGTTGTTGACTGCTCAGAGTCAGCAGAAGAGTTATGCCGATTGGAGAGTTTGAGACTTGGTATTCATGGAGGGCAATCACGTTTGGCTCCGAGTGTCACCCATGAAGGGTGTTATGCGGTTCGGGAAGAAGGGCAAGCTTAGTCCTAGGTTCATTGGTCCTTCTGAGATTCTGAGTCGAGTGGGAGAGGTGGCCTATAAGTTGGCCTTGCCACCTAGCTTATCGGTTGTGCATCATCTGTTTCATGTTTCTATGTTTCGGAAGTAAATCCTGGATGAGTCTCATGTGATTACACTCGATTCCGTGGAGTTGGGTCAAGATTTGGCGTATGAGGAGGAGCCTACAACTATTCTTGATAGGCAGGTACGTAAGCTTAAGACCAAATAGATTGCTTCAGTGAAGGTGCAGTGGAGTCACCATTCAATTGGAGAGGCTACTTGGGAGTCCGAGTCAGACATGCGTGCCAGATATCCTCAGCTTTTCGAGCTCCAGGTACTTTCTTTTACTTTATGTTCGAGGACAAACATGGTTTTTAGTGGTGGATATTGTATTAACCATGAAGGTCATTTTTTATACTTTTTCCAAAATGACCATTTTACCCCTCTCGAGAGTTGCTCCGAGTCATGTTTGATCAGTATCCAAAGTTGGTTTTGTGAATTTTCTTGTTAAGTTAAGATTTTTGGACAATTTTGAGTTTTAAAAGCTTAAGTTGTCAAAAAGTGGTATTTGAGGTCATTCAAAGTTTCGGAGCACGGAATTAAATTTCGTCAATTCCATCAGCTCTGGAATGTGGAATTTGGTCTAGGAGAGTTGAAGAACTTAGATTTGAGGCTATATCGTGGATTTGAGGCCTTGAGTTGGGAATAGTGAGTTTTTGGCCATAGAGTTGACTTTGGTCAGCATTCGGAGATCTGATGCTCGAAATTAAATTCTGACAACTCCGTTGGATTTGGAGGATGATTTTAAATCTAGGAGTGGCTTTGGTTGAATTTTTAGAAGTCCCGAGTTTGATTTGAGTTTTTGAGGCTTACGTTGGTTTAGTTGCGTTTGTCGGGTTCCAGGTCAAGGAGTCATTGAATTCGAATTCCGAAGGTTCCATTGAGTTTGAAATGTCGAATTTAGTAGGGTAAAATATATATGGTTTGTGTGCACGGGGTTCCGAACGAATGTCGAGGGTCCATTTGGAAACTTAGTTGCATTGCTGATTTGCTGATGTCTGGAGTTTTGGCCTCCGCATTCGCGGAGTGTTACCGGGTTTGGTCTTCACGTTCGCGGAGTGAGGGCCACGTTCGATGAGAGTTAAATTGCCTAAAACAGTGTTAAGTCGGTAAAACACCCATTTTCACCATTTTTAGACCTTGGAAGCATAGGAAGGTGATTCTGAAAGAGATTTTTCATGGAAATCGATTGGGTAAGTGATTTTAACCCTCAATCTTCAATACCCATTGATTATAACTCGATTTTAACTTGAATTTGAGGTCTTTAAAGGAAGAAATTTGGGGATTTTCAAGGATTTCGAATTTGTGATTAACTGGTGATTGTGAACTGATTTGAGCTCCAATTTTTAAATGGTTTTCACCAATGGATTCCTAATGCTTTGATGATCATTTTTATGTAAAAACTTCTGGATTTAAACCCCATTTTCATAATCGAATTTTTGAGTCATTTTGACCCTTTTTCCTGAATGTTGTGTTCTTGGTGTCGCTAGTTTCATTTTTTTTTTATTTTGAATAGATTGTGGTGCTTCGAAATATATTCGGAAGGGTAAGGCTCCGATTATTGATTGATCGTGATTTTGGCTAAGGCAAGTGAACTTTTAATACTCTATAAATCTAGTAGAATCTCAAATTTTCTTTCTTGTATGTGTTGGGGAGTAATGGGAATGAGAATACGGGTTGAATTTTTCATGAACCAAATCTTAATTGATCGACGGGGTTAACAAAAGGCAATGTGTGCTATTGTTGAGAACTAAGGTATGTTATGCCGTGAACTCGATATCGATGTGTAGCTGTGAAATGCTTTGATGGCTTGTTATAATTGTTAATTTCTTGAATTTGTTATTTCCTCATCATCATTGTGAACATGCCGATTGCATTTTTTTCTTGAGCACTGTGATGAGATGATTCATTGTGATGTCGAGGTTTCTGTCGGCGATATTGTGATGTCGAGGTTTCTGTCGGTGATATTGTGATGCCAAGGTTTCTATCGGTGAGAGTGTGATTCCGAGGTTTCTGCCAGCGATTTTGATGCATGCATGAGTATTGCATGTGCATCAGCATTCGTGCATATTATTGTGTGTTGAACATGATTCTTGTGATTGATTTTGTGATTACTTGCGATTTGTGACTTATGTTTCTGAACTGTGATTATAGAGACTGTTCAACCGTGTATTGGAATCTGTTAGGTTGGGTTGATTCTCTGTGCAAGTTGTAGCTATGGAGGTTCTATTGGGTTAAAAGGAATTCGCGTATTTTATTAGATTTGCCTAGTTTTGTTAGTTGGCTTGCTGAGTACCGTGTTGTTTGGTACTCACTCCTTGCTTCTACACTTGTGTAGGTTTCGAGTTCGAATTGTGAGTTTCTCTTTTCCTAATCTTCCGAAGATTCCCAAGAGACTGAGAGAGGTAGCTATTGTCATATGGCGAACTCTCTTATTCCTTTTTTTATGCTTTGTTCTACTTGAGAAACAAAGGCACACTTGAGACTTGTATTTTCACTTTAGTTCTGTTATTAGCGGCTTGTACATGTGACAACCAGTCCTTAGGGGTTAGTTAAGTTTTGAAAGACTTCCGCTTATGTTATTCTTCTTTAATTAGCTTATTTTTGCTTTTATCTCTACTTTGTTGGGTTTAGGCTGACTTGTCTAGGTGGGATAAGACAAGTGCCATCACACCCGGTTTTGGGTTGTGACACTAGATTTCCTTCAATTGAATAGTTAGACTCGTTTTACTACATTGTATATTGTAGATGTTTGGAGATCGCATGCATAGGCCTTCAGTCATGGAGTCTGAATGGTTATAGATTGTTGTTTATTGTTGTTTCGGTGGGAGACGAGATAATGGCTAGGGTTGGTTCTCTAGTTCTTATTTAGCCTTGAAATTCCTGGTTATGACGGTTTGTGCGGTCCAATAGAAATAGGTATGCATGTTTAATGCATGCTATATCGCTTGTATATGCATGATGGGGAGT
The DNA here is from genome assembly GCA_018342035.1 of Solanum appendiculatum. Classification (NCBI taxonomy): domain Eukaryota; kingdom Viridiplantae; phylum Streptophyta; class Magnoliopsida; order Solanales; family Solanaceae; genus Solanum; species Solanum appendiculatum. The sequence goes on along the minus strand of JAGDQO010000884.1, from coordinate 439,804 downwards.
CCATAGGGAAGCATATGTAATGACAACATGTTGACAATCTCATGTAATTAACTAGTTATGTGTTTTGTGGTTTCAACTGCTATTGTTCATGATATTTGTGATTGTGCATGATTGTCTGTGTTTGATTGTCCGCTTGGGTACCACACCTGGTATAAGATATCCCCATGGCTGGCTCAGATACCATGCTTAGTATATTCTAATGTTTGGCTCGGGTACCACACCTGGTATATACTAATGGTTGGATCGGGTACCATGCCTGGTATAGGGATGTCCACATATGGTTGACTTGAGTACTATACTGGTACACTAACAATAGATAGCTCAGCTACCACACCGGTACACTAACATTTTGGGTTTGGGTTCCATGAGAGGACCAAGTATGTGTTTATGGTTGCATGAGCGAACCTGATTTACTGTTTCATGATGTAATTGTTGCATGTTATATCCTTGAGTGGCCTAGGTTACATGAAATGTGAGTTTATCGTAGGTCTGGCTTATATGTGATCATGTGAGACATGGGTCATGTTACGGTAAATCAGTGTAAGGACTAGGAGTCCAGGCTATGTGTTACTTGTGATGGTTGAGGTATGTTATTTGTTTATTGATTTTCCTAGGGTGGTTTTTCATAATTGTTACAACTATGAGTTTGAGTTTATGGAGACTCAATTCTTAGTTATTTCTAAACTATGTTTCTATTTATCATGATGAACTTTGTTTTATAAGTGCTTTTGGGTTTAGTTGGTAGGATGAGTTGGTTTAAGGCGCCAGTTTTATGTACTGTTCCAAAGGGGCCAGTGAGTTGGCATGAGAAATGAAGAAAGGATAGAAGGTTAGTGGATAGGGCTAGTGATGACCTGACATTCGTGGATACTAATATGGTAGAAAGTATAAGCTATGATTTGGCGTCAGGATGGTGTAATTGACTGGCATGGAATCAAGATGCATTAGTTATGACATTTACCCGGGAGGGTAATAGTATGTGAATAGAGAAATGGGGTGGTGTAGCTTTCTTATTGCATGGTTATTTCTTATTATATAATATATTATGTGGTAGGTTTGGATTGACAGATGATGCCAACCAGTACATGTTGTTTGTACTGATACTACTCTTGCTATGCCACTTGACATAGTCTGGTTGCAAGGTCAGTGATATTTCATAAGTGAAGACGATGATGATCTCCAACAGCTTTCACTTTTCCTTCCTTATGGTGAGAGTGGTGTCTCATTTTTGTGTATAAATATAATTGTACTCTCTTAGTACGTCTTGTACTTGTTTAAACTAGTTCTTTGGGGGGTGTTTTCCAGTCTATTGTAAACCCATTTTACTAAAGTAGTGTTTTCCTTAAAGTTATGATGTTAATGAGATCTTTGTAGTAAATCATTTATTTTCTGCATGTTTTAATCCAAATTGGAAGGCAATGATTCTCCTATCTAGGTGTTAGAGTAGGTGACCACCTGGCCTAGTGGATTGGGTGGTGACAGATTTGCACATCATGTTTTGTGTTTTGCACAATGCCAAGTGTGAAGGGCACCTCGTCCGGGACATGGCATTGATGGAAATCTCTATTTAAGTCCTTTTTCATTCGAAAACTTCATTATTTTGAAATACTTTTAAGTCTAGGACTTGTATTCTTTCCTGTCCTCATCCTTCATCTTAAAGGTGAGTTTCTCCCATGAAATTCTAAGTAATTTCAAGCATTTAAAATATCCTTTTTCAAATTATTAATGATATCCTACACCATAAATCTAGGATTTCAAGAAAAGCTCAATCAAGATTTCAAGAACTAAATTCTTAGACCTTCTTCTTCTTGTTAGAGTTTTCCATCAAGATTCATGGAGAGTTTAGGGTATGTAGAACTTCAATGAAGTATAACTTTCATCCTTATGTCCAAAACTCCTCAGTTTTTTATGAATTTTAACTCTATAGTTAGGGTTTATAACCCCACTTTCAAACTAACCATTTTATGACCCAATTGCATGATTTCTTGAATTACTTACTTGTGATTTATGGATTTTGACTATTGTATTTTTTTTATGCTTCGCAAGATTTTTCATAGTCACCTTTATTAGTTCTTGAAATGATTTTGTCTATGATTCTTGAAGATTATATATTGAAACATGATTTTAGAGCCTTTATGTTATTATGAAAGCTATGTTGAGAATCTACAAGTTATGCATGTTCTTGAAAATTTTCTCATGATTTAAAAGATATATTTTAGACAGACAGGTTATATACCCTGGCAAGGTATAGGAAAGCCCTTCCAAATGGGATTATAAGTTGGACAACATGAGCTCACATGGTGTATGTTGATTATAAGAAACTTCCCACTTATATATTATATTTTTTGCAGTTCAAAAATATATGATTACGTATAGTCATAGATATGATGTCAGATTGTGTTGATTTTCATATATGCATCCTTCCAAATATGATTTCAGAAAATATGGTCTAATATATACATTTCTTTCAAAATATTTATTTATGATCTTTCACTACATTCTTTCTCAATTGATATTTACATAATTGAAAGATTCATTGTGGTCCCTCTCACAGCTTATGATACAAATATGAATACAACTATTTATTTTTCTTCTTTCATACTCCGTACCTTTTCCGTACTGATAGCATACCTAATTTGCACTTTATCTTTCATATGATATAGATACAAGTGATTATTCTCATGATCGTGGATAGAGAGTAGCAGTGGATGAGTTATCCTCATTTAGGGACACAATTAGTTGTTTCTATCCTTTTTTCATACTTGTATTATGGCTAGCTGGGGTCTTGTTCCGACAAATTATTGTATTCAGTTTCGAGGCTTTCGGACATTAGTATTCAATAGTAATAGATTTATTCTTGAAATATATTTCAGTTATGATTTTAGTTTACAACTTCACTTCAATCTCCATATGATATGCTTAGATATGCTATGCCAAGAGTTAGTTTGGTATCATTTATGGTTCCACGTACCTTGTCTTTTCCAAAATTTTAACTACCTAGCCCTATCTTTATGAATAGGTCCATAAGGAAAGATTTTGGACCAAAAAACTTTCAAGATGGTGATTTAAAAATTATCGGCTAGGCCAGCCTTAGTCAGAATTTAGGCTAGGTGGTGTCTAGGGAAATCCAAGAATGGGTGGGGTCTATTGCTGAGGTGTTATCCATATTTTTTTTGTAGACAATACCTTAATGAGTCCATAAGGCCTTTTGGAGCTGAATTAAGATAAGTAGAACTCTCGGAATTGAACTTGGCATGAAAGGTATGTGTCAAGACGTCAAAGGAAGGAGTTGTGTTGTCAAAAGGGCCTTTTTCCCATATGTTGAGTTGTAGATCCATTGTCGAGCCCACTATAACGGAAGGTGTACCGGTATAGTGGTGCTCAGAATGCTATAGCACGGTAAGTTACCCCTATAGTGGCACTACTATAGCGTGATTGGGCCGCTATAGCAACATAATTAGAATTTTATAAAGAAAACAACCCAAATTCCCTATTTTTTGCACTTTGAGTTCTTGAACTCGGGAGGGGCGATTTTGGGCAATTTGCATCAGTTTCCCCACGAAATTCATTGATAAACATAAGAATTCGATTCTCCAATCTTGTAAATGATTCTTAATTCTTAGAATCTAGGTTATTGTAGTTAGTGGGAAGGTTTTGATATGATTCCACGGTGGGGAAGAGCCCTAAGTTAGGGAAGATGATCATATTTTGGCCGGGTTAGGATTTCTTAATAATCCAGGTAAATTAATAGGCCATTAGTGATTGATTGTTGTTTGCATTATTTATTTTATACCAAGAACAAGTTAAGGCACTTTGCAAGGGGAAGACTCGGGTTATTTGGAGTTTCAAAGAGTCTTAATTTGAGGTAGGTGATGGTTGTATGTTTCTAGTTGATGTATGTATGCATGTCTACTGCTTTCTAGTATCATTTGTGCAATGCATGGTAGGAAAACATATGAAATGACATTGTGTAAGTAATCTCATGCAATGAACTTATGATTGTGACTTATGGTTTTCAAGTGGTCTTGTTCATTGTGCTATGTGATTGTGCATATTTGTTTGTGATTATTGGTTGGCTCGGGTACCACGCTGGTACAGAATATATGGATGGCTCAAGTACCACGCTGGTAAACTAACAGTTTGGTTTGGATTCCGTATGAGGGCCAAGTATGTCATTGTGGTTCCATGAGAGGACCGAGCATTTATATTTGTAATTATGTGGGACATGTTTTATTCATTGTTGATTCAGGTATTGATGTTTCATGACATGTGACTGAGATTCTATGTGTGGTTGATATTTGTTGCTATATTGTGCATTGTACTTTGTTATTGTATTGCAATGACTATTTACATTCATATCTTGGATCGGCGTATGATCCTACTAGTACACAGTGGTTTGTGTACTGATACTACACTTGTTCTTTTCTTGTTAAGTGTAGCGAATCTTTCAAAAGCTAATCCAAGACCTTAGTTGAGAGATGTTTGATTCCGAGTTCAAGGATGAACTTCCTCTTCAGGCTTCCATGGATTCTTCTATATTTTCTTATCCATTTGCTCAGACACAGACTATAGACTATAAACTTTAGTTTATGTAAGGCCTTTCAAAATTGAATTCAGGTAAGTAGAACTCCCGAAATTGAACTTAACATGAAAGGTATGTGTCGGGACATCAAGGGAAGGAGTTGTGTTGTAAAAAAGGCCTTTTTTGGATGTTGAGTTGTAGATCCATCATCGAGACTGCTATAGTGGAAGGTCTTCCACTATAGCGCGCTCACACTGCTATAGCGGTGTAAGTTACCTCTATAGCGAGACTCATGCCGCTATAGCAACAAAATCAAGATTTTATGCAGAAAATATCCCAAAACTCTTATTTTCTGCACTTTGAGTTCTTGAACTTTGAAAGAGGCGATTTTGAGAAGTTTGCATCAGTTTCCCATGGAATTCGTTGATAAAGGTAAGAATTTAACTCTCCAATCTTGTAAATGTATTTTTAAGCCTTAGAATCTAAGTTATTGTTTTGTGGGAAGATTTTGACATGATTCCATGGTGGAAGAGCCCTAAGTTGGGGAAGATGATCATATTTTATCCGGGATTAGGATTTGTTAATAATCTAGGTTAGTTAATAGGTCGATAGTGATTGATTGTTATTTGCATTGTATATTTTAGACCAAGAACAAGTCGAGGAACTTTGCAAGGGAAAAGTTTGGGTTATTTAGAGTTTTCAAGAGGCTTGATTTAAGGTAGGTGATGGTTGTGTGTTTTCAGTTTATGTATGTATGCTTGTCTATTGCTTTGTAGTATCATTTGTGCAATGTATGGTATGAAGACATATGAAATAACATCATGTAAGTAATCCCATGCAATGAACTTGTGATTGTGACTTGTGGTTTCCAAGTGGTCTTGTTCATTGTACTATGTGATTGTACATGTTCGTTTGTGATTGTTGGTTGGCTTGGGTACCACGCCGGTACATGATATATGGATGACTCAGATACCACGTCGATACACTAATAGTTTGGTTTGGGTTTCGTAAGAGGATCATGTATGTGATTGTGGTTCCATGAGAGGATTGGGAATTTACATTTGTAGTCAAGTGGGACATGTTTCATGCATTGGTTGATTCATGTATTGATGTTTTATGACATGTGACTGAGAGTCAATGTGTGGTTGATAATTGTTGTTATATTGTGCATTGTTCGGTGCTATTTGTAGTGTAGTGACGGTTTACAATTATATCTTGGACTGACCGTGTGATCCTACCAGTATACAGTAGTTTGTATATTGATACTGCACTTGTTATTTTCTCATTGAGTGCAGCGAATCTTCCGACGGCTGATCCGAGGTCTCAGTTGAGAGATGCATAATTTTGAGTCCAATGGTGAGCTTTGTCTTTCAGGCTTCCATGGACTTCCACATTATCGTGTCCATTTATTCGGACACAAACTATAGACTTTAGTTTATGTTTAGCTTTTTGGGTTGCATTCCTAGTTTGACTGTTTTAGAGATTTTGTATGGTGACTTTCAGTTCTTAGGGGTAATCTCTACGTCATAATTTGTTTAGCTATTGGGTTGAGTTTATGGGGACTCAATTATGTCGTTACTAAACTATTTTCTTTATTTATTGCTAAAACTTGGTTAATTTATATAGTGTCGGGTTGGTTCGGATTAGCCTTTGGTTCTTCCACTAGGTGGTCTAGTATGAGTGTTACTCACGATGGTCTGAATCGTGACAAGGATATAGACTCGGATCGTGACGTTTGATTAGTCCTCATAAGGTGACTTCATAAAGTAATCAGTTATTAGATTTTTACCTTATATAATACTCGTTTTGAAGGTAACTGAGGGCTATGTCCTGCCATACCTATTTCAATTTAGTCGGTATAAGCTTGCATTCAAACATTAGTTATTTGATAGTCTTCTATGGATTTGCAGTTATTGCATTATGTCTTATATTTAAGCATCTCTTTATTTAGTTATGTTTCAACTTCCACTTGCATTATATAGAATGTTCAGTTACTCATTAATAGTATGACAGTATCATGGGTCCCCCTTTGATATTTTTGATCTTAAGTGTCAATCACACCTAGGGTGTAGACTTTGATCGTGACATATTTCGAGGGAAATTTTTTTATGTAGAAGCAACAAAGATAAATTCTATTAGACATATTGAGTCTGAAGTTAAAGCTATTTTAGAAGAATGTAGATGCTAACAACAAGAACAACATATGAAGGTAATTATACGACTGATTCTATGCTTCATAAACAAGTAATAGAGGGGGTTTGGATACCCCCATGAAATATTGCAACATGGATACAAGAAATTCAAATAATTTTAGCAAATAGACAAGCATAAATTTAGAATATGCTAAGGGGAGGGAACAAGCTAGCTGACTCCCTAGCCAATCAATCATTAGACAAAGGAGATGACATATTCTACGGATTCTAGGAAATGGAATCAAACGGAAGGAAACACATCAAAATGGACAAGCTTCAGTGTCATACATTACAGTTGCATTAGTTATTAAATGAAGATTTACCAGAAATTTAGGATACAATATAAGAGTATTCACATCAAACATATTTACAAAGATATTTTTTTCCACCGGCAAAATCATACCATGAACAAGATAACTAGCTTAGGCTAAAACAAAGTTTTCAAATTTCTTCTCTGAAACGAATTTTAATCCCCAAGGACTATGTCACCCATTCCAAGTTATAAAATATACAATTAACCTATGAAAAATATCATTTTGGACAAAAAAGTTCTATTAATCAAGATGACATGATAGGTCATTATACAACAACAAACAATTATTAATTTAAAAGTTCATTGCTTATGATATATAATAATGAAGAAAACAGCATGCTTAATAATTATTTTTGGGATCTACTTTATGGAAGCTTCTATTTAAGGACAAAACAAATCAGTTGGTAAACTCGAAGAACTAGCCACATTCATTTTAGATACAATTTTTGGATCTTCATATTTCTCGATCTCTTGATTCAATTGTGTGAGATCAGTCTCCTTAGTCAATAGATTTTCAAATTCTGTGAGCCCTTGGTACAACTTCAGAAGACTTTCCAAATAAGGAGACTCAAAATCTTCTGATTGTCGATGTTTGATATTATCTTCAACAGATTTTCCTTTCTCCTTATTTTCTACTTCCTTCTTTTTCATCTTCATATAAAATCGAGGTGCGGTTGGATGGTTAGCCTCCACAAATTCCTGGACAACAGATTCTACATCAGGCGCTCCAAATAAAATTGGTTGACGATCGATTGAGAAAATAATGACGGCAATCTGTATACCACACAAGATGGAAAGCTCATTTGCTTTCTTAAATAGTGATTTTCGCATCTTAGAGATTTTAGCACCCTCAGCACGTTTTTCTTTTGCAAGTGCTAAGTCAACATTGGAATTCTTTGATTCCATGTCTACAACAAAAGGAAATGAAAAGATACAATAATTTCTTGCTCAATGTGTATAAGAAACTCGAACCAGAATGAGTACATGTTCAACCCAAACCTTCAAATTTATAGAAACTTTCTTCCGTCATTTGACTTTTAAATTCTAGAATTTATTCCCTGACAGATTCAAGATGTACAATTTATGAAAGCCTCCCTTATAATTTGATGGCATAAAGTTACGTCCTCTATACTTTTTTTCAAATGAAAAATTATCGAAAATATTGAAGTCTTGAAAAAGTATATAAATTACTCAAATTTATCCTTACTAATATAAATCATCATACATACTCATTACATATTTTTAAAATTTTTAATTTTATTTATGACTTTTAAATATAATAAAAAGAATAGAAAAAGAAACAAGGAAAAATATTTTTCAATGGAAACTATTCTAATAAAGGAGTTATTGTATCAAATAAGCGGAAAAACAGACCAAACTAAAAGGCAATATCATCATATATAATTGAATTACAAAATAATTATAAAGTTTTGGTATTCCATATAAATGATTGTCAATTACTTTGAATTTTTTAGGCAATTTTTTTGTTCATTATTTTAAAAAGAAATTTTAATTAATTAAGGGAATTGTTTCTCCTTTTTCCATCAATCATCTTCTAAAGAGGGATCATTGCAATAAAAGTTTCATAAGAGGGACACCAACATAATTTTAAAGTTAGATTGAAGGTGAGTGCAATTATGCATAACTTGTATATATTGCCTTAATCATCATCTTTAGAGTAGGTATATAGTATATTACCTAAATCTTCACCTATTAATTAGCTTGCCAATTTTTAAAAATCAATAAAATAATAGGAAAAAATATTCTGGTGATATGCTTATTCAACTAGGAATTACATTTTTCTCATGAACCAAAAATTGAAGTCGTGATTACACCAATCCCATTACCACATATTGGCAAGGTGCTTCTTCACTTACCAATCACTTAACAAAAATTATAAAATATAAATTAAATAAGAAGAAAAAATAAGTCTTAACACAAAACTTATCACTAAATCCAATTAGAAGGTGGAAAACAACTATAATACCAAACAATTATTAATATGGGTACGAACTTCTAAGATATAGAGAAGTGATCCTAAAAGGTAATGACCCTCCAGGTCATTTATGTGTTAATGTCTTCTTTCTGTCATTTAGAGCTTTCCTATAGTGACCCCAAGTCATTTATGACTTGCAGGCACTAACTGTTCGATCGCCTGGTCGTTCGTTTGAGTTTTATGCCCATTTTTCTATTTTGGAGCTTTTGAACCTTGAAAAGTTGACTTCGGTCATAACTTCATGTAAATGACCTCAGATGAGAATTCGAATGATTCCATCAGCTCCGGAAAGGCCAAATTAGGCTAGAAGCATGGTTCACATGAGTCCCGGGGTTTCCGGTGTGAATTTGGGGCCAATTAGCTCTTTAGCCTTTGGAAATTGGCCTAAGGTTGACTTTGGTCAACTTTCTTGGAAAACGCACTCGAATGAAAACTCCGACAGCACGGTTAGTTCTGGCATGCCGAGTTTGGTCTGGACGACCTTTCGAGAATTATCGGGAGCTTCCAATCAAAATTCGAGGCCCTTGGTAGAATTTGGCAAAAATGGCATATAAGGGCTGGGACCCAGTTTTTTGTCAAAACGACCTCGTATGGAAATTTCGACTGCGCCATTGAGTTTGGAATGTCGAATTTAGTGGGGTAGCATATATGGTTTATTTTCATCGAGTCCCGAACGAATTCCGAGGGTCCGTTCGGAGACTTTGAAAAATAGCAAAAATCTAGTTGCTGGTGCATACCTTTAGCGACTAGAATTTAGACTTTTAGCGACCAGTTTTGGGTTTTATAACCCAGAAATTTCAGCTTTCAACTCTCATTTTCAAATGACGATTTCTCCCTCATCTGAGCTCCGATTTGAGTGATTCGAAGTTATGTATGATCATGGAGATTGTGGCTACGTAGTGGAGAGATTGGAATGTGTTGGTGAACCCTCATTTGTGGTGAATTTCAGCTCGAAGCTGCTGCCCATCAGGTGATTAGTTTATGATTTCTTCTTCATTTTAGAACTTCGATATCTCAAGTTCTAGAGCTCCATTTTTGGTGATTCAAAGACCCAAGTGTTTGGGTTTTCATTGGCTTCGTTGATTTGAGGTTGGGGTTCATTGGGTACACCTCATTCTACGTGAAATCGAAGGTAAACCCCTTATTTGGAATATTTTTGTTAGTTTTAGATTTGTTATTGTTTGGTTGATTGGGAGCGGATCCGACCCCTATTTGATAAACTAGTTTAGGATTAGTATTGGGGGAAGGATTTGGGACCTTTTGACAGAGTCAATTCCAGGAAATCCGAAGCGAGTTCCACTTTGCCTGATTTTGACCCAAAAATTGGTCTATCTCCAAATTTGATGATTTTGGTGTCTAAACGACCATTTTGACGCTGTGATTCTATTTTTGATAGCGTGGCAGCAGTCTGAGGCCGTTCAGAAAGGGAAAGCTCGGGTTGAGTGACTTGAAGCGTGCATGATCGACTATTTGGTAGGTTACAACTTGCTTTCCTGTTAGACTAAGCTTGAATGTGTAAATATTGTTAGATGACTGTGAATCTTGGGTGGTTAGCTAGGACTGTGATCCTATTCCCGATTTGCCCCAGTTTGGGATTGGTTGTTGGTTGATTTGGATTAGGATCATGTTATAGGTTGGGTTTTTGACTTGATTTGTTGTATATACTATTGTGGGTTATTTGTTGGTGATTATTTTGATGTTGCATGAGCAGGTATGAGAACTGTGTTTGTGATTTGTTGCTTATTGAGATTGTGCCTTAGTATACGCTGTTGTGATGATGACTTAGTCCCACGTACCCTGTTGACTTGAGTATGTATCCGACGGCGATTCAGATGACCTAGATCCTTGTAGAATGATATAGTAGATTTGGGTATGATAGTGTGAGCCTTTGTATAGCCGTTCTCGTGGCTCCCGTACCTTCCGATTCTTTCCTCTCTATTTTCTGAGATCGTGGGATGCTTTTGGAATATGTTGCGTTGAGCCAATTGACGGATGAATGGTGTTACGCTAGGAGCCTTCATTTGACGTGCTTGTGGGCGGTAGCCCGTGATAGTTATCCTTACGATACGATGTTCGTAGTGGCTTTATTTAGTTTGAGGTTGTTAGCTCCAGTACGAGACTGAGGTTACGCGGTTCGCATCCGGTATTTCCAACGCTAGGCTGACGGGGGTAGGCTATCCGCTCCGGTCCGTGACTGACGTTATACGATTGCAGACAGTTATTTCCATCGCGCGTCCGTAGAGCATGAGCTACTAGTCCCAGCCCGTGTTTTGACGTTACTAGGACGGAATCGGTATTTCCAGTGATTGGACTGTGAGCTTGGATTGATTAGCTCCCGTCCGACACTGACGTTCCCGGTTCGAGTCTGGCATTTCCAGCTTGAGACCGTAGAGCGAGAGGTATTATTCCAGTCCGAGACTGATGTTTCCGGTTAGAATCCGGCATTTCCAGCTCGTGACTGATGATTTGGGCTGGGCCCATGTGTTGATGGTTTATGATCGAGCTGGGCTCGAAGGTTGATTTTGATTGAGCTAGGCTCAGGTATTGCTTGTGATTGGGTTGGGCCCAAATGATGGTTTTAGGGTCTGGGACCCTTGGTTCGAGGTTTATGGAATCGGTATTACTTCGCTTCTGTAGTTAGCTCTTCTGTGTATCTGTCGGGCTTATGGGGGTCCATTCAGGTTTTTATTTAAAATTGCGCACGAGTGTGCCCAGCGGGTCTTATGAGGGGCCCAGCTAGGTTTAGTTAGCTAGTTATCTTCAGTTGGTTATCGTTGTTCGATTTTCGTTGTGTTGACCTCTGTTGTTGTTGCTGATTCTAACTTGCCTGCCTTTGTTTACCTTTCTTACTTAGTCGGCCTATGATGCCTACTGGGTACCTGTGATTTTAGTACTCATACTACACTCTGCATCTGTTTTTGTGATGCACGTCCGAGTACCAGTCAGCAGCGTTGAGATCGGGCCGGGAGCTGTCACTTCAGGAGACTAGGGTGAGCACTTGGCAATTTGAGTTCACCAGTTTCCTTCTGTTATTACTTTTGGCTTGTCTTTTGTTTTGAGACAGTTGTTTCTGTGGTCCACTTTTGGGACTTGTACTCAATTAGTAGTTCTGTACGCGTGACTTCCAGATTTTGGGCGGTATTGTATATATATTTTGGTCGTGTTCCAGTTTTCCTTATATGTTCTATTGTATGCTTCCGCTTAGATTTGGGTTAGTTTCCACTCTTAGTCCCATTATTGTTAAGTTTCGGGATAGAGTTTGGCTGGCCTATCGGAGGGTCGTAGGCGCCATCATGACCTGAGAAATTGGGTCGTGACAAATTGGTATCAGGGCCTCGGTTCGTTGGTCTCACGTGTACAGAACTAGCTTCTAGTATAGTCTTGCGGATCAGTGCGGAGACGTCCGTAACTTATCTTCGAGAGGCTACAGGATGTTCTTAAGATGTTTTCTTGCCTTGTATCTTTTCGTGCGTTGTTGGTCTGTTGGTTTCTTGAAATCTTACTTGTTCCACTCTGTTACAGGGATGGCTCGTACACGTAGAGGACGTGGTGGAGGATTCCAGAGCCGGAGCCTCCAGCAGAGCAGATTCCGCCTCAGTCGGTGGGGTAAGGACCAACCCAGCCACCACCAGTTCCAGCTGTTGCGCCAGAAGTCCAAGGCTTGATTGTCTAGTTGTTGGCAGCTATTACGGGTATGCAGCAGCATTAGCCTGCTCCCGCACCAGTTCTAGAGCCGGTTCAGGCTCAGCAGGATCAGCCTGCAGTAGCGGCACCTGAGGTTGTTCAGCCGCCAGCACCAGCTGTGGTTCATCCAGACCCGTTGGACAGGGTCATGCCTCTGTGAGAGCAGAAGATGCTAGGGGTGTTTCTCAGATTGGCACCACCGAGATTCTCAGGGGCTGAGAGAGAGGATGCTCACGATTTCTTGACTACCTATCGTGAGCGGTTGCAGACTTTGGGTTTGGTGGAGTCCAGAGAAGAAGACTTCACAGCTTACCAGTTGGACGGACCAGCTAGACAATGGTGGCATTCGCTTATTGGGACTAGGCCAGTTGATTCTCCACCGGTGTCGTGGGAGAAATTTGCTGAGGCTTTTCGAGGCCCAATTTTTGGAGTTGTCTCGTCATGCTACTATGATCATGCCCACAGAGGAGGAAAGAGTCTGATGCTTCGTGAGAGGGTTGAGACTGCAGCTGAGGATTAAGTCTCAGTCACTGTTGGTAGCGGGTTGTTCATTTTGGAGGTGGTGGACCATGCCCGTACTATTGAGCACCTTCGTCGCAAGGCCCAAGGGGGCAGCAGCAAGAGGTTCAGGCTGGATAGCAGGGCTAGTAGATCCCGTCGCAGACCGAGGGTTGCTCGGGAATAGGTTACTAAGGGGTTCAAGCCAGGGCAATCCATCCGCCAATTTCACACAACATTGCAGACTTCTGCTGGTGACCAGTTCAGCCATAGCGGTTCTAATGCCGGTCCAAGTCAGTGCCGAGGTGGGTTTTATCCAGGTTCATCGAGTCGAGGTGGCCGACCTCCAGCAGCTACCATGTCTTCTCAGGGTTGTTTCACTTGTGGGGAGCTGGGACATTGGGCCAGGGAGTGCCCTTCTTCTTCCAGAGCAGCTTTACCAGCACCATAGGCAGCTAGGCCGGTATCAGCAGTGGCACCTCCAGCCAGAGGGGGGGTCAGCATCAGGGGGACCGGGGATGTCCCAGGGGAGGCAAGAGTGGTTGCAGAGTTGATGAAAGAGGTAGAGGCACCCAGGGCCACCTTTATGCAGCTCCAGCTAGAGCAGAGGCCGAGGCGTCTGATGACGTGATCACAGGTACGGTTCTTTTGCCCTTGGCAAAGTTTGCGTATAATAATAGCTATCATTCCAGCATCCAAATGGCCCCGTTTGAGGCCTTGTATGGTAGGCGTTGTCAGACTCCAGTCGATTGGTTTGAGTCTACGGAGCCTAGGCCGCATGGTACAGACTTATTCCAGGAGTCCTTAGAGCATGTGAGGTTGATCCAGGATAGGCTCAGGACGGCTCAGAGTAGACAGAGGAGTTATACAGATCACAGGCGCTGACCATTGAGTTTTGCGTGGGTGACAGATTATTCCTCTGAGTATCACCTATGAAGGCCGTGATGAGATTTTGGAGGCGGGGCAAGCTTAGCCCCAGGTATATAGGGCCTTTTGAGATATTGAGGGCAATTGGTGATGTGGCTTATGAGTTAGCCTTACCTCCAGTATTTTCAGCCGTGCATCCAGTTTTCCATGTCTCCATGCTGCGCCGGTATGTTCCAGATGAGCCACATGTTCTCCAGTACGATGTTGTTGAGTTGGATGACCGCTTGACTTATACAGAGGAGCCAGTTGCTATTTTGGCCAGAGATGTGAGGCAACTGAGATCGAGAGTCATTCCTGTGGTTAAGGTCCATTGGAGGCATCGTCCATATAAGGAGGCTACCTGGGAGATAGAGCAGGAGATGCAGGAGCAGTTCCCCAGCTTGTTTGAGCCCTTAGGTACTTCTTTATCCTTACTTTCGCGGACGAAAGTCTTTTTAGTAGTGGATATTGTAATGACCCTCCAGGTCATTTCTGTGTTAATGCCTTCTTTCTATCGTTTAGAGCTTTCCTGTAGCGACCCAAAGTCATTAATCACTTGCTAGCACTGACTGCTCGATCACCTGATCGTTCATTTTAGTTTTATGCCCGTTTTTCTGTTTTGGAGGTTTTGAACCTTGAAAAGTTGACTTCGGTCATAACTTCAGTTAAACGACCTCAGATGAGAATTTTGACGGTTCCATCAGCTCCGTAAAGGCCAAATTAGGCTAGAAGCATGGATGCATGAGTCCCGGGGTTTCCGGTGTGAATTTGGGGCCGATTAGCTCTTTAGCCTTTGGAAATTGGCCTAAGGTTGACTTTGGTCAACTTTCTTGGAAAACGCACTCGGATGAAAATTCTGACAACGCGGTTAGTTCCGAAATGCCGAGTTTTGTCTAGAACGATCTTTTGAGAATTATCGGAAGCTTCCGATAAAAATTCGAGGCTCTTGGTAGAATTTGGCAAAAATGACATATTGGGTGTGGGACCCATTTTTTTATCGAAACAACCTCGTATGAAAATTTTGACTGTGCCATTGAGTCCGGAATGTCGAATTTAGTGGGGTAGCATATTTGGTTTATTTTCATCGGGTCCCGAATGAATTCCGAGCGTTCGTTTGGAGACTTTGAAAAATAACAAAAATCTAGTTGCTGGTGCAGACCTTTAGCGACCAGAATTTAGACTTTTAGCGACCAGTTTCGGGTTTTATAACCCAGAAATTTCAGCTTTCAACCCTCATTTTCAAATGACGATGTCTCCCTCATCCGAGCTCTGATTTGAGTGATTCGAAATCCTGTATGATCCTGGAGATTGTGGCTACGCAGTGGAGTAATCGGAATGTGTTAGTGAACCCTCGATTGTGGTGAATTTCAGCTCGAAGCTGCTACCCATCAGGTGATTAGTTTATGATTTCTTCTTCAGTTTAGAACTTCGATATCTTGAGTTCTAGAGCACCATTTTTGGTGATTCAAAGTCCCAAGTGTTCGGGTTTTCATTGGCTTCGTTGATTTGAGGTTGGGGTTCGTTGGGTGCACCTCGTTCTACGTGAAATCGGAGGTAAACCCCTTATTTGGAATATTTTTGTTAGTTTTAGATTTGTTATTGTTTTGTTAATTGGGAGCGGATCCGACCCCTATTTGATAAACTAGTTTAGGATTAGTGTTGGGGGAAGGATTTGGGATCTTTTGACGGAGTCAATTCTGGGAAATCTGGAGCGGGTCCCACTTTGCCCAATTTTGACCCAAAAATTGGTCTATCTCCAAATTTGATGATTTTGGTGTCTAAACGACCGTTTTGACGCTGAGATTCTATTTTTGATAGCGTGGCAGCAGTCTTGAGGCCGTTCGAAAAGGGAAAGCTCGGGTTGAGTAACTTGGAGCGCACGTGATCGACTATTTGGTAGGTTACGACTTTCTTTCCTTGTAGACTGAGCTTGAATGTGTAAATACTGTTAGATGACTTTGAATCTGGGGTGGTTAGCTAGGACTGTAATCCTATTCCCGATTTGCCCCAGTTTGGGATTGGTTGTTGGTTGAATTGGATTAGTATCATGTTATAGGTTGGGTTGTTGAAACTATTTGTTGTATATACTGTTGTGGGGTATTTGTTGGTGATTATTTGATTTTGCATGAGCGGGTATGAGAACTGTGTTTGTGATTTGCTACTTATTGAGATTGTGCCTTAGAACAGGCTGTTGTGATGATGACTTAGTCCCACGTACCCTGTTGACTTGAGTATGTATCCGACGGTGATTCGGATGACCTAAATCCCTGTAGAATGATATAGCAGATTTAGGTCTGATAGTGTGAGCCTTTTTATAGCCGTTCCCGTGGCTCCCGTACCTTTTGATTCTTTCTCCTCTATTTTCTGAGATCGTGGGATGCTTCCGAAAGATGTTACGTTGAGCCGATTGACGGATGAATGGTGTTAGGCTGGAAGCCTTCATTTGACGTGCCTGTGGGCAGCGGCCCGTGATGGTTAGCCTTACGATGCGATGTTCGTAGTGGCTTTATCTGGTTTGGGGTTGTTAGCTCCAGTACGAGACTGAGGTTACGCGGTTCGCGTCCAATATTTCCAGCGCTAGGTTGACGAGGGTAGGCTATCCGCTCCGGTCCATGACTGACGTTATATGATTGCAGCCAGTTATTTCCAGTGCGCGTTCGTGGAGCGTGAGCTACTAGTCCCAGCCCGTGTTTTGACGTTACTAGGACATAATCGGTATTTCCAGTTATTGGACTGTTGAGCGTGGATTGATTAGCTCCCGTTCGAAACTGACGCTCTCAGTTCGAGTCCGGCATTTCCAGCTCGAGATCGTAGAGTGAGAGGTATTATTCCAGTCCGAGACTGATGTTTCTGGTTAGAGTCCGGCATTTCCAGCTCGTGACTGATGATTTGGGCTGGGCCCATGTATTGATGGTTGAGCGGGGCTCGGATATGGTTTATGATCGAGCTCGGCTCGAAGGTTGATTTTGATTGAGCTGGGCTCAAGTATTGGTTGTGATTGAGCTGGGCCCAAACGATGGTTTCAGGGGTCGGGCCCTTGGTTCGAGGTTTATGGAATCGGTATTACTTCGCTTCTGTAGTTAGCTCTTCTGTGTACCTGTCGGGCTTATGGGGGTCCATTCAGGTTTTTATTTAAACTTGCGCACGAGTGTGCCCAGCGGGTCTTATGAGGGGCCCAGCTGGGTTTAGTTTGCTAGTTATCTTCGGTTGGTTATCATTGTTCGATTTTCATTTTGTTGACCACTATTGTTGTTGTTGCTGATTCTAACTTGACTGCCTTTGTTTACCTTTCTTGCTCAGTCGGCCTATGATTCCTACTGGGTACCTGTGGTTTTGGTACTCATACTATACTCTGCATCTGTTTTCGTGATGCAGGTCCAAGTACTAGTCAACAGCGTTGAGATCTAGCCGGGAGCTGTCACTTCAGGAGACTAGGGTGAGCACTTGGCGTTTTGAGTTCACCGATTTCCTTCTGTTATTACTTTTGGCTTGTCTTTTGTTTCGAGACAGTTGTTTCTATGGTCCACTTTTGGGACTTGTACTCAATTAGTAGTTTTGTATCCGTGACTTCCAAATTTTGGGAGGTATTGTATATATATTTTGGTCGTGTTCCAGTTTTCCTTATATGTTCTATTGTATGCTTCCGCTTTGATTTGGGTTAGTTTCCACTCTTAGTCCCATTATTGTTAAGTTCCAGGATAGAGTTTGGCTGGCCTACCAGAGGGTCGTAGGCGCCATCATGACCTGAGAAATCGGATCGTGACATAAAAGTACTATACTATACGGAAAAACTAAAAGACAAAAATATAAAAGATAGAGATTTTTGGGTGCTATTGTAACACGTATCATAGTCATTTTGTGACTTTAATCTCTTTTACAGTGCTTGACCCTTCCCATAACTTAAGTTATCTATTAATGAATTTTTTTATTTGAAATATTTATCCATTTTACAAATCAAAAGATATGGTCTATATGGCACCGATCTCAACACCTATGTAGATAATCCAATCCCCAAAAATACATAGAAACATAAATTAAATGTGAAAGTAATTAAATAATAATATAAATAATCCCCAAAAGCCTGAATCTTTCATAGTAAAGCAAGAATACTAAAATATAACTATCCCAAGACTCAGTGTTACTCTTACAAGAGCTTTCCAAAACAAAAAAAATACCATGTACAATAAGTTCAATTGTCTAACAAGTAGAAAGACATACTTGAAACATACACGAATACTGGCCAAGTCTTCGGACACAAGGAGCTCCTTATAACTCTGAATAAATGACCGCCTCAGCCAGATTAGTATATGTGTGGACAGCTAATGCCATGCATCAGAAAATATGCAACAAGAGTAGCATAAGTACAACCAGGCATACCCAGTAGGTATCATAAACACCAAGCAAAAGTAATAACTATAACATACAAAGAATAATATAAGCCATGCACTTTGAAAATTTCTTAGTAGTTCAGTATAAGGCAGTCAATTTGTAACACCTCGAAAGTCCCTTAGTGCAGGTCAGGGAAAAGTGTAGTAGAAAAGATCGAAAGTCTGCAGATTTTTTTGGTTTACGAGTGTGTGTACAGGTTGTGCCAGTTTTTAAGGCTCATGGAAGGACTTCGTAATTGATACTTAGGATTTCAGGATTTTGGTTAAGTTACTACGAGGAGCCGTTATGGGTCGGGGTTGAATCTACGAGTCGTGGATAGGCTCGTAGAAACAAGTCCTGAAGCTTCAAAAATTCAGAACTTCAGGATGTCAAGTACAAGCAACCAGTACGAATCGTAGTTAGTCTCATGAATTCAGACATCAGGTTTGGGAATTTTCAATATATTGACTTCTACGAGAGGTTAGTATGAGTCGTACTAATGCCTACGAGTCGTGGAAATGGTTCGTAGTTCATTCTTCTGAGACTTGATGAATTTCAGTAGTTGGATTCCATGAATGGACAGTATGGGTCGTGAAGGACATTGCGGGTCATAAAAGAGGTTTCATGGTTCAAGTTCTGAAACTCAAGAAGTTCAGTTGATTTCTAAGGACAGGTTTCTATGGTCCGTAGACTGTCTCGTGGTATCTGTTCGACAGTTTTTAATTAGGGTTAATTGGGTCTTTTTGACTCTTTTAATACCTATACTACGTTGTTTTAGGCTTATTTAGGGTGGTCTAACTAATTCCTAAGATCCCTAACCACCCCATTCGCTCTCATTCTCTTAAATTCCAATTCCCTCTCTCAAGTCTTCTTCCTCAAGCAATCTAGGACTCCAAGATCTCAAGTCTCTATTAAAGGATTCCACCTTGGGTTTCTATCAAGGTATGTGGAAACTTCATCAATGGATCCTTCTTCACCCATTGAGTCCCAAAGAACCTCAATTTCTCAATTTATGATTTTTCCTAAATGTTATGGTTTTATGATTTCTTATGGGTTCTTGTTGAATTTCGATTTCTTCTTCATGTTTGATCTTATTATGCATGAATTGATTATAATTCAATATAATTCAATATTTTCAATGATATTTTTATGAACCCATGACATGCAAGTATTTTCATGATTGCAATTATGCAATTTTCACATGCAAGCTTCATGAACTCAGATTTTTATGAATAAGGATGGTTTCAGATAAAGTATCATTCAGTTTATATGATTATCATGATTTAGACGCTTTCTGATAAATTGTCTCTCCGATTATGTTATGTTATCATGATTTAAGAAGCTACTCAGATTATTGGATTTTTCATGAATGGTTCAGTATTATCAAATTAATATTGTTTCCAAATTTATGCATATTTTCCGTTGGGAGTGTACTTAGCACCGAGTGGACCTAGGAATGAAGGTTCACCCATTAGTAGACGCATGAGACCTTTAATAGAAATCCCTTTTTCTAGAACTACATGCCTCCATAGGATTTGTCTTAGATATATATTAGCTAGTAGATCTACCTTAGCTCAGATCTCATGGTCCTTAGCTTGCAAGTAGGACACTCATTTTTCTATTTGGGAGCAGTACACTGAAATCCATATTGTAGCTCACATGATTTATGTTGGTTAACGGTATCTCCCACAATATGATATGATTTTCATAATATTTCATGACCTTGTACCATGTTTTCAGATCAAATCATCCTTTTTACATAACATGTTCACTTGGTCATTGCATTAGCATGTTTTATAGGCTTATCATGTTATCATGTCATGTTAATGCATTTTACGCATACGCAGTATATTTCGAGTACTAACCATATATTTTTTTTTACCTATATTGTTTTATAATATAGGTTCTGATGCATATCCTTTAAGTCGTGGTTAGTACAGATTCCCATAAATATTGCACTATTTTGGTGAGCCCTCATGGTTCGAGGATGTACCTTCTTATGTTCATTTCAAACTTTACTTTCAGTTTTCATATTGTTCGAGTGAGCTTGGGACTTTTCCTAGAAACTCACTTATGTTTATAGGCTTTTCATACATTAGTTTTCCATGTATCCTGTCTTTGTATCAAACTTCTCTTTTATGCTACGCTAGTCATTTGAGACTTTATTCTATTTTCCATGTTTGTTCAGTTATGAATGTTATCTTAGGGGTCGTTTGGTTTGAATACAAGTTATGTTGGGATAAGTTATGATGAGATAAGTTATGCTAGGATTAGTTATGTTGGGATTAGTTATCCTGGCATTATTTCTTATTGATTGTTTGGTTTATTGTACTAAAAATAATAACCATTGCATAGTTCCTAAAAATAAGTGGTTTGATTACAAAAATACCCTCTTATTTAGCTTTTCGTATATATTTTTTTGGTAGAGTTTTAGCTACTCATTCTTAAAAAAAAACATCCACCTTATTTAGCTTAATTATTTTTATATAGAAATTCCCATAAATTCCTATCGTTAATTAGGTTCTAATTAGTGGACATTGCACTAGAATTAGTAGCTTGACATTGCAAAACATGAACCTTGTCAGCGCTAGTAAATGGTTTCAATTATTATATAATAAAAATAATTGAAACCAAAGAGCATAAAATTAGTGAAGCAATTAATAAGGAAGGGTGAATTTTTTTTTTCAAACAAAGCAAGAATTTCAAAAGATTAAACTATTTACATGGGGAATGTACTTGATTACCTTGAACAGTGATAATTAAAGGGTTTGAAGGGTAGTTTTGTCATTTAATAAGTTTATCCCATGACAAATTATGATGGGATTATTATATCACCCCTTGGGAGGGATAACTTATCCCAGTACTATTTATTAATCCCAGGATAAGTTATCCCAAACTTTCCAACCAAACACTAAATTAAGTTCCACTAAATATTTATCCCAAGACTATATGTGTTTATCCCTCACACCAAACGACCCCTTAGTGTCAGGCTATGCCATGTGTTTAGCTTGGGATTACTCGTGGCTCTAGGCATCATGTCACATCTAGGGGATAATCTAGGGTCATGACACAATTAAAGCAATATGAAGCAAAATAATAATATTAAAGATGTGCAATTCACTTTAATGCAATGTCTAATGATTCTATTATTGTACCTTCTCTGCTCAGAATATGCTGAGAGGTGGGACCCACAGGGGACTTCCGCAGTCCATATACTCCCCCAAACTATTTTTCTAGAAAATGCAAACTGTTTTTTTTTTTAATCTTTGATATCATCAATAGTTAATCATCCGAACCTATTTTCCTCGTGCATGCATATTTATTTTTTAAAATGTTGTTTTTTATTAGTACCAATCTTATAAAACATGATAATGAATGAGTATGCATGATCATAGTAATAAAATAAGTTTCAAATACAACATTAATATAAGAATGCATTTCTCAACACAAATAGCGATGGCTACAAGTCTCATTGAACAATGGATTTACTTTTAAAAACTAATTCAGGGGATCACATTTGATCAATTAAGCATATTGGTATTCTAAGAGAACCCTTAGTCTAATAGCTCTCTTTTAATCTATTAAATAGATCTCTTTTCGAATTTGAGCCCATCTAGGCATATTAATATCCTTGAATAATAAGATGCAATGAAAGAGAGTACAACAAAACAATGATAAAGAATTTCAATCAACGAACCATTAGACAACTAGATCCCTATCTTAGGTTCCATGATAGCAATTCAAATATCACGTCTTAGGCCATTTATCAGCTAAACTTTAGCAGGGGGTTATTTTAAACTCGCTTATCCTTTTACCTTGTGCGTCGAGAACCACTACTTTCCTTTGGTCTGGCTTTGCGATCTCGTGCCATTTTCACTCTATACTTAGTTTATTTCAAGGTCTTTTAACCTACATTGTATAAAACATCTTTCATAAGCTCTAAATCATGTAATGGACTAAGAGTTAGAGTATTTACCTAGGTTATCCTCAAAACAGAGTATAAATGTGGGAAAAATACGGCTAAAAAGAGTGTAAATTTACTAACATCAATATAATGTTAAGACCTAGTGTGAAATATGAAGCCTCACAGGAATAAGTGGAACCAAGATCAAACAAAATTGTAGCAAGTCAATGACATGTTGCAACATTACCTTTGATAACTTCATCTGAGGCCTGTGCCTCTAGTCTCCCTAGAAATATAGCAATGTGTGTGATCACCCTCATACTACCTAGAATACAACAATGGAGCATCAAGAGGGAACACAAGCTGAAGATATTTTGTAACACCGCACAACTTCTTAGCAAAAATCCAAACCATTATTTGAATGTGTATAAGACCAAACCTGATGATTTCATACTGTATATATGTGTTAAGTTCAATTATTTGGTGTATGTGTAGATTTGGATATTAATTAAGGTTAGAAGAACCTTCTAGGACAAAGTTGTGTTGAAAACTTCCTTACCGATTGAGTTTTACTATAAGTTTTTACTTAGGTCAACTTTAAACGAGCATATCTCCTAGAATATAAATAGTTATGCACCCACCATATTAAAGGTGTTTGAGTCTCTTTCCAATGCCACCGACCTTTTATAAATTTAAGTCTATAGTAAAATGTTATGAACGTTTTATCAAAGATGCTCCAATCTGAAATTTTCATTCCCAGGTACTACAAGTTATCAGTACAAGTCGTAGTTTGGTAATACTACTCATACTTTGGACCCGTAGAGATTCAAACAATACTAAACCAACCCAAGTTCTATGACTAATAGTACGGATCGTAGTTTGATAGTACAACCCATATTTTGAACCTATGAAGAGGTTCATAGAGTTCCAAAATTCACTCAGGCAATGATGAGTCGAACCATGATTCATGGTATAAAAGTATGAGTTATACAATGACTCGTGAGTCGTTGTTGTTAGAAATTTATAAGTGTTTTTTCAGGGGTTAAAAATTTAAAAGTGTTCTTCTAGGGGTTGAACTTTGAAAGTGTTTTTTCAGGGGTATTTTTATCTTTTTACTTATCTTCCTAAGCCTAATCCACGATGTTATAACACTAACTAGGGGATTATATCAGATTTTCTATGTGCCACCATAAGATTTGTGCGCACCATAAGTCAGTCACCTCCATTAGCCCAAGAGGCTCAATAGTGGATCCATATATTAGATATATAGGTGCTATATCTTGGCAAGGTATGGGGCAATAGAAAGGAAGGAAGTTCTTAGCGTATCAGTGGGAAAAAATGCTCTCTACTTATTGATTATGGGAATGGTATAGTTCGAACTTCTTGTGCTAGTGCACTTTTTATGTATTGAACGAGATTGAGTATAGATAGTTGCTTTAGACTGACTGACAAAAGCATATTCTCTAAACTATTAAATGTACTTATATTCTTAATTCTGATATAACTATTATGATCTGTATATGTTAATTATCATTTTGATTTATTAAAAGGTGAGATTTTGAGATGAGTCAATATGCCTGGTAGATTGGATGATAATTATATATATTTGTGAAATAATAAGTTAGTTGACGGAATTCATGTCTCGATATAAAGATTGATGATATGCCTTTTTGAGAAGTTTATAAGTTTTCATCGTGTCAAACCTTGCAAATGGATTAATGAATCTGACACATGAAATAAGTTAAGCAGTGCACTAAAGAAAGGTAATCGTTGAATTAAATTCATCAATAATTTAATTTATTGATTAGTATCTTTAATCTTAACATGGGGAATTACATAAGTGTTTAATGGGGAATTTCGAAATATAAATAGAGGAGTGCAATTACAAATTTCTAGTAGAATGATTTGTAATTTATTATTATAAGAATAATTCAAATTAATTATTTGGATTATTTCCATAATAGGAAGCCTCATTAATTAATTCAGTGGTTCCTACCATGCCTATATTTAACTAGAACTCAGAATTTTAGTCTAAGGAAAAAAGGGAGAAGTACATGTCTTTCTCTATTCTAAGGAAAGGGAGAAGTGCATGTATTTTTCTATTCTAAGAAAAGGGAGAAGTGTGCATTTTTTTCTATTCTAAGGAAAGGGAAAAGTACATGTCTTTTTCTATTCTAAGGAAAGACTGTGTGTTTTCTCTCCTCCTTGGACTAGGAAGAAATCTCTATAAATAAAGATTTTTCTAACCTTTGAAAGAAGATAAGTTTTCTATATGATACTTGCCCACCCAAGTATTGAGAGAGTTCGGAAGTGAACTTGGGAACACTGTAAAAGACCACAGAACTGTCATCCAGGTTGTGGACTAGCTTGTGGATTCGCTTGAAGGTATCTGCTCACGCTTCAAGAGGAAATTCTTGAATTAAATTTCATAAAGCTTATGTGATCTAGCATGATTTTATGTGTTCTAGCATAAACTATGGGTTATCCATTATTCATGTAAGTAATATGATTCTGTTATGTTTTCGCTGTGTATATAGTTTTCCAGCAATTGGTATCAGAGTCATACTTACATCTTTATAGATAACCTAAAATATATTTATGTGCAATTGTATGTATGATTCGTGGTTGTTACTTTTTTTTATCGCGAAAAGAACAAATCAGATGAAACTTGAAGTGTTTTGATTCATTGGCTAAAGTGCATATGATCTTAATTGTGAGATGATCAAGAGGGCAAAACGTATTGACTGCAGTTTTTCACTTTCACGTGAGAAGGGACAACAGCAGCAAACACTTGTCCTAATTACTATTTGAAGTCCTTTATTTTTAAATTAATGGAACCCAAATTGAAAACTTTTCTCAGTTGCAGTTTTTTTAGGGTTGATTCTTAGTAATCCATCATATTTGTAAAGCTTGATAAGAAAGGGAATCATAGAGGTTGTTGATGAACAACTTATCATTGAACTGATTGATAAGTATTTTTTTTAACTTTATAATATTTGTTCTTGATTGATTGTTGATTCCAAAGCTTATTAAGTGGCGGTGTCAGTCACTATTCAGGTCAATTGGATTAACTTTTTTTCTTTTTGTTAAATAATTATTTGAGCATATTATTCATTACATATATATCAATTTGTATAAATTAAGAATTTTGTGATTAATAATAGTTATCACTTAAGTGGTTTATTCATTTGAAATCATTGAAAATTCTTTAGACTTTATACATGTGATAATATATATTGCAATACATAAATTGAGAATAATGATTAATAAATAGGATTCACTAAAATGGTCTATTTGTTTGAGTTATTAGAACATCCTCAATGCATCATGTTTAAATTATTCTAAGTGAATATTAGTAGTAAATATTATTTACGTAAATGGTGATTTACCTTAAAATACTAGTAATGATTAATTAATTCATGAGAAGAGATATCGAGATTTTCACTCAAAAGAGAGAAACATAATATCTTGGATTCTCAAGTGTATTAATTTAGAGAATAATTTGTTATAAGAAGGTATTGAGTGTCTTAGCCAAAGGAAGGCCACAACGTATGTTTCATGCTTGTAAGACAATAACAATAAAAAGAGAATGAAAATCTGAATCAAGTCATTTAATCTTTAACTATGTCTAAAACGATTATTTTTCAAATTTGGTCATAGTTTAGGTGGTCATGAATTTTATGATCTCTGATTGATTTGAAATTGGATGGTTCCATCAAAAATTATTTAGATGAGTTTTAGGTAGTTTGTCGGATTAAAATTTGATTTTAATGTGATAAGGTCATTCTTTATGTCAGTTATATTTATGTTAAATTTGGAACATGATCACACGTTATGATTTAACATGAATTGATATATGATAAGGATATATAGATCTGATTATTTTTTCTTAAATCGTTTGAATCTAAATTTGATCATCGCTTTGGAGATAAATATTTTTTCTGAACTATGATTGATCTGAAATTCGGTAGGTTCATTAGAAACGATCAAATTATAAATATTCACGGCTAAGTAGTGATTTGGCAATTTGAGGTCGTTTAGATGATGTTTTTGGATATTTTTTTTTGTATCTTGAGGATTAATTTTATGAAAATTACTCGACTATGATATAATGGTGGTAGAGATTGTTCTCTATGGGTTTCATGACTAAATTTTAGTGAAGTATTAAGTTCATGTGTTGGTTTTATGTCTTCCTCCATATCGGATGAAATTAATAAAAGTTACTAAATTTAATCTCTAGTTTTAATAATCAGTATTGACATTCCCTATCTAAGCTAGTAATATATATGATTGGATCAATGGATCTAGGTATAATGATATTCACTTGGCTTAAATTGGCATATACTCTCTATCTGAGTTAGTTTTTGTTCAAAATTTATTGGAGTGAATATCTGGCATCACATATGTATGTTTCATGAGTAGTTATTTTTCATCAAAATTTATCGTTCAAGATGCATGGATATCTATGAGATGTGTTTTGAATTTTAATATTCAATGCATATAAAATGTTGATTTTTGAAAAATAGTACTCAGATAATGTAAATAGTTTTTAAAATTTTGTCCTTTATTCTTGATTCGTATATCTATTTCACAAATGATGATATGTGATAAGAATTACTGGAAGAAAAAATTTAAATTCTATTTTGGCCAAACAACGTTTTCAACCAAATTGATCATAGTTTTGGAATTCGAAAAAAAAATAAGAAAAAAAAGGGGGGAATCTGATTGATCTGAAATTTGGTAGATTCATAAGAATGACCTATTAAGAAATTTTTTTTCCTGATCGTTATAAGAGTTTTTGGTCATATTTGGCTATAGGGGTCCCTCCCTTGATTGTCAAGATTAAATAGTAGTGAAGTATTAGTTTCATGTGTTGGCTTAAACCTTCCTCCATACCGGATGAAATTAATACAAGCCACTCTGTATTTAATCGCTAGTTATGATAATCTGTATTGACTCTCCCTAACAGAGTAATATACTATTGGATCAATGTAACTAGAGTGATTTTCACTTGACTTAAACTAATAGTCGACTCTCTATCCGTGTTAGGTTTGTATAAGTTTATAAAGTGAATAATCAGTCATTGTATATGTATATTGCATGAATAGTCCTCCAATCCCATCGATTGACTATTCGAGATGCATGGATATATATGTATATAATGAGCCCTGAATTTTATTATTTAGGATTATTTGAGTGAAGTATTAGTTTCATGTGCTGGCTTAGACCTTCATCCATCTCGGATGAAATTAATACAAGTCACTATGTATTTAATCGCTAGTTTTGATAATCTATATTGACTTTTCCTAACTAAGTAATATATGATTGGATCAATGTAACAAGGGTGATTTTCACTTGACTTAAACTAACAGTAGACTCTCCATCTGATTTAGGTATGTATAAGTTTATGGAGTGAATAATCGATCAATGTACATGTGTATTGCATGAGTAGTTCTCCAATCCCATCGATTGGCTATTCGAGATGCATGGATATATATGTATAAATGAGCCCTGAATTTTGCTATTTAGGATTATTCGATATGTTATGATCTATTTAATATGTTATATCTCAAATTCTCAAAGACTTTACTGTCCCATTTAGTACTACTCAAGAATTTCTTTCAATAGAGATAAGATATTAATTCAAATAATGCATTGTACATGTACCTTATAGTAGAATGAATTATCTTCAGTTTCTAACTAGATAAGAGATGGATACTTAATATATTTTTCTTGTAACTCTCCTATTATTGAGCTTGATGAATATCGAATATTTTATCTCTTGTGGTATATTGATGTGTGAATTTTTTGTTAGTATTATCTCTCATGAATTGAATTATATTAATCTGTCTCATAAGAGAAATATCTTTTAAATTGAATGAAACTTATTTGTACACTAAAGTCTAAGTCATTTATTCTGGATAGAACTTCGAGGTTGGTTAAAGGATGGACATAACGGTTCATTGAAGGTGAAGTCACTACCAACATGTGAGTCTTGTTTAGAAGGGAAATTGACTAAGAGACTTTTCCTCTTAAAAGGAAATAGTGGTAGTGATAAGTTAGAATTAATCTACTCTGATTTGTGTGGTAAATGAGCATTCAGGCAAGAGGTGAATTTGAATATTCTGAGATTTTTATAGAAGGTTACTCATGATATGAATATATTTTTTTTTATATTTTTTAAGTCTGAATGTCTTGATAAACTCAAAATATTTAAGATAAATAAAAATAGCATCATGAAAAATATATAAAATCACTGCAATCTGATTGTAGTGATGTATACCTCTCCGCAGAGTTGATGAGTCACTTATCTAATAGAATAATTGCATTTCAATTGTCTACACTAGACACTCTATTGTAGATTGGTGTAAAAGAGAAAAGAAATAGACTCTTACGAAGATGATAAGATTAATGATTGACTTATTCATAGTTATTTTGTTTCTTTTTGGGATATGTTCTAAGAACTACATATCACATTTGAATTCAATTCCTTTCAAATCAATACCTTGGACAACTATAAAACTAGTGTGGTTTTGATGTAAGTTTAATCTGTGACATGTTCATATATCTAGAATTGTCTAGCACATGTGCTAAGAGGGAGAATGCAATGTGTGTGTGTTAATTGGATATCCAAAAAGAATGAAAGAATGTTTATTTTATTGTCCTAAAGAAAATAAGGCAATTGTTACGAAAACTGTCAGATTTCTAGAAAAGAACCATTTAGTAATTCATGTTCCTAGAAGTAAACTAGTTTTACAGGAACTGATCAAAGAAATAATAAATGAGTCAATTGTAAATTGAGAAGCTAAAGAACATCTAACCGATATGTCGGAATTGACGTTCCATTGCATTTAAGTAGTGGGAGAAACATTACTAGACATAAGAAAACTACTACTTCAAGTAGTGAGAGTGATATTGGGCAAATTAAAGAACACTACATGAAAAAGTTGTTAATATTTCAATGCCGAAAGGTTTTGAGAAAAATATTAAGACTCAAGAACATGAAAGTGTGACTATTATAGTAGTACTTAGTCGTAGTGGGAGAATCATAACGAAGATTGATTTGTTTTGTATGTTTAAGAGAACTTTCATGATGGAACACCGAAAAAGAAGTACACTTTTGAACTTTCATGATAGGGCCTCTGAAGATCTAATACAAAATCAATAAGTTACGATGAAGCACTACCAGATGAAGTTGCATAAGAAAACAACTTGGTAAGATCCTTTTGAGAAGAAATATAAAAGGAATATCTGTGAAAGTTATAAAGATATTGTTTACAGTCTAAGTGGGGGATTATTAGGGTATATACTATTAATCATGTATTTAGAAATAGTATTCTAACAAATTTTCAAGATTAAGAGTCTAAGTGGGAGATTGTTAGAGTATATATTATTAATCATGTGTTTAGAAATAGTGTTCTAACAATTTTCTAGATTAAATATGTTAATGGGAGATTGTTAGGGTATACACTATTAAGCATGCATTTAGATATAGTACATTATAACAATCGTGATGGTTAAAAGTCTAAGTGGGAGATTGTTAGGATATATACTATTAACGACATGTTTAGATATAGTATTTATTATAAAATAATTATTTATTCCGTTTTAATAGATTATATATTCGTTTATGGTGTCTTTTTATTTATATAGTAGATAATTTAGTGTATAGAGTTTAGCCTTATACACAGAGGATTAAAATTATCGGTTCTTATAAGTATAAAGTTTTTTGTTCACAATCTAAGATAAAAATTGGACATGCCATCGGTACGATTGTAGCACAAGATTATATGTAGTTTATCTTGATTATGGAAATGGTATAGTTCCAACTTCTTGTGCTAGTGTATTTTTTATGTATTGAACGGGACCGAGTAAAGATAGTTGTTTTAGATTGACTGACAAAAACATATTCTCTAAACTATTAAGTGTACTTATTTTCTTAATCCTGATATAACTATTATGATCTGTATATGTTAATTATCATTTTGATTTATTAAAAGGTGAGATTTTGAGATGGGTCAATATGCTTGGTAGATTGGATGATTATAATATATATTGGTGAAATAATAAGTTAGTTGACGGAATCCATGTCTCGATATAGAGACTGATGATATGCCTTTTTGAGAAGCTTATAAGTTTTCATCATGTCAAAACTTGCAAGTGAATTTATGAATCCGACACATGAAATAAGTTAAGCAGTGCTCTAAAGGAAGTTAATTTTTTAATAAAATTCGTCAGTAATTTAATTTAATGATTAGTATCTTTAATCTTAACATGGGGAATTACATAAGTGTTTAATGGGAAATTTCGAAATATAAATAGAGGAGTACAATTACGAATTTCTAGTGGAATGATTTGTAATTTATTATGGTAAGAATAATTCAAATTAATTATTTGGAATTATTTTCATAATACGAAGCCTCATTAATTAATTATGTGGTTCCTACAGTACTCATATTTAACTAGAACTCAGAATTCTATTCTAAAAGGAAAAGGGAGAAGTACATGTCTTTTTCTATTCTAAGGAAATGGCAAAGTGTGTGTCTTTCACTATTCTAAGGAAAGGGAGAAGTACATGTCTTTTTCTATTCTAAGGAAGGGGAGAAGTATGCGTCTTTTTCTATTCTAAGGAAGGGGAGAAGTATGCGTCTTTTTCTATTCTAAGGAAATGGAAAAGTACATGTCTTTTTCTATTCTAAGGAAAGACCGTGTGTTTTCTCTCCTCCTTAGACTAGGAAGAAATATCTATAAATAGAGATTCTTCTAACCCTTGAAAGAAGATAATATGATACTTGCCCACCCAAGTATTGAGAGAGTTCAGAAGTGAACTTGGGATCACCGTAGAAGACCACATAACTGTTGTTCAGATTGTGGACTAGCTTGTGGATTCTCTTGAAGGTATCTGCTCACGCTTCAAGAGGTAATTCTTTAATTAAATTTCAGAAAGTTTATGTGTTCTACCATGATTTTATGTGTTCTAGCATAAACTATGAGTTATCCATTATTCATGTAAGTTGTATGATTCTGGTATACTTCCGTTGTGCATATAGTTTTCCAACATGTATTATGTACCCTTCTACTTAATTCCTTACCGACTGAACCCTTAAATTCAATTAAAAGAAAATTTTTAAACCCCTTCTACCATGTGTGTAGTTCAATAGCCCATAAATAGATGACATGTCAAATCTATGTCACATAAATCAATAACATGTCATAATTACCTCCATTAACTACTTTTTAAAATTATTAATCAAAAATATTAAATAAAAAAATAATTATAAATTTTTAATTTATTCTTTAAAATAGAATTTGGGACTACACAGACCAAATTGCCGCTCCTCCTCTTCTCCTCTCCCTATTCCCATCATGAAATAGCCAAAACCCACCAGATCAGAATGTCGCTACCACTACTCTTCTTGTCGGCAAGACAACCTATGCTCTCTCCCTCACCCGTCTCCATCTCCATGGCACACCCTCCCCATTTTCCTTTCCTCCTTCTCGAATCTCTACAAAACCATCAACCCTAGGTCACCGCACTACCAGCTTTAACCGGCAAACCTCTTTGCCATCGTGGCCAGCTCCTCGCACCCTCACCCACCTCGCTCTCCTCTTCATTGTCTTCCTTTCTTCACACCACCGACGACCCCTTGTGAGCCAAGACCACAGCAAACCTCCTCGCCGTCTCCCGTTCTGACGAAATAGGGACCAGCACCAAGATCTACTATAGAGTGTAGGGAAGAAAGCAATTAGGGCAGTAATGGGGTTATCTGAAAAAGAAGGTGGAGTGTGGAAGAACAATATTTTTTAAAAATTTTAAATTTATTATTTTATAATTTTAATAACTCTTTTTTAATTCAAATATGATGTTGACTTGCCTTAACATGCATGTAGTCACACACTCCCACCGACTCAGTCATTTTGATGTCACATATGCTTGGTCAATGGTCAGATGGGTTTGATATATTGTGTTTTACTGAGTTTAAGGGATTCAGTTGGTAAAGAGTTAAGTAGAAGGATCCATAATACAAACTCAGACAAGTACAAGGATCCATTAGATCATTTCGCCTTATCTTGACATGGAACATTCGAGGGCTAAAGCAACCCTTGAACCAGAAAGAGCTAAAACTATTTCTGCAAATGAATAAATTAGTAGAAGTCATGTGCATTTACTATCTAACACAAATCTGAATGTGACCTTTTAAGAGGCTATATATTCCATTTTTAAAATATGTAGGGGCTAATAGCACGCCTGTGAAGTATAGGTGTATAGTTGGAAATTCGACAATAGATTAGCGGGGCATTTGAGTATTTTCTCTTGTATTTATATTGAAATCTAATTAATTTAAATTTATGTCACCTAAAGACTATTCAAGTGAAAACACTCTATAGTAATTTGTTGTACCACATCATTATTCCTACAACCACAAGAGGAGAGAGCCGACAGCCGATCACTTATGCGTTTAGATTTTTAAAAGAAAGGACATATTTTAGGTTAAATGTAACTTAGGCAAGTGCAAGGTTTTAGGTCTTTTCTATAAATATACAAGCATCCGGTAGTTAGTATTCATTAACTCAATCAATCCGAATTTGTAATATTCATTAGAAGGAAACCGTAATTTTTAATCAAAAAGTTATCATTAAGTTTCAGCGTTCAAATTTGAAATTTAAAATTAAAAGTGGGAGGATTTTAACCATCTCTTCTCAATCCTTTGATGGTAAATTTATAAGCTTTCGAAAGTTAACTTGTGACAATATCACAACACACGCATGTATACATTCACAAACTTCTCAAAAGGTTAAATTTGGTTATATGATTAAACACAAGATACAACACTATATGCACAAGATTTTAGCAAGTATACTTTTGGTTATATTATTAAATATACTTGGGTTACATCATTACATACGCAAGAATCAAATATAAAGAGAACATGTGCCATCACAGTAAACATTTCTCTCCTCTTTCTTTTTTTTTTCCAGAAGTACTCCTTTTGTTTTTTAATGAGTAATAGATTAAAAGGTCACAAACATATTTAAACTACTCAATTTTTTTAAAATTTTATATCTAAATTATTTGGAGTGTGAGAAATACATCTAAACTATCACTCATAAATTTGACAGACACACGCCTCAAGTAATATGTAATGGTATGAGTATTACACTCTTTTTTTAAGAAAAAGTCACGTGTAAGGCAGTTTCACGGTAACAAAAAGTAGCAAAACATAACTAACACATTTAACAATCTCAGCTGAAAATTATAAATCGAAATACGTACTTTTTTTAAAAATCAATTGAAAATATTTAAAAGAAAACTTATCAGCAAAAAAAAAGGTCACATGGATGAAAATTCAAGGGCAGACACACCTAAGTGTGTGCACATATTTGGTTCAGTCAACATTGAGGCGTGTTTCTCACACTCTCAATAGTTTAAGGATGAAACTCAAAAAAGAGGATTGTTTAGGTGTGTTTTTGACACTTAACTAAAAAAAAGACGTGTCAACAAAAATACAACAATATGTGGATGAAAATTTTGGGCTAGATGCGCCTGAATAGGTATGTTTACACATATTTGATCCAGTCAGCATTGAAGTGTGTTTCTCAAAATTATGATAGTTTAGGTGTATTTATCAAACTCTCATTAATTTAGGTATGCACTAAAACAAAATAAATGATACAGATGTGTTTTTGACATTTAATTTTTTTATTATTATTAGTCTATTTTCTTTTTTAATCAAAATAAAAAATAACATATTTTTTGTATTTAATACTAATTTAACTTAATACTCCTTTTATTCTTAATAAAATAATTTATTATTGCATAAAACTATATAAATTATTTTACATTATAAAAATAACTTAAAATGGAGAAAGTAAAAACATTCAACTTGTAATGAATGAATGGTAGAAAAAAAGAACCTTTCAATGAATGTGATAATTATGATAATCTGGCCTAGATTGGGGAGAAATAAAAGTTGAAATTGGGCTTTGACCAATGACTATAGCGGCGGCATACATTGCTTGTAAAGCCCACTTGAGCCATCACGGGTCCACGTTTATTTAGGAAAAAAAAAGTATAAAAAAATCCTTAACGTATTAAAAATGGTTTTGAAATATTCTTTTTCTATCTATTGGATCAAAAATGTCTTTAACATATTAGAAATAGTTTAATTTTACTCTTTCTTCTACCTATTA
The DNA here is from genome assembly GCA_018342035.1 of Solanum appendiculatum. NCBI lineage: Eukaryota > Viridiplantae > Streptophyta > Magnoliopsida > Solanales > Solanaceae > Solanum > Solanum appendiculatum. Next base: position 405,229 of record JAGDQO010000884.1, on the reverse strand, counting down.
GGTAGAAAATTCCCTTAACATATTAGAAATGACTCAAACATATTTCCTAATTTTAATTATATATGTCAATTATTTAGTTTTCTTTTAATTTGTCTTTTGTTTTTTGTTTTTTGAAAAATTCTTACTTGTTTACTTAAATGCTTGTCTTATACTTTATAGAAGTATTTGCTTTAAAAAAATATAAGAACTATCATGTGAATTAATTCAAATGTATGTTGTATAAAAATATCGTCTTAGTCATGGAAAAAGAAATATTTCATTATGTATACCCATAAAAAAGAAATTGTTGAATTTTTTTGAGTGTAAATACAGTATCACTTACCATAATTTATATAAAAATTACAATAGTTTTAAAAGACTAAAATTGTTAAATAATGGGGAAAAAATATAACTGAGATGCTAATAGAATAAAATGAATTAAAAAGTAGAGTTTTAATCTATTCAAATTTGAACGCTAAAAGAAATTTTAAAAATATTTTGATATTATAAAAATATTATATTTATTAATAAAATATATTAAGATGGTACGAAATGCGAGCATATTAAATAGTATTTAATAGTTGATAAACATATATTTTGGTAAAAGGAAAGCAAATTTGAACCATTTCTAATAGGTTAAGAGCATCTTTAATTGCATAGGTGGAAAAAATACATCTTTGAACCATTTCTATATGTTAAGGGCATTTTTAACCCAATAAATGAAAGAAAGGCATTTCAGAATCATTTCTAATATGTTAGGGACATTTTAAAACCTTTTCCGTATTTATTTTAATTTGTGTCTCTAATATATAAAAAATAATTTTTTTTCATGTTATAATTTAATTAATTAATTAATTTTCATGATTAATTATTATACATCAATTATTATGAATTTGGTGAGTAGTGACAAATTTTTTTATATGGATTATTTTTGTAGTTTTTTAATTATGACAATTTTCTATTCTTAGCTATAGGAAATACTCTACTCATCTGCATATACTTTAGAGCGTCCATTATGTTAATTTTCCATTATAAAAGGGGTGTTTTATCTTTCAAATTTTAAGACAAATTGTAGAGAGCTAGGCATTTACAGCTTCTAATAAATTTCATCAATGGCGTTCTTATTGAGGAGAAGATCATTTAGCAGTAGATTTTATTCTAGTGAATCAACATTTGCTCAGAGGCTAAGAGATCTGCCAAAATACCTTCCTGGTACCAATATCAAATCTCAAGTGTCTCAAGTTAGTAATTTCACTCTCTCTCTCTTTCTATTTCTTCAAATTTCCAGTGCCGGAGCTGTAAAAAATCAAATTTGCTCTGGCCAAAGTTTATGAAAGTTTTCTAACTTTTAGCAGATTCGCCAAATTAGCTTTTGATTAGCCAATTTACTTGAATACAACCCGTTACCCATATAACCCATTTGTGTCCACTTTCTCTCCTGGCAGATTCTCTCGTCCTCTTTTTAAAAATAAACTTGTTTGTCAATTTTCATGATGTAATTTAATTGGACACCAAAGTAAAGAGAAAAAGAGTAGGGGGTCGTTTGGTATAATAGATAAGGGGAGTTAATTTCGGGGTAGATTTTAAATAGCCTCTAATTTCTTGTTTGGTTGTAAAGTTTGGGATAATTTATCCCAAGATTAATAATTAATACTGGGATAAGTTATCCCTCCATTTGGGTGGTATAGTAATCTCGGGATAAAATACATAAATGAAAAATATATCCCTTTAAACTCTATTTACACCTCACTTTTCACATTTTTATATAACTATTTTTGAAAGTCTTCAACCTTCTTAGTCTTAAATAATTCTTAAAAAAAAATTATGTAATACAAAATTATAGTACATATATTATTATAAATTTGTTTTTCACTAAACAAAAATATTAGCACATGTCCTCCCCCCACCCCCACCCCCACCCCCACCCCCACCCCTCTCTACATTATTTTTAGTATCATGTATAATAATATTCATTACTCCTTATTTTTATGATAATTCTTCATATTTTTCTATTAAAAATTTACACTATATAAATATAATTTTTATTTATGAATTTATTTGACTAATTCTTATGTTGATTTATATTTTGATTTCTCATAAATCCTCTTTTACTTTAATAAACTTAAGATGAAAATTCTATTTTTAAGCTAAATAGGAATTTTTTTAATTTTTAAATACATACAGTATCATCGTGGGAATGCACATACAAAAATATTTAAGCTAAATAAGATGAAAGTTTTATTTGTAAAAATGAATAATTAAAGCTTGCAAAGAAAATATAAAAACAAAATAAAGTAAAGGGTAACTTTGTAAACAAACTACTTGTTCTTAAAATTTATGCAATGCATATTATTTTGAATACAACAAATCAAACATTCAATGAGAAATAATCTCAGCATAGCTTATCCCATCATAACTAATCTCAATATAATTTATCACATCATAACTAATCTCAGTATAACTTATTCCATCATAACTTGTTTTCAAACCAAACGACGCCTAAAAGAATTCTTCTTGAAAATTTTAACCTAAAATAAGTCATTTAGTGGCACACGTTCCAAGAGAAAAGCGGCATAGACTATTAGCACTCTGAGATTTGTTTTTTTCTATTGTCTTTATGATCTACTCCCCCTGTTTTTATTGATGTTATTATTTTAGATTTTACGTTCCATAAGAAAGTAGGGTAAATTTATTATTATATCTTTATTTAGTGTTCACTTAAATCAAGCTTTTAATCAATTAATATGAATTAATTTAATTAATAAAAGTGAATTAATTATTTAATATTTTTGTGTTAGTCAAATACATAATTTCAAGAACTAATAACTCTCAAAGGTAAAATAGGAAAAATAATGTCATTTATATATTGATTTTGTGAAATGACAAGTATTAAATAACATCTATTTTTAGTAAGGACGGCATTTAAATAGGAACGGAAAAATAATTTCATTCATTCACTTTTATGTGTTTGTTATGTTAAAAATATATTTTTATTTTTATTTATCACTTTTCACAGATCAAGACATATTTATTTATTTTCTAAATCATTTTTTAAGATATAATACTAAACATCAATTAATAAAAATAGTGTAACAAAATAATCATGTTAATTATTTTTTTTTAATGAATTACTAAATGACTAGTAAAAGTGAACAAAGGAGCAATTTGATTGCATACGAAATTTAAGAAAGAAAGAGAAAATTTTCAAATTTGTAATTTAAAATAAGACAAAATTGATTAAATATATCATTAAAATTTTCAAATTTTTAATTTAAAATAAGATAAAATTGATTAAATATATCATTATTAGTGGCAGAATTTGAATAGATGCCAAGTTTAAGAAATAGATAAAATAAAATTATTAATATCTATGACAATGAGAAAGTTTTTTAAAATTTGTCTCTTTTGATGATAAAATAATAAAAAATAAACACAGATCATATAAATATACTCTCTTCATCCACTTTTAATTGTTATATTACGTTTTTCGAAAGTCAGTTTGATTCATTTTTAAAGTTAAATTAGATTATATTAATTTAATATTTTAAACAATAAATTTAGATATTTAAAAACTATATGAAAAATACTATAAATTATAATTTTTTGCATATCAATATAATAAAAATACATTATAAAATATTAGTCAAAATTCTTATCATTTGACTCTAAAAAAAAATCATGACAATTAAAAATGAACCGAACGAGTAATTTTTATGAGAAGGTAAAATACGAATACTTTTATGAATGGTGGTGAAACTCAAAAAACGAAAAGGGGAAATAGTGCCGCGTCTGCCCTCAGTGACGGAAGCCTGTATGGGGATATGAGCCACCGGTTTTCCCCTCATCCTAAAAATTTAAATACTTTTCGTGTGCAATTAGAATGCTTTATTTTTTTATTAATTTATTTTTAAAAATAATTATTTCATATTTAAAAATATTTTCTTTATTTATTTATATAGATAATAAATTTTAGTAAAAAATTATTTTATTTTAAAATTTTATGTCACATTTAATAAAATGGGATAGTACGAAGAAAAAGTCCATTTTTGGTTGTGGTTCATCTAGTGTGGATGTCAATTAAATTTGAATCACACGTGGCAGAATTCATTTTGGAGGCAGTGATCCTAAATGAATATCGATATAATATTCTATATTATACTTTGATATTTATAACAAAAATATCAAAATATGGAATAATGTACCAAAGTATTTAGTTATATATAAAATTTATATATATTATTATAATATATACTAATAAATATATAAAATAATATTAGTACTTAACTAATTATTTAAACGTTGGACTTTGGCTACTCTATCTTAATTAATTAAATTTAGGTAATGCTATCACGTTCAAAATAACATTATTGATGAGTTAAGATTTTGTCACCGTATTAATGCATTATTGTTTTTAAATGAAGCTATTTTCGTCACTATTTATATCTTTGGAAAAATATATTGGTCCAAGAACTTTAATCATCATTAACAAATATCATTACCACTAATTTAATGTTCTAATCACAGTTAAGTGGAAAATGAGAAACATTTCATTTTTTTATTGTGACGAATACAATCTGGTGCACTAAGCTTTCGCTAGGGGTTTTGAGAAGGGTCAGACAATGTAGGGTATGCAGTCTTACCCTACATTCCTGCAAGAGACAATTTTTACAGTTCAAACCCGTGACCTCCTGATCACATGACAACAACTTTACTTTTAAGTTATATACACAACATTGCAAAAATACACTATAACATAGTTCAATTTTTATTATATAACCAATTAATGATTATCATGAATATTTATCTATAATTACTTTATATAAGACTTGATTATGCAAATATTATTTGCTGGCGCTACATATAACTCAAACTCTTCTTCTTTTTGTTCTTCTTTTATACAATTTATATGATTGATTTGTAATATTTTCACACATTTCAGCTCATTGGGAAAACACCTTTGGTTTATCTTAACAAAGTGAGTGAAGGATGTGGTGCTTATATTGCTGTTAAACAAGAGATGATGCAACCTACTTCTAGTATCAAAGATAGGTAAATTATTTGGGAATTTACTTATTTTGATTTTTTTCTAAATATTAAGTGGACGTTTGGACATGTTTAATTGTGAAATTTGAATAAAGTTTTCCTTTTCCACCAGACCAGCATTTGCTATGATCAATGATGCAGAAAAGAAAGGATTAATCACCCCTGGAAAAGTAAGTAAACATGGCTCTTTCTTATTACGAAAACCTTAAAAGACAGATAATATGAACGAGATATCATTTGCATAGGTTTTGTGTCTTATCTATTTTATGGATGATATGCAGACAACACTAATTGAGCCAACATCCGGGAATATGGGAATTAGTATGGCATTTATGGCTGCCATGAAAGGCTACAAAATGATTTTGACAATGCCATCGTACACAAGCTTAGAGAGGAGGGTAACCATGAGAGCATTTGGAGCTGATTTAGTTATCACTGATCCAACTAAAGGAATGGGAGGAACTATTAAGAAGGCTTATGATCTTTTGGAATCTACTCCTGATGCTTATATGCTTCAACAATTCTCCAATCCTGCCAATACTCGAGTATGTAATTTTCCGTCTTCATTTTGCTCTTTTACCCCTTCTATCATTAGACTTTCTATTATAGGAAAATGTCCAAGTTTATCCCTATATTGTATTTTATGATATGTTTTTCTTTTATGATTATTTCATATTGTTAGAGTAGGTTAGAGTCCCACATTGGTTTGAGAATGGACAGGGGGTCAATTTACATGGACCTGAGCAATCCTCCTAGCTTTTGGGCTTGCGATCCACACTCCAATTGGTGGGCCTAAGCGTCGTCGGGGGGGGGGGGGTTAGAGTCCCACATTGATTGGAGAATGGATTGATGGTTTGCTTTTGGAGAATGGATTGATGGTTTGCTTCTATGGACTTGGACAATCCTCCCCTCATAAATTAGATTTTGGGGTTGAGTTAGGCCAAGTGTCATATCTTTGTCGTTAGCAAATTAGTTGTCCTTGACCTCGACGGAGCTCCAATGTAGATTTCACTATTTTAGAGAAAAGGCTCAGATGCATGCCCTCTACTCTTACACTTTGGTTAGGGTCTATAGGGAAGCTCCTTCTGAGTCAAGGGCAAGTAAGAGATGATTGATGCGATGGTGGAGTCAGGATTAAAAGGAGATTCAAGAATTTAAATAAGTAAATACATGAGGAAGCCAAAGGGATTCAACATTAGTATATATACATTAAATAAAAAGATTTGACCTACCTACATAGAGTAACTTTTCAATGAATAAGTGTCAATTGACTCTCTTCGACAAGGGTTGGTCCCACTATGAATGACCTGAAAGTACAACGAAGATTAGAATTAAGATGTTTCATAAAGTGGAGGGGCATTTTAAATTCTTTTCCGTTATATCAAAAACAAAAATTTAACATTCACATTGGACACAGGTTCATTTTGAGACCACTGGCCCTGAAATTTGGGAAGACACTCAAGGTAATGTTGACATCTTTGTTATGGGAATAGGAAGCGGAGGCACTGTCTCTGGTGTTGGACAGTATCTGAAATCCAAAAATCCTAATGTCAAGGTATTTTCCTGCCATCAATTTATTTTGTGATTGCGAGCTTAACGTGTAAACAACATAACATCATCGCTCTTACATATTTTCTCCTGTCCTGCTAGATATATGGAATTGAACCAACTGAAAGCAACGTATTGAATGGTGGAAAACCAGGTAACTAGCTTTACTTTCTATCATTACTATAGAACTAAAAGGATCGTCGAAAATAACATGTCTCTTTCGTTTTTCATTTGTTGTGGCATATGAATAGAATTTGTTCTACATAGATTTCTGAACATCGATACTGTATACAGGTCCTCATGAAATAACTGGCAATGGGGTTGGATTCAAGCCGGATATCCTTGACATGGATGTAATGGAAGAAGTTCTGATGGTATGCTGAGTTCTTAATTTCATTTCTCTTGTAGAACACACAAAAATATTGACCTCCGGATGTTGGTTTTTTAAATTTCACAATTTTAAAATGCATCATCAGGGGATCGAATCCCTGTCTATACCTTGGTCGTATACATTTCTACCACTAAACTATTTGTGCTTGTTTCTTGCATAATTATGTGATTGCGTAGTTTTGTTTAATTAGAACTACAACCAGAAGCTTATGGCGTGTACTATATCTAGGTTCATCTGAATCCAATATTTTTGATATAGAACATTGACCAATTAGTCATTTTTTGCGATTGATACATGAATTATGTTTGTTCTGTCGCAGGTTTCAAGTGAAGAATCAGTAAACATGGCTAGGGAGTTGGCATTGAAGGAAGGCCTTATGGTAAAATTTTAAATAGATGAATTTTCAGATATTTCACTCTCTCATCTTAGATCTATTTTCCATTATTAAATGGGATTATATGAATAGTACAACTAGATGAGCTTATATAGAACGAAATATTGTTCAGTAAGGATTCATATATCCGATCCCAACTTGTTAATCATACGACTAACATTTTGTTGTATAGGTCGGGATATCATCAGGAGCAAATACAGTAGCCGCGCTTAGACTTGCCAACAGACCAGAAAACAAAGGAAAACTCATAGTGGTATGAATATATGTTAGTTGACTCTTAATTTTCTTATGTTAATTATTTGTCTTGAATTTCTTGGTTTTTGAATTTCAGACAATACATCCAAGTTTTGGAGAGAGGTACTTGTCATCTGTTCTGTATGAAGATCTCAGGAAAGAGGCACAGAACATGCAACCTGTTTCAGTTGATTAATGGTCTATTATTATAGTGATAGTAGTAGTTAAACTAGTACAAGAAAAAAAATTGTACTACATTTTCTGAAATAATGTTTATGCTTAAAATAATAATGGGAAGTTTATTTTTTTTCGAAATCTGCTTATGCTCATATTAGTGATGACATGGTAGTATGTGTTTGGTGTATATGCATTTTATTATTAAAATAAAATATTAAGTGCATATGTTAGTGGGTATAAATTGTGGTAGAAGATGACTATTGGTTTTTGTAACTTATATGACCATTAGTTTCTTGTAACTCATATACCCATTAGTTTCTTGTAACTCATATGACCATTAGTTTCTTGTAACTCATGTAACATCTATCACATTTATCTACCCACATTACTACCCCTCATTCTACCCATTGATTATGTGGAAGACATCTTCACCTATAAATATCTCAAAAAAGATGAGAAGTGTGGAAAAATATTGTAGTGAAGTTAGTGTAATTAAAGAGAGAGTTGAAACAAAGAAGAATATTCTAAGTCTTCAACTATATTCACTATATAAAAGAGAGTAATTATATGTTGAAGGAAAGTGTTCTTTTTGTGGAGCTTTGAACTTTTCATCTAATTCGGAGTTGTTTGAGTTGTACGGCGTTGTTGGGTTGTTGTATCCTTGAGGGGACAAGTCAAGAGTATTATTGCTGGATCGGTGTAAATTATTCCGCAGTGGGCTTGAATCTCCTTAAAGAGAGCGAGATATCCGCGCCTCAGCCTAAAGATTAATTCATTCATTTTTTGTGATTTTATTTTTAACTGTAATTTATTATATTTGTGGTATATTACATCATCAATTTTCACTACTACACACTAAAATATTATTTCACATATTTTATGGGTGAATAGGTTACAAAAGTTACTAAAAACTAATTACCACATTCTACCACAATTGATGAGAGTAATGAGGGCATATAATGTCATCAAGGCACAAAGCAATGCTGCACAATGACAGCACTTCAATGCCTTCCAACGTGCACAATATGCACACTAAAAATTGTCCACATGTAGCACATATACAAATTGGTAGAATGGTTAACATTTTACTAATATTAAAATGCTACACCAACAATCCCCCACTCATTTTAATACTAAGATAAGAGAGTTTTTCACAATTTAGTTGAAGGTAGATATTATGCATAATGAAGGTGTATTCTGCATTGAACCTTCACTTAGTAAAACAGTAACTTTACTCCAGAGTCAGTAGTGGTCTCAGACTTGAACTATGACTGCTTAGAGGAAATAAAGTATCACTGCTTACACACAATAATCAAGGTGTTGGCATAAGCTTTTTTAACCAGCACATTACGGCCTTGTGCTATTCCGATTTTCATGAGTGTTTTTGAGAACAAGCCCATTCTCATAGAAAGCGGCCTACTTTCACACTCACATGGGTAAGATCTGTCAAGGATGCTCCTATAATTTGACATCCCACTCATACGAGATACAGACAATCATTAAGAATTCAAAGACTCAACCTCCATAAATCATTATAGGATAAATGCACTCACATCATAGGGATTGAATAAAATTTATAATAGTGCATTTCACAACAAGTCATCATATGATTCGTTTTTCCCATTGAACCTGATTATAGGATCTCTAGTTCTCAGGTTGGGTTTCCTCATATATGACTGTCACGACCCAAGCCTAGGGCCTAGATGTGACCGGCGAATGGGGAACCCGAAGGAACCCCAAACAAGCCTCATAGCGTATCATTACACATCCTTGGTCGCGGAAGCAATTAAATGACCATAAGCGATAAGCATAGTCAAGGGGGAAATCGGGACTAAGGAAGCAAGAAGAAAAAAAAGAAATGATACATAAATACCATAGATGAGTCAAGCTCAAGCATAAAACACAACTTGTCCAACACCACCTCTAAACATGAGTACTTAGCGGGGGCCAGGACAAACTACCGGGCTCACCCTCATAGTCAAAACATAACTAGAAAGGAAAAGTTTTATACATAGCAAAAGATCATGAGCAACGTCCCCGAAATGGAGGACTCACCAATAACCACTATAGAAAATCGTACTAGCCACGCGGAGGAGGATGGTCAAGCGGTGCTCCGGTCCCTACATGGTGACATCATGGTTAGTACATGCGTTAGTACATTTTGAATGTACAAGTATATGGGAATTGCATGCCAAAGGGGCAGTACATTAGATGGGACATCATAGGAAAAATGCGTAATCATACCCAATAGATAGCATATTAATGAAAATAATATGTATAATGATGCTTACATAAAAATCATATTTAATGGGACGTAGTACATGTGTGGCGAGTGACCATCAATATAGTATTTTCAAGGCCTACCACCCCCTTGGAGAGGCGAAAGAGGTACAAACCCCTCAATATGGTTACACGGGCCTACCACCCCCCGTGCTAGGGACCAAGGTACAAACCCCTCGATATGGTTACACGGGCCTACCACCCCCCGTGCTAGGGACCAAGGTACAAACCCCTCGATATGGTTACACGGGCCTACCACCCCCGTGCTAGGGACCCCCCGTGCTAGGGACCAAGGTACAAACCCCTCGATATGGTTTACACGGGCCTACCACCCCCCCAAGGTACTAGGCAACCAAGGTACAAACCCCTCGATATGGTTATACGGGCCTACTACCCCCGTACTAGGCATGGTCGACTCACAACACTTATTTAGAGAAAATCATATACATGTGTCCATTTCATCATCATTTCAGTAATTACATAACCATCCGTTTCATAGGACGTACCTTGGACCTTCCCTTTCCTAAGAATTCTATAATGGGCATTTTATCAAACACAAGGTGGGCAATGTTCATGTAAATGAAATCATGTATTTCAAGAATACTAATTCCAACCAATTCCAAAATCCATATAAATCAGCCCACCAACAACATACATATATATATCAACCTTCATAATTTGATCATGGAAGCATGTAAACCATAAACATCACATAATAATTCCATTTCATGATAATATGCAAAATGGACCATAATAGGTGTGTAGTAGTAATTCCATAATTCAAGAGTTCATAAATAATCATAAGGACCCATAAACTTGAAGTAGAAATAGAGGATAAATGGTTGGACTTGTGGAAAGGAAGGTTTCCACAATCAAACCCACATACCTCAACTTTGGAGAATCCTTGATGAAGATTGGAATGGAGAATCGAAGCTTGAGATTGAGTCTTGAATCCGGAATTAGAGCTTGAGATGTTTGAATTTGGTTGAAGATCTTGGTGGAATTTTTGGAGAGGGCTTAGAGAGTGTTTTTGGAGTTTAGAAAATGACTAAATATGGGACATATCCCCTTTTTATAAAAAATGACTCCAACCCGCCTAGAGAAAATTCGCTCACTGGAATTGGAAATTCTGCACAGACAGGTTTTACGAAAATGGTCATAACTCCCTCATCCTAACGCGGAATAAGGTGAAACCAAGTGCGTTGGAAAGCTAACTCAAAGAGCTTTAATTTGATAGGTTGCAGCCCTTCCAGTTCCTTGTGTGCTAAGAGATATGCCCTTTAAAGTTGACCCTCCAAATCGCAATTTTTGCGATTTTCGAATTTTGATACGGTTGCTCTAAAATTCGGGTTAGACCCATTTCCCACTCAATTTGACCCCACAAATAAGAATATGAAGTCGAATTTCCGAAATCATGCACGGATTTTGAGATATATGGAAATTACAATTATAGGTGTTTCCGAAGCACATTTTCGGGCATTTTTGGGGTCGTTTCAATATCTCCCCCTTGGGAACATTCGTCCCCGAATGTTAAAGAAACGTACATGAGAGACACAAACATGGCAATTTCAGCCCACATAAGGATGCAACAATGCACTTACACCTTATTTCAAAACCTCAACATAGTTGTAAAACCACAATGAACTTGTCAACTTAAGCATGAATGTATGCAATGACATGGGGGCTGAACTTAAGACCTGAGATTTTATAAAGGGCTCAGATCAATACCTTAGGCTCGAGTGGAGTGGAAAAGATAAGGATATCGCCTTTGCATGTCCGCTTCGGCCTCCCAAGTAGCACTTTCAACTTGTTGATTTCTCCAAAGGACTTTAATGGAAGCCACATCTTTGTTTCTCAACCTCTTCACTTGTCTATCTAAAATCTGACCGGAACCTCTTCATAGGTCAAATTATCTTCAACAACACCCACAACATCAAGAGACACAATGGCATTCGGATCACCCACACACTTCCTCAACATAGACACATGAAATACCGGATGAACCAAATCCATCTCGCTAGGCAATTCCAACTCATAAGCTACCTTGCCAATTCTCCTCATCACCTTATAAGGACCCACGTATCTTGGGCTCAACTTGCCCTTCTTACCAAAACGAACCACACCCTTCATGGGTGTCACCTTCAAATAAACCCAATCACCAACTCGGAATTCAAGAGCCCTTCTCCTCACATCGGCAATTCAAAGGCATCCTCACTCTCTGTACCGTGGAATATTGGAGGCTTCAGCTTCAGGAACTTAGTCAGTATCTCATGTTCTGTTCCAGTCATCATAGGGTCAGTAGTGGATGGTATAACGCATCAGTACCAGAAACCTCATCCATCCTGGGGCAACGATAGCCATCGATTGAATGCCTAGGACCTGAGTAATTGGTACAGCAGGGGGTGGATTTACTACCAGCCAACCCACTCAAGAATGCTAGCACCTACTTAACCACCATAGAATTCATAGAGGGAAGGCCCGTACTTCTAGCATGTGTCTCCACTTTTGGCTCAACCTCCTCTTCAACCTATATCTCAACCTTTTCCTCAACATGGTGCTAGGATGAGAAATGTGTTTCTTGCCTTGGTACAATTCTTGTATGAGCTCCACCCCTAACAGGTGTAGCTCTCCTGCTGCCCTTGCCTCTGCCTCTATCGCATCCTAATTCTACTGGCTCTGTCATGGGAGCTACTGCCCTTGCACAATTTTTCTTCGTATCAACCATTTGCGGACAGAAGAGTGAAGGAGGTTTGATATCAATTTGAATCACCAAATACTAGTTGGAATCAAGTTATTGCATGAAGGAAGAATAAAGAGGTAATTTCCAAAAAACTATAGCCTCTTGCAAAAAAGTACAAACGTCTCTGTATCATTCCGCAAGACTATACTAAAATCGTTTTGGTATGACAAAATCAATGAACCTAAGGCTCTAATACCAACTTTGTCATGACTCAGACCATCATGAGTGGTACCCACACTAAGCCACCAGGTGGGAGAATCACCTATCAACCCAATTCGAATATACACTACATCAAAAATGATCTTTAGTGGCAATTAATTAACGACAATAGCTCAATTGCCGCTAAAAATATATTTTTAGTGGCATTTAACCCTCTTTGTAAATGTCTCTAAAGCCTATAGCAACACTGGATCCAATGGCAATTAACTAATGCCGGTAAAGGCTTTATCACTCTTTGTTAATATTTATATTTATTGCCGCTAAAAGTTGTTTTCGTTGTAGTGATATAACAGTCTAACATAATAATTTTCAAGCAAAAACGGATTCAGTTTCCATAAACTAAATGTCACAACCCAAAACGGGTCATGAGTGGCACCCACACTTAACTTTCTAGGTGGGCGAACCAACGAATGCAAACTCCAACTTTTATTAGTCGTTTAACTTATGCAATACGACAATAATGTGGAAAACTCAATTCTTATTAAAGTAAGAAATAAAAATCCTCTAGAATCTGTTACATATCATTTCCCAAAACCTGAAAGTCATCATATCAAGGACATCTAATCCCAAAATACCAAGTCTAAGAGTATCAAAAATACCATAACAGATAAATAAAATAGTTTGTGTCTGAAAACTAAGGACATCATACCATGACTGTGAGAATCCAACGTGAGCTAGAAGGAATAGCTCACCCTGGATCTGATATGTTGGAGACTGGCTAGAGCTGAGGGCGAGTGAAAGCCACTGGTACACTCGTTGCACTCTATAAAAAGGAAAATGAAGAAAGATACAAATAGGGATCAGTACAGGGCAACATGTATTGGGTAGATATCATCGACCGACTCAAAATAGAAACTAATATTCATGAAGTAATAAGAGGAAATCAACTATAGCACTTAGCAGGTTGCAAACAACAAGCAACATGTACAAGTGACGACAACAATAAAGCAAGTACAAAATTAGTCAATAATATCAAGAACACACATGATTACTCAAGCCTCCACACCACACTCTTTTGGGAAATGAGTTCTTTTAGATTGAGTATGTTAAGCCATTTTAATATGTTTTCCTTTTATATTACCGTGCCGGAACGTGACACCTAATCCAATAATATTGTACCGGCTTATGGCACCCAATCAAATATATTGTGCCGGCTCGTAGCACCCGATTCAACAATATAGTTAGTTCATCATTCTTTATCATCACTTCCACTTTATTAGCAATATTTTATTTAAGGCATCACTTTGATAAATCAAGTTCAAGATTATGGATTTCGCGATTTTGGAATCACAAACCAATCACAATGACATATATATTATCCGAACCACAACAATTAAGTATATAGAAAATTTCACAACATTACTCAATGAGTATCAATCACTATTAAGAGGTTCTCTATGACATAGAACAAACAACATCATACCTCAATCGAAGTACCGAAGTCAAGCAAGCTAATTCACCAACTCTTTTCCTTCCTTCAATGCCTCAGAATGTTTCCAATCTATCAAATATGCATAATTTGTAAGTTAACACGCTCAATTCTATAATCAAGTTCCTAATATTGATGCCAACAAATATGCCACATCTTGTGAACCTCCCTTTCTTGAATAGCTACAGACTCTTCCTCATAAGACAAATTCTCAACAAGAAGGACCGAATCCTAGAAAATAATGTAGTTTCCATCACCATGGTATTTCTTCAACATAGACACATGACCCCAGGTGTACTCCCGATAAATTTGGAGGCAAAGCCAATTCATAAGCCACCACTACCATACGCTTAAGAACTTTAAACAGCCCAATATACCAAAGACTAAGCTTACCTCGCTTAACAAACCTCACCGCACCCTTCATGGGTGAAACCTTCAGCAACACTTGCTCTCCCTCCAGAAACTCCAAGTCCCTGACCTTTTAGTCTGCATACTCCTTCTGCATGCTCTGAGCTGCTAGAAGATTCTTCTGAATGAATTTTACCTTTTCTAACGATTCTGTCAAAATATTAGTACCCCAAGGTCTCACCTTAAATGCATCGAACCAACCAATAGGAGACCTACATCTCCTTTCATACAATGCCTCAAATGGAGCCATATGAATACTCGAGTGATAAATATTATTGTACAAAAAATTCGTCAAGGGTAATAACTGATTCCAATGACCACCAAAATCTATCACGCACGCATGAAGCATATCCTCCAACATTTGAATTATCCGCTCAGACTGCCCATCTGTCTGAGGGTGAAATGCGATACTAAGATCTAATCTAGTACCTAAGTCAGCCTACAAGGTCCTCTAAAAGTTAGAAGTAAACTGCGTACCTCTATCTGATATGATGGAAATCGAAACTCCATGCAATCGAACAATCTCACGGTTCTAGAGTTTGGCTAATCTTTTTACATTATAAGTCACCTTGGCCAGAATAAAGTGTGGAGACTTAGTTAACCTATCAACAATTACCCATATCGAATCAAACTTACCCAATATCTTTGGAAGACCAACCACAAAGTCTATTACATTCCTTTGCCACTTCAATTCAGGAATGGGCATTCTATGAAGTGTTCCTCCAGGCCTCTGGTGCTCATACTTTACTTGCTGACAATTTAGGCACTAGGCAACAAAATACACAATGTCATGCTTCATTCTACTCCACCAATAATGATGTCTCAAATCATGATATATCTTGGTTGGACCAGTGTAATACCTCAAAAATTGGAAATTTGAATTGGAAAGAAAAGGTTGCATTTTGACAGTAATTTCAGGTTCTACTAACCTACCTACGGACCGTAGGAAGTTCTATGGGCCGTAGGAGGGCAGTCATAGGTGATGGGTTGAAATTTGGAATTTTTAAGTCTCTGATGATGGTCTATGAATGAATAAGATGAATCATATAAATTGTTAAGGGCCCTAGAAAGGTTTTCGTGGAAAGTGATTGGACTTAGTGAGATTTTGGACTTGAACTTGTGTTCTACGAGCCATAGAAAGGGCGATGATCCGTAAAAGGTTCCCATGGAAGTTCTTCAGATTTTAGGTCCTAGTAAAGTGTTCTACGGATGGACAGGATGGACCGTAGGAATTCCTACGATCCATATAACTATTTTTATCCTTCAAACAATAACCATTCACTCAAACTCACAAATTCTCTCAAGGGTTTCCTCTCCAAATTCTCTCCAAGGAGCTTCAAGTGAGATTTCTAGGGTTCTTCAAGTTCAAGGTTTCTCCTTTACTTTTTGGGCTTTGATTACCCAAGGTATGTGGGAACATTATCAATGGATTTCTTTCATCCATTGGGTCCCAAAGGATACTCAATTTGCTAATTGATTTTCACCTAATTGTTAAGGTTTTATGTCAAATCTTCATGGGTTCAATTCATATGATTTCATGGCTTATGTTCAATGTTTTTATGCATGATTTGACTCAATTCCTTTTTTTTCCCACTTAATTTCATATGATCCCATGCCTTATTGCCTGTACTATGTCTATGAATTTATGAATGAGGATTTCGAATTTATGCAAGTTTTATGAAAATAATGATTTATGACTAAAAAATGCTTTTAAGATAAAGTTTCAATGATTTGTGAAAGGTTTTCTTATATTTGAATGAAATCATAATTTAGATACTTAGGAAGGAAGTGTCTTAATATGAATTCATGATTAAAAGGAGCTACTCTAAATATGAACTTATGATTGGATTGGTGGTCTTAAAGTGTTGCCTTTCCAAGTATTTTTGGTATGATTATGATTACGTATTTTCCATTGGGATTTACTTAGAACCGAAAGGACTTTGAAATGGAGGCCTTACCATTAGAAGAGGTTTGGTCTTTGGTAGAAATTCCCCTGTCCCAAACTTCGTGCCCCCGTAGAATTGTCTTAGATGATCTAGCTAGTGGATCCATTTTAGCAATAATGAATGATACAGAGTTCTACCTTGGCAAGTAGACTCTCTCTTTTCGGTGTAAGGGTTACACCAGATTCCATGTTATAGCTCACATGGTCTTATTGTCGGTTAATGGTAAATATCCAACAAATGAACTATGTTTTCTCCTAAAGTCTTTTCAAATTTTTTTCTATGGATTTCCATATGCATTGACCTCGTTTATGATTTATGATTTCTCTTTAAAGGCTTTTACAATGTTTTCTTGGTCATGCATATCATGTCCGTCTTCTATTAATTCTTTATTCAAATTCAATTCCAACAAAATAAATAGAAAATTCTTGAGTAGTCTACTTCCCTTTGAATGATAAATCCCTTGACTCTTAATAATTAATGGAATACCTTGGAACCCATAAGGAATTTAGTTGTCTATATATTGTTCCATTCGACTGTTTAGGTCCCGACTTCACCTCGATGGTTAGGCAAATAAAGCGTCCATAATAAAGGCGTTTACTGTCTGTTCTTGATTCAACACACTTCCACTGTAGTGTCCGAGTAGATACTGTTACTTTCTCTCGAACCATAGTACTATTATTTGATTAGATCATTGAATCTTTTATTTCTCTTGAGATTTCTTCAATGTTTCATTCTACACACGTCTTTTTTTCGGAGGTCTACGACCATTATGTGGCATCGGAGTTACATCCCGTATGAAAGTTCATAATATACCATTGTGACGAATAGCTCGTAATGCTGCATCTCTTCTGAGATCGAGACCTTTTATCATGACTTCTGCTCGTTGCATGCCTTGATCCACTACCGTACGAATAGCGTTTGCTGCTGCAGTTTGAGCAGCAAATGGTGTTGTGATATGGTTCTGAAGGATGAACCGGGTATGGACAGTTCCAATAAGATTTCATTCTTGAACAAAAGCCCATTTATTTATTTATTTCATCTATTCCATGACCGGAACAGGGGAGGATACACGTTACACTACGATTTATGTTAAATTTCATCATATCATCATGGCTATGTTTTTGGGCATTTTCATATACTCAGTACATTCAAAGTACTGATTCATATTGTGCCTATATTGTTTTAAAATATAGGGTCTGACATTCCTCCACATGCACGTGGCTAGTGGGTTTATTCTGAGTTGACGATTGGTGAGACCTCATGTTCCGAGGGCAGGCCATGCCACTTATGTTGCTTATTTTCATGTCATTTCAGTTTCAGACTTACTTCGTGAGCTAGGGATTTGTCCTAGTCACGTACTATGATAGTAGAGGCTTATGTCAGACATAGATGTTTCCACTTATGAGTTGTACTCTGTTTCTTTTGATATCAATGATGTCGATTGAGACTATTATCTCGACTTTCTTTCACTTCTTAGCATTGCTTATGTCAAGTGGCTTGTTTAGGGTCTTTCGAGATCCTATTTGACATGTCACATATAGGATGTACTTTGGGTCGTGACATACTTGGTATTCAGAGCATCAAGTTTTAGAAAGGTCCTAGGATGTCTGACAAGCCACGTCGAGTAGAGTCTTATTCGTGAGTGTGAAGCACACCACATTTATGAATAGGAGGTGACAAGGCATTCAGGAAACTTTACTTCTTTCACTACTCTAAAGTCGTGCGATAGAGATGAACTCTATAAAGGTCTTTCTCCCAACTCTTGTCCGATGCTTTTCAGGAAATACATCCTCGAAGAGCTTATGTAAGAAGGAATGCGAGTGACAATGTGGAGCCAAGTGATAAGGGTGATTATCATGAGTAGAATATTCCTGATAATTAACTGTTAGTATGTTAAGTAGAGAATGGTGTGAAATACAAAGGTTATTTGATTATAGTACATGTGATGATTATCCTTGTAACTATTTATATACATATATGAGACATGTTGTTAGTGATAAGGCTAGTGATTGAGCTAAGAAAGTAATAATTAAATTATAATCTTCTATGAAAGGCTAAGACAAGAGGTAATGTGTGATTGAGGAATATTAAGTGTGATATATTGATATATATAGTTCCTTTTGATTTTATGATTGTATTGTGTGGATATAATTCGGCTCTTCTATAATAAAACTAGGAGATATAAACTAACAAAAAATCTTTTAAAATCAAAGCCAACACAATAGAATATACGATGAAAGATATCTCTAAAAGATATATTCTTCTACTTCTCAAGTTGTAGAAGAAGTCTAGATTTAGAGGGAAAAATACACAAGGCTAAAGCCTCCAATGGTAATAAAAAAATCAGTGACAAGGATTAACATAATTAGTTCAATGGTCAAACCACTTGTTACTCTAAATGATGGAAAACAGACAAAGACAGTAATAGACATTCAATGGTTGAAACATTTTCCTCCAATGTCTATAAATTAGATTAGGAATGAAGAGGCCAAACAATAATTAAAGACATGATAAATGTCTTTTAATCATAAAAATATATATTAAAAGTCATTAATAAGATATCAATGAATGAATCTAGACAATAATATAATTCATACTTCTTTTTGAGATATTAGAATCATTTTTCTAATAAATATAGGCATCAAACCGTACACCTAATAGAAACTATAAATAGAATCCTATAAGACACCTAGAGTGAACAGCCCCCAACATTCATCATTTTTTCCTAGAAAAAGGTAAAAATATCTTAACTAGATAATGAGGAAAAACCCTTCCTTCGCCAAAACAACACCACTATCCAAACACCTTGAACATCATTTGAAATCACCTTGAACCACCTTCTTCACCCAAAACCCCTTAGCTCCAACGAAAACACACGGGGTTACTTCTCTAGTATGAACAGTTACCTCATGTGGCATAAGATCTCCTCTAGCTATTTGTGCAAACAGTTCACCTTCATAGATCAAAAAGCAGACACTCAACATCAGGAAAAAAGGCATTAGGTAAAACAAACTAAAGCAAACAAAACCAAATATTGGGAAGATCTGAAATGACCATGCAAAAAGATCCAATATTTGTTTTTTTTTTGCTTTAATTTGTTATTGCTAATGTCTTTTTCCTGATGTTAAGGTGTTTGCTTTTTGGTCTATGAAGGTGAATTGTTTGCACATACAACTAGAGGGGATTTTATGCCACACGTGGTTAATGTTTATTGGTTAAGAGTTTTAATTTTTATATTTCTTTTCAAATATGAATTATAGTTGAGATAACAATTACTTTGTTTATTGTGACACCTCAAACCTTTAGGCTAAGATTTGAAACCATCCTATACATGTAGATAGATCTAAATCTGATGAAATTTAATTATTTATATGTGTTAAGATCAATTTTTGAGTGCGTGACTGCAGTAGGTATGCACTAAAGTCATACGAAACCCCTAAAACAAACTTGAGTTGAAAGTATCCTTACTGTTTGAGTTTCGAAATAAATTTTTACTAGGGCCAACATCAAACGAGGACGTCTCCTATAATATGAAGAGTTATGTATCCCAAAACCCATCAACTAAAAGTTCTTCGAGTCTTATTTCTAATGCTACTGACTGTTCATTAATCTGAGTCCAAAGTAGAATGTTATGATCATTTTACTAAAAGTTGTCAGTGTTGAAAAATTGTTTCTCCATAGCAATGAGAGGTTTGTATAGCGAAGTTCGCCATAGAGAATACAAAAACAGGGTCGCTATGGCGAAGTATGGCCAGTGCTTAATTCACTTTTGACGGGTCTTATGTCATAAACTTGCAACCTCATTCAAAATCTCTAGAAGAACGATTTTTTCAAGGCTAGTATGAAAATTCTCTGTTCAGGTAAGTTTTCCCATCAACTTCTTCATCTATTAATCCCTTGAGATTAATAAATATAGGACCTTTAGCATAAAAATTACTTAATTAAGAGGGGGTAATTGGAGTAGAAACTCCATTAATTTAGATAATGTGAGTATTAAAGAATTAATTAGTGATTATTGAATGACCCTTGGGCAAAGTGATAGACCGTGAATAAGGATAAAAATAGTGGTTTTGAATTCTCAAAGCATTTATTTGAAGAGTAAATGATTAGTTACTTTTAAATTTATTTGTTTATTAGATGTTGAACATTTTGAAGAGTGAAGGAAGGAAAAAACATCCGTGGAGTAGCTTGTTTGTTCTAACATCTTTAGTTGAGTTAGACTATGATTACTTTATGTATAGACTTTATTAGTGACAACTAGATACATCATAGAATTGATAAAGAAAACATGATATGAGGACATGGTGTTCCCATGGATGAACTTTCACATGTAATCAGGATAATGTAGATGTGCATGTATTGCATGTATTGATAATTATAA
This sequence comes from Solanum appendiculatum, assembly GCA_018342035.1. Taxonomy (NCBI): domain Eukaryota; kingdom Viridiplantae; phylum Streptophyta; class Magnoliopsida; order Solanales; family Solanaceae; genus Solanum; species Solanum appendiculatum. Next base: position 384,060 of record JAGDQO010000884.1, on the reverse strand, counting down.
ATCAACCTCACAATGATTAATGTAAATGAAATGCTTGGGATTGCATGTGGTTAATTCTAAAAGGTAATATGTAAGTCACTATATTGAGGGTTGAATAAACTTGAGAATTTGATAGAATCAAACTGGATGTATTTTTTTATGTCCGTAATGAAGTAATGTTGTACTTGAGATAATTGTAATAGAAAAGGAAGGGTTGTTCAGTAGCAATGATGTGTTGATTAAGTGAACACCGAAAGGCTTCCATGACTAGTGGATTTATAATATGTTAAGTGGAAAAGAAGAATGAACCGACAATGAGGGTTAAAATATGATGTTAACAAGTGGTACTGAAATCAATTGAGAAGGGGTTAGTCCTAAAGTATTAATTCAAGTCAAGCATGATTGAGTAATTTCTTTAAATTGATAAATGTGACTTGAATACTTTAAGGTGAGGGAAGCAACTGTGAGAACTAAAGATTCATGTGGAGTTAGACTTTGATTTGTCCCTTTTACATGATATGAGTTGTATAACATGCTGATTGGTCTAAGGACATCATTTGTATTTCTTATTGATTTAAGTAAATGATGCTTTTATGAATATGCATGTTTAACTGTTGAACTGCCTACTATGACTGAGGTTTATAATATGAACTTTTGATGATTTTGTATTTATTATGTTGTCCTTAGGGAGGAAGATAGGGGTGAGGCAAGACAGGACAAGCTTTTAGCGGGACATGACATAAGAAGGTTCGAAAAGGGCAAGGCAGAGCAGGGTAGGGAAAAATTTAAATTTATTAAAAAATTAAATTGAGGTCATGAATTTTACATTATCTAAAGTGATGGGTTTTGAATAAAACTAAAGATAGCAAGTTTTGTTCTATCAGGTGTTGAGGTAATAGTGTTTATTTTAGTTTTCTATTTAACTAAAAAAAATATTTGCTTATGAGTGGTATTTATATCCTTGTAACTTTAGTACTTTTTCAAGATATCTTTTATTTTCCCTGTGTAAATACTAGAACTACATTCTTGAAGTTTCTAGTCTAAATAGATCCATAATTGTTAATGAAATATTAAATTAATTGATATTTTATTAAACGATTTGATATATTTTAAAATCAATAACTATTTAGTCGAACTGTTAAACACAAATATTCAATCAAAATTCCTGATAAATGCCCTTTCTCCACATATATCTTTAATTTGAAATTGCAATTTGGTTCTTCTAATGACGTGGTAATATGCAGTGATATTAGTTTTATGCCAACTGAATTTTAAATAAATATAAAAGCAATATATCATGAGGCAAACATATCTACTATATGATGTCCTTTAAGAGAAGTTAACCAATTTTTCTTACTATATATTTATTTTCATAAACTTTTTATTTTCTCCCTAAGCTTATCGCCAATTCCCATTTAACGTAGCATGTAAGTGTTTTTTGGAAAATCATGAACACTAACTTAATCACTTTAAAAATTGAACAAAATATCATAAAATGAAAAATTAAGAGAAAAAATAATGAAAAAGAGACTAAACGGGATTGGGCGGGGTAGGGCAGGGCTTAATAGGGTGGGACTGGCCTTAATAGAGAAGGGCCATGCGGGGAAAAATCTTAGAGGGTCAAGACTTCCCCTACCCCACCCCTACTGTAATGACCCGATCGGTCATTTTTGGTTTTTCCATGAAAATTATCATTTTTCCCTCTCATGATTGACCCCGAGTCTTATTTGTTTGAGTTTTGAAAATATGGTTTTCAACTTCGAGTTAAAGTTGAGAATTTGATAAGTTTTGAGTTTGAATGGCTATGTTGTTAAGAAAGTGGTTTTCGATGTCTTTTGGAATTTCGAGTGTCGGAATGGAATTCTGTCGATTTCATCAGTCCCGGAATGCGAAATCTTATCCTTGACAATTTTCGGTTGCAGATTCCAAGTCTTTTTTTTGGATTTGAGGCCCTAAGTTGTGAATTTATGGAATTTTAGCCTTTGAGTTGACTTTGGTCAACATTCAGGGTTTGGATGCTCGGATCGGAATTTCGAGAACTCTGTTGGGTCCGAGGGATGATTTTCGGCCTAGGTGTCATTCCGGCTCATTGAAGGATTAGAGAGGTAACTACGTGTCATCCTAGCGGTCCCTCTTTTCCTTTTCGTTAGGCTTTGTTATACTTGAGAAACAAAGACTGAGACTTGTATTTATCTTTCGAATTCTGTATTTTCATTAGTGGCTTGTACACGTGACAACTAGGTTTTAGGGTATTGTTTAGAATGAATAAGTTTTCTGCCTTTGTCTTGTTGTTGATTTATATTTCCGCATTTCTTTCGTTTTCGTTGGGTTGAGGCTGACTTGTCTTGGTGGGAGTAGACAAGTGCCATCACGTCCGTTTTTGGGTCGTGACACCCACCAAACCAATTTACATCCCTAGTTGTCCTAAGAGATAACTAGAACAGTGAGGCATAATGAAATATGTTGATATGGTTACATATACTATTTTAATGATGAGTGGCTCGAGTTCAATGAGAGATTGTTTGTGGGATCAGGTACCACGCCGGTATGATACATGGTTATGTTATGGATATATATACTATCCTGATAAGTTGCTTGTGTCTGATGTGATCTTACAAACGAGCAATTGTGTGTGGGATTGGGTACCATGTTGGTACGGTACCTTGTGTTGACCATTTCAGATATGATTCCAAATATCTGATATGATTCTAAAAGATCAGGGACAATATTCTGCTTTAACTATGCAGAATCACATCATTGATATTATGCAAGATATGGTCTGATATTGTGCTAGAATCATGTTTGTATTTATGAATCTTTGTATATAAGTAGTGTATAGTTTATCGAATATAAAAGTACAGAAACACATAATAGTTTTCAACTTTTTTTTATTCTTGTTTTTCAATAGCTATCAACATGGACACCTAAGGTCCCTTGTAGGTCATGACTAGATGGCAAGATTAAAAGACCCTTTAGCATGTGTGTATTATGAGTGATTGTGTGAGTGACAAGTGATGCCGATGAGACACAAAGATTGTACTGCTATGAGGTCAATTGGGATATGATTTCCCTGATTGTGAAACTGTTGATTAATTGTAGAGTTTATAATGATTGTGATATATGGTTATTTATACATACATATGTACATATATGCATACATATATAACATATAGTTATTTCCCTGATTGTGGATGGGTGGGTGGGTGATTTATGTGTGTAGTGATTTTGAGACATTTATATGTCAGAATGTATGTCTCTATTATTGTAAATGGATGAGATTTTGTGGTTAATAAAAATATTATTGTACTGAGTTATTTTCGACCGGGGGAATGTCATGGTGCCAAGTGATAAGGGTTATCATTAGTAGAATACTCCTGATAACTAACTGTTAGTAAGTTGAGTAGAGAACGGTGTGAAATAATAATGTTATTTGATTATAGTACATGTGATGATTATCCTTATTACTATTTATATAGGTATATGAAACATGTTGTTAATGACAAGGCTAATGATTGAGCTAAGAAAGTAATAATAAAATTATAATCTTCTGTGAAAGGCTAAGACAAGAGGGTAATGTGTGATTAAGGAATATGAAGTGTGATATGTTGATATATGTAGTTCCTTTTGATTTTATGATTGTATTGTATGGATCTAATCCAGATCTTCTAGTATAAAATTAGGAGCTAGAAACTATAACAGATTCATTTAAAATCAAACCCAACACAATAGAATATAGGATGAAAGATTTGTCAAAAAGATATATTCTTCTACTTCTCAAGTTGTAGAAGAAGACTAGAGTTAGAGGGAGAAACACACAAGGCTAAAGCCTCCAACGGTAATAAGAAAATTAGTGAAAAGGACTAATGTAATTAATTCAATGGTCAAACCATTTGTTACTCTAAATGATGGGAAACAGACAAAGACAATTATAGACATTCAATGGTTGAAACATTTTCCTCCAATGTCTATAAATTATTAGAAATGAAGAGGTCAAAGAATAATTAAAGACATGATAAATGCCTTTGAATAATAATAAAAATATTAAAAGTCATTAATAAGATATCAAGGAATGAATCTAGATTGTAATATGATCAATAGTTCTTTTTTGAGATAGTAGAATCATTTTTTCAATAAATATAGACATCAAACCCACACCTAATAGAAACTATAAATAGAATCCTATGAGACATCTAGAGTGAGCAGCCCCAACATTCATCATTTTTTGCTTGAAAAGGTAAAAAATATTATCTAGAGAAGAGGAAAGACACTTCCTTTCCCAAAAAAAACACCACTGTCAAACACCATGAGCATCATTTGAAATCACCGTGAACCTCCTTCTTCACCCCCAAAATCATCTTGACCATAACCAATGAAGATGCACTGCTTAGTTTTAACATCCAATTTTGACCTCTCATCTTTTGGAACATACACACAAGCTTTACACCCAAACACTTTCAAGTGATCATATGAAACATCCTTAGCGAACCATACTCTATTTGGAACATCCCCATCCAAAGCAACAGTAGGAGAAAAATTGATAACATAAGCAACAATGTTAAGTGCTTCAGCCCAAAAGGAATTTGGAAGTTTAGCCTCTGAAAGCATGCATCTAACTCTCTTAACTAAAGTTCTATTCATCCTTTCTGTCACGTCCCGAGACTACCCCCTAGGTACAACACAAACCTAGGATCACGAGTGACCCCAAGCTAACCCTGAGTCTGCCATATCACAAGCATACTAAAATATAACTAAGTAAACGGAAGCATATCGATAAAGTAAACCATACTAAAAGAAACTTCAGATGATAATTTAGCTGAACATCTATGGGAAACAACCCAAAACAACTAAAAGCCTCTAACCGACTTGAGTTGCTGGGACATGCCCTCATCTAACTCTAAGAAGACTGAAACTGAAAGTAAAGAATGAAAAGTAAAGCATGCCTACCGTCCTCGAACTATGAGGACTCACCACTGAAACTGCTGAGTAAGGACTAGAAGTCAAGTTAAGCGCGATTTGGATGCTGAGCGTCTGAACCTACATCATGAAACGATGTAACGCAAAAGTATGCGTCAGTACTTTGAATGTATTCAGCATGCAGGATATAGATACTAAGCTGAACAATGTAAACTGGCAATACAAACTGAAGATGGAAATAGGTTGTACTGAAGTATAACTGAACACTGGGTTAGATGAAATGACCAAGTACTAATCATGAAGATAACATGCTGAACTGTATACTGAAGTAAATGCTGATAACATGGTCAATGCAATAAGAGTATGACTGTGGGAGCTACTATTAACCGACATAAACCATGTGGGCTAAACGTGGAGTCCGATGTATATGCCCCATCGAGAGGACCCAATATACCTTGCCAAGGGTAAAAGGCATGACTGTGGCGTGATCACTAAAAATTGATGCCCAACAAAGGGGACTTCTGAACCTACGTTGGCACGTAATTCTGGGACTTTGTGGGTATGCTGAACCCATCCAACTCGGTGCTAAGTCTACTCCCAACTGAATATGCAAAGCTAAAATGCAACTGATATACTGAGTAGCTCAAATACTGACATGCTATCTGGGAATGGGCATAAACATACTGAAAGATATGGCATTCAAATATTAGAGAATGATTTTATGACTGATCTGTCTAGCAAGTATAATTCATGAAATGCTGATAATTAATACAAGCTAGGGTTCTGTATTTTATGATATACTGATGATGAATACAAGCTAGGGTTTTGAGTTCTATACATGGGACTACATTAATTCTCCAAGAAAACAGGTAATCAATGCAATGGAACTATAGCAGCTAACTTTTAATAGATTCCCAAGATTTTGGAAACCCTAGGTCTAAGCAATTTATGGAGAAACTGAAGAACTGACTGAATTCTAGGGACCTAATGGGTGAAAGGAACCCACTAGTGAAATTCCATATACCTGGTGACGAAAACCACGAAGAAATCCTTTGGATTTTGGGGCTAAACTTGAAGGACACCTCTGCTTGTTCTTGGGAGAAACTGTCGCTTATTCCTTATTTTCTTTTTAAGTTAGATGATTTTGGGAGAATGAGGGTTCTGGGTAGTTTCTAACTAGATTATTAGGCTTAGACTGAGTAAAATGACTTAGTTTAGGCATTAACTGACGTAGTTTAAGTACCCAACGCATAGGGAAAAGTCCAATATGACCCTGACTTAAAAGCTGCCGAAGTGACTTCAAGACAGGCTTCACGGATCGTCAAGTGGGTCGTGAAGATTTCTCAGCCTAACAACGCTTCACTAAAATGAGCATAACTCTTTACTCCAAACTTTAAATGGGGAAACCTAGGTGGCGTTGGAAAGAGGATTCAAAGATCTTTAATTTGATAGGCTATGGGCCACCTAATTCATTTTGTGCGAAAAGATATGATCGTTTGAATTCGACCCAAAACTCAAACTCTGATAAGTCTCTTTCATGGACGATTTCACGGTCTGTGTGAAGCTTCACGGGCCGTTTAGACGTCCGTGGCCCTTTTCCAGTAACCTTGGGTCAGTCCCCACCATCTTGGTGACTTGTACGACTCACTTGATGTGTCGTCAAGTCCACCATGAGTCGTCACGGTGACCCTTGCATGGGAAGATTCTGGAGAGGGTTCACGAGCCCCTTAACGAGCCGTGGTTCCCTTCACGGACTGTCTAGGGTGCCATGAAGGCTCCATGGCTCATTTTGGGTTTGTGGACCTTTCCTGCTTCCCTTTTTAGCCTTTTCCAGAATCCGAGATGTTCCAATATCTCCCCCTTGGGATCATTCGTCCTCGAATGAAGTCTAAACAAGCTACATTTTGGAGGGAGAGAGCTACAATCCCTACCAGCTGAGTACTAGAAATGTATATCTAACTGAATTGAGTTTCGTGAACATGCAAATATGTTGAAATGCACGGATAACTGGGGGAACAATATACTGAGACTGAATTACACAAGAGTAAACTGAGAGACTGGAGAGGAACTATTACCTCAAGCTGAAACTGAATGGGAGGGAAAAAGATGGGGATACCTGGCCTTCATAGCTGCTTTTGCTTCCCAAGTAGTTCCCTCTACGGACTGACTCCTTCACAAAACTTTCACTGAAGCGACTTCCTTATTTCTCAACCTACGAACCTGACGGTCAAGAATCTCAATTGGAATCTCCTCATAGGTGAGGCTATCCTTCATAGCAACACTTTCCAAAGGTACTATCGATGCCGAATCACCCACACACTTCTTCAACAAGGAAACGTGAAAGACTGGATGAATCGTTGCTAGTTCTGTTGGCAACTCTAACTCATAAGCCACATTACCAACCCTTTTTAGGATTCTGAATACTGGAATGGAAACTGTGATTATAGGCGAACTCTATGAGAGGTAAGTGATCATCCCAACTACCCTTGAAATCGATCACACTAGCTCTCAACATGTCCTCTAAGGTATGAATGGTTCGCTCTGCCTGACCATCCATTTGCGGATGAAATGCTGTGCTGAGATTTACCTGAGTACCAAGACCTTTCTGAAAGGATCTCCAGAAATGAGAGGTAAACTGAGGACCTCTATCTGAGTTGATAGATAAAGGAACCCCATGCATCTTGAGTATTTCGTTAATGTAGAGTCTAGCCTAGTTCTCCATTGAATCTGTAGTCTTGACTGCCAAGAAGTGAGCTGACTTAATGACTCTGTCCACTATCACCCATATGGAGTCATGCTGTCTGCGAGTACGAGGTAAACCCGTAATGAAATCCATATTTACCACTTCCCACTTCCAAGTAGGGAATGCTAATCTCTTGAGTCACACCTCCTGGTTTCTGGTGTTCTACTTTAACTTGCTGATAGTTGGGACACTTAGCCACAAAATATGCGATGTCTCTCTTCATGCCGTTCCACCAATAGACTTCCCGTAGATCACGGTACATCTTACTAGCACCCGGATGAATAGAATATCTGGAATTATGGGCTTCTGTAAGGATCTACTGCCTCAACTCACCCACCTTAGGGACACATAAGTGACCTTGGTAACGAAGCACACCATCTCCCCCTTGGGAGAAAGCCTCAACTCTCTACTGATGAACTGCGCCTTTCAACTGAAGTAATATAGGATCACTATCTTGTTTCTCCTTAACCTCCGCTACCAATGAAAATTCTGACCCATTCTGAACTATCACACCTCCATCTGACGTGTCCATAAGGCAAACTCCCAAGAAAGCAAGCCGGTGAACATCTCTGGCTAATTCTTTCTTCTCTTCCTCAACATGTGCCACACTACCCATGGATAGTCTGCTGAGGGCGTCAGCCACCACATTGGCCTTACCCGGATGGTAGAGCACATTCATGTCGTAGTCTCTGAGGAATTCAATCCATCTCCTCTGACGAAGATTCAACTCTTTCTGGGTGAATACATACTGGAGCCTTTTATGATCTATGAACACATCAACATGAACACCATACAAGTAGTGTCTCCAAATCTTTAGGGCAAACACTACGGCTGCAAGCTCGAGGTCATGAGTCGAGTAGTTCTTCTCATGGACCTTAAGTTTTCTAGAAGCATAAGCTATGACCTTACCTTGCTGCATCAACACACAACCCAGGCTGACCCTGGATGTATCACAGTAAACCACATAACCGTCTAAGCCCTCTAGTAGAGTCAAGACAGGAGCTGTAGTCAACCTGGTCTTCAGTTCTAAGAAGCTTTTCTCACACTCATCTGACCACTGAAACTCGACCTTATTCTGAGTCAACTTGGTCAATGGGGAAGTTATGGATGAAAATCCTTCTACAAACCTTCTGTTGTAACCAACCAAACCCAAGAAACTTCTGATATCAGTCGGAGAGGTGGGTCTGGGCCAGTGCTTTACTGCCTCTATTTTCTGAGAATCCACTCGGATCCCTTCGCTGGATACCACATGACCAAGGAAAGCGACCGACTGTAACCAGAATTCACATTTGCTGAACTTAGCGAATAGTTGGCGATCTTTGAGGGTTTGCAGAACCACTCTCAGATGAATCGCATGCTCTTCCTTATTCCGAGAATAAACAAGGATATCATCAATAAAGATGATTACGAACAAGTCCAAATACTGCTTGAACACCCTTTTCATTAAGTCCATAAAAGCTGCAGGAGCATTTGTTAGTCCAAAAGACATAACTACAAATTCATAGTGACCATACTGAGTCCTGAAGGCTATCTTCGGGATGTCAGTATCTCTAACTCTGAGCTGAGGATAGCCAGATCTGAGATCTATCTTAGAGAAGCAACTAGCTCCCTAAAGCTGATCGAACAAGTCATCACTCCTGGGGATGGGATATTTATTCTTGCTTGTGACTTTGTTCAACTGACGATAGTCAATGCACATCCTGAGAGAACCGTCTTTCTTACGCACGAACAACACTGGAGCACCCCATGGAGAGATGCTGGGTCTGATAAAGCCCTTATCTAGAAGGTCTTTCAACTGTTCTTTCAGTTCCTTAAGCTCAGCTGGAGCCATTCTCTAAGGAGGAATTGAAATAGGCTGGGTATCTGGAAGGAGATCTATTTTGAAGTCGATTTCCCTTTCGGGAGGAACTCTAGGAAGATCTTCTGGAAACACTTCTGGAAACTCCTTCACCACTGGGACTGCCTCAAGAGTTGGGGTTTCTGAGTTTGAATCCTTAACCCGAACAAGATGATAGATATACCCTTTGGAAATCTTTTTCCTGGCCTTAAGGTAAGAGATAAATCGACCTACAGGCACTGAGTTACTACCCTTCCACTCTAGGACTGACTCGTTTGGACACTGAAACCAAATGATCCTAGTTCTACAATTGACTGAGGCATAACATGAATGTAACCAGTCCATGCCTAGAATGATATCAAAATCTATCATTTCTAACTCTACAAGGTCTGATGAGGTGACTTTCTGGGAAACTGTGAAAGGACAATTTCTGTATACCCGTCTAGCTATAACTGGGTCACCAACTGGAGTAGAGACTGAGAAGGGTTCTCAGAGAGTTTCTGGACTGGCACTGAAGTTTACTTCTATATAAGGAGTAACAAAAGAAAGTGTAGCCCCTGAATCTAGCGATGCATAAACATATAAATCTAGTGAGTTCTCCTGATCCTGACGACTAGTTATAGCATACAGATGGTTCGTACCTCCGTCTGTTCCATTTGTAACGGCCCAGCCAACTAGTGATATTGTCTGCTTTGGGCCTAGGCTCGCACAGCTTTAAAACACGTCTCTAGTGGGTAAGGCCTGCTTACTTAAATACCCAACATCTCTATTGTGTTTTGCCGAAGTGGGACTTCTAATCTTAAGCTGGGGCGTCACGCTTTCTGCCAAGCCATTTAATTGAGGAGTCTTTGTAGGAATCTTCTGATGACGAATTCCTTGCGATTTGCAGTAGTTATCAAAAGGACCAATATACTCACCACCATTATCAGTGCGAATACATTTTAATTTCTTTCCCATTTGTCTCTTAGATAAGGCTTGAAACTCCTTAAACACATCAAGTACTTGATCTTTGGATTTTAAAGGATATACCCAAAGCTTGCGAGAATGATCATCAATGAAAGTACCAAAGTAAAGTGCACCACCTTTGACTTCACTTTAAAAGGACCACACAAATCAGAGTGTACTAGCTCCGGTAGCTCAGACTTTCTTGAAGGAGGATGATTGTGAAAAGAAACTCTTTTCTGGTTTCCAGCTAAGCAATGAACACAACTTTTCACCTTTGCTTGTTTCACACCAAAAAAATTCTTCTTAGCCAAACAGGTGATCCCCCTCTCACTCATATGACTAAGCCTCTTATGCCACAATTTTGATAAAGTCTCACTTTCCACCAAATTTATAGAGTCACCAAGAAATGATCCTTGTGTCACATATAAATTTAAATGCTTTCTTCCTCGAGCTAAAATCAATGAGCCTTTGGTGAGCTTCCATTGGCCATTGGACAAGTCATTATGATAGCCATCATCATCTTGTTGTCCTACAGAGATCAAATTCACTGGAATGTCTAGAGCATGCTTGACATTCTGAACGACTAACGTTGAACCAGTATTGGTTTTCAAAAAAACAATACCAACACCAAACACCTTAACCTCACCAACATTACCCATCTTTAACACCTCAGAGTTAACAAAAGTATAAGATGAGAAGAAGTCTTTTCTCGGTGTGACATGTGATGTAGCTCCAGAATCTATTATCCAACTTGTATCTTGAGATACAAAATTGATGACGTCTTTATCACAAGCAAAGAGAAGGCCATCTCGGACAATAACAACAACATTGTTTCCGTTATTTTCTTCTTTCTTCCCTTCTTTAAGATCTTGCTTCAACTATTTGCAAAATCTTTTAATATGTCCTTTCTTTCCACAATGATGGCATATAATATTTTTATTCCTGAATCTTGACTTGCTTATGCTTTTACCTCTACTCCTCGGATCTCTTGTCTTATCTCTCCTTCGATCTTTTGTGTATAGAACATATGATTGTGAGGATGTGCCTTGAGATTTTCTTCTCACTTCTTCATTCAAAACACCACTTTTTGCATATTCTATAGTCACCTTACCACTAGGAGAAGAATTTGTTAAAGAAACACGAAGAGTTTCCCAAGAATTCGGTAGAGTATTAAGAAGCCAAAGTCCTTGTATTTCATCATCAAAATTAACACCCATTCCTGATAGCTGATCAAGAACACCTTGAAAATCATTTATGTGATCAAGAATAGGACTTCCCTCTTTGTATTTAAAGGTCATCAATTGCTTTAGCAAAAACAACTTGTTATTGCCAGTTTTTGAAGGGTAAAGCGTCTCTAACTTTTCCCACAATGTTCTAGCATGTGTCTCATTCACAATATGGTTGCGAATATTATCTTCAATCCATTGCCTTATATATACACATACTTGTTAGTGCTCGAAATCCCAATTTTAATCAGTCATAGTCTCAGGTTTATGAGCAGCAAAAATGGGAAGATGCATCTTCTTTACGAACAATAGATCTTTCATCTTGCTTTTCCATATATTGTAGTTTCTCCCATTTAGAAATACCATCTTGCTTATATTCGCCTCCATCAAAAACTCTTTGATAGCGAACCTGACTCTGATACCACTTGTTGTGATGAAAAGATAAAAATGAAAACTCAACAATAAGGAACACCAAGTTAAACATGGAAAAAGCCTTCAAATTGAAGGTAACACCCATGGGATCGATAAGATCCGAATTGCTTTACTATAAAAATAAGAGGGTTACAAATATTCTTCTAATGGCTACACAACAATTGCCAAAAGAGAACAAACAGTAGCTACACCAACAAAAGATAAATCAGGATTCTGCTAAACTCCTAAACAGAGCTGCTGTTCGGGACCTAAATCAGGATTCTGCTGAACTCTGAATCCAATCTCCACCGTTCAAATCAACCACCAAAATGTCAGAAACTCTCAATCCAAATTTCAGCCTGATCCAACGGTTAGTTAATCAAAAAATAAGATCTGAATGTTGCTGGCCGGAGAAAAAGACTGCATCAAAAGAACCCTTTTTCTTCTCTCTTCTCTCTTGTTGAAAGCTCTCTCCAAAACCTCTCTTATGTCCTAATGTCTTTCAAAGGCAATACTAATGAGAAATCGAATTATTCTCTCAAAATCATCCTCTATTTATAAAGTTTTGCTTTTCCTTATAAAGCCAAAATCAACTCCAAATAGATCTACAGTTCCAATCCTTTTCCTAATAGAATTGGAAACCAAATAAAGAGAATAATTCCAATCATTTTCCAAGTAGGATTAGGCCATGGGCCTTTGTCTGGAACATGGGCCATAGCCCAACAAACATCATGTTCGTACCATATCCTATGAAACACCTTCACCACAAGAGCCCATTAGTCTGTTGTTGTCTTCTTTCGGTGTGCACGGTGATCATTCCATGAACACTTTCTTCTTGCGTGAAGTTGTTGATGATTCTAATTAAGCACTGTTTCTTTTCTTTAACTGATGAAGTGGGATTGCATCTTAATTTTGTTCTTGATTAAATCCTTGCCACTGTTCATGGTGTTATCAAGCACCTTAATTAGTTGAACCAAGGGTTGCCTTTGGTACTAGTGAAATTTTGCACAAATACACCTGTCCAGGCATTATACTACAAACATCCCCCTAGAGGAGTATGTTGCAGAGACATTTGCAATTTTAGATGTGTTATGGTATGTTGCAGAGACATTTGCAATTTTAGATGTGTTATGGTCCTAGTTAAAGATGGACAAGATGTTCAAGAGGCAATGGGAGTAATGCAAATTTCCTTAATACTCTCCAAAGACAACATAAAGTTGCACTTCACATCAGACCATCTAGATCATTTTCTTTGGCCAAATTTATTGCTGGATGGAGGAGTGTTGTTTCACTTACACTTGTGACATTGCAACATGTGAAAATTGCTACTCGTCAGACAATTGAGAGAGTTTTGGATGGATTTCATGATTTGAACCTTGAGGACAAGGTTCTTTTTAAGGGCGGGAGTATTGTTGTAAACAAAGATGACTCCTTACGAGCCTATGCTCTATTAGAAACTTTTATTTGGGATGCAGGATTTATAACCATCTGTTAAAAAGGTCTAGGAGTTGGAAGAACGATTATGCAAATTATGTCGAAATGTTGGTTGTTAGTTATTCTCATATCCATTCTCGGTTCTAGTATCTCATCCCCTTCTGATTACCTTTTTACTTTTGTTTTCTCTCCTTAGTTACTGTTGCTATTACCTTGTTATTTAGATTCTAAGTTGTAATTCGAGTTCAGTGATTATAAATATATTCTATTTTTGTATTGGAAATTGGTTTGTTTCATTCAATTAATTTTATTAATTTCATCGATGATTTGATATATTTAAAAATTAATAACTATTTAGCCGAACTATTAAACACAAATATTCAATTGAAATGCATGATAAACACCCTTTCTCCATGTATATCTTTAATTTGGTGTTGCAGTTTGGTTCTTCCAATGACATAGTAATCTGCAATGCTATTATTTTTATGGCAACTGAATTTTAAATAAATACGATATCAATATGTCATGCAATAACTGGAAAAAGTATTTATTACATGATGTCCTTTAAGAGTAGTTAACTTATTTTTGTTACTATATATTTATTTTCATGAATTTTTTATTTTCTCCCTAAGCTTATCACCAGTTCCCATTTAACATAGCATGTAAGTTTTTTTTTCTTTTGGAAATCATGAACACTAACTTAATCACTTTAAATATTGAACAAAATGTTATAAAATAAAAAATTAAGAGGAAAAAAATGAAAAGGAGAATAAACGGGATGGGGCGGGGCAAGGCTTAATAGGGTGGGACTGGGCTTAATAGGGGCAGGGCAAATGTTCAAATTATACTAAATGAGGTAGGGTGGAGCGGCACAAAATCTTAGCGGGTCAAGACTTCCCTACCCCACCCCACCACCAAACCCATTTCCATCCCAGCTATTCTAGCACAAAAGTAGGAGCTAGAAACTAATAAAGATTCTCTTAAAATCAAACCTAGAACAATAGATTATATGATGAAATAATTCTCTAAGAGATATATATTCTTCTTACTTCTCAAATTGTAGAAGAAGACTGCTAGATTTATAGGGAAAAACACACAAGGCTAAAGCCTCCAACGGTAATAAGAAAATATGTGACAAGTATTAATGTAATTAATTCAATGGTCAAACCATTTGTCACTCTGAATGATGGGAAACAAACAAAGACAGTAATAAACATTCAATGGTTGAAACATTTTCCTCCAACGTCTATAAATTACATTAGGAATGAAGAGGTCAAAGAATAATTAAAGACATGATAAATACCATTAATTTATAATAAATATATTAAAAGTCATAATAAGATATCAATGAATGAATCTAGACAACAATATGATAAATACTTCTTTTTGAGATACTAGAATCATTTTTTTTAATAAATACATACATCAAACCCTACACCTAATAGAAACTATAAATAGATCCTATAAGACACCTAGAGTGAGCAGCCCCAACATTTTATCATTTTTTGCAAGAAAAGATAACAAATGTTAACTAGAGAAAGAGAAAAAAACTCTTCCTTGCCCAAAACAACATCACTAACCAAACACCATGAACATCATCTCAAATCACCTTGAACCACCACATGTGGCATAAAATCTCATCCTGCTGTATGTGCAAATATTTCACCTTCAAAGATCAAAAAGCAGACACTCGACAACAGGAAAAAGGCATTAGGTAAATCAAACTAAAGCAAACAAAACATAATATTGGAAAGATCTGAATTGACCAACAAAAAAGATCCAATATTTGGTTTTGTTTGCTTTAATTTGTTTTTCCTAATGCCTTTTTCCTTGACATTGAGGTGTTTGTTTTTCTGTTAGGATCGAAAATAATCAGGGTTTCATGCGGAAGCTAGCAAAGAAAAGCTCGAAAGACCACGAGTAAGAAGACAAATGAGAAATACACCAAAAGACACAAAGATTTAACGTGGTTCGGTCAATCAACCTACGTTCACAAAGGAGATGAGCAATCCACTATATAAATATGAGAGTACAAAATATAAAGAGAAACAACCTTAACCAATTCACTTGGGAGGTTCACACAAGTGAAAATGTTTCACTTGTGTCCCACAAATTCTCCCCTAACCAAAACTCTCAAACCCCCCCTAGGACTACATTGTGAATGCTAATTAATTTAGAAGGAACAAGTCTCTATTTATAGAGTCCTAAACCTTTTCCTATAAGAAAAGGACTAGCCAATCCAAAACCTTTTCCTAAAAGGAAAACCTATTTATGGTAGAAACTCAGGGTAATTAATACCCAACAAATCTCCCCCTTGGCCTGAATTTCTAACAAAATAATTTGTCCACCTTCTTTACATAATTTTCAACAGCTTGCATCTATCTCCTCTCCATAATCTCCTCCATCAAATCTATGTCTCAATACCGAGAACCTCTCTGAAAAAATTTCTCCAACAAAATCTTCATTACTGTCAATAAGTTGCGGCTAGAACTGAACCCGCCAAGATGAACATCCGTTTCTAATCTGGCTCCATCATTGAACCATCAAACCTGAGCCATTGAACCTGGCTCTATCATGAAGCCTTCGAACCTGGCTACATTATTAAATCTTTGAACCTTGCCTCATCATTGAACCATTGAACCTCTCAACCTGGCTCTGATACCACTTGGTAGGATCGAAATAATTAGGTGTCATGCAAAAGTTAACAAAGCAAACCTCGAAAGACCATGAGTAATAAAAGAAACGAGAAATACACCAAAAGACACAAAGATTTAATGTGGTTCAGTCAGCTGACCTACATCCACAAAGGAGATGAGCAATCACTATATAAATATGAGAGTACAAAATATAGAGAGAAACAATATCAACCAATTCACTCGGGAGGTTCACACAAGTGAAAACGTTTCACTTGTGTCCCACAAATTCTCCCCCTAACCAAAACTCTCAAAGACGCTAGAACTACATTGTGAATGCTGATTAAGTTAGAAGGAACAAGCCTCTATTTATAGAGTCCTAAACCTTTTTCTACAAGAAAAGGACTAGCCAATCCAAAACCTTTTTCCTAAAAGGAAAACCTATTTATGGTAAGAAACTCAGGGCAATTAATACCCAGCATTTTCGTTTATGAAGGTGAATTGTTTGCACATACAACTAGAGGAGATTTTATGCCACACGTGGTTAATGATTATTGGTTAAGAGTTTTAATTTTTTATTCTTTTCGAATATGAATTATAGATGAGATAGCAATTATTTTGTTTATTGTGACATCTCAAACCTTTAGGCTAAGATTTAAAACCATCCTATATGTATAGATAGATCTAAACCCGATGAAATTTAATTATTTACATGTGTTAAGATCAATTTTTGAGTGTGCGAGTGCATTAGGTACGCACTAAAGTCATACGAAACCCCTAGAACGAAGTTGAGTTGAAAGTATCCTTAGCGATTGAGTTTTGATATAAATTTTTACTAAGGTCAACATCAAACGAACACCTCTCCTATAATATGAAGAGTTATGTATTCCAAAATATATCAAATAAAAGGTCTTCGAGTCTTTTTTCCAATGCCACCGACTGTTAATTAATCTTAGTCTAAAGAAGAAAGTTATGATTGTTTTACTAAAAGGTGTCGGTGTTGAAAAGTTATTTCACCATAGAAATGAGTGGTTTGCCTTATGGCCAGTGTTTAAGTCAGTTTTGACGGGTCTTATGTCATAAACTGCAAAACCTCATTCAAATTCTCTAGTGGGACGATTTTTTTAAGGATAGGAAGAAATTTTTTTGTTGAAGTAAGTTTTTCCATCAACTTCCTTATCTATTAATCCCTTGAGATTAATAAATATGAGACCTTTAGCACAAAAATTACTTAATTAAGAGGGGTAGTTGGAGTAGAAACTCCATTAATTTAGACAATATGAGTATTAAAGAATTAATAGTGATCATTGAACGACCCTAGGGTAATGTGATAGACTGTTAATAAGGATAGAAATAGTGGATTTGAATTCTCAAAGCATTTATTTGAAAAATAAATGATTAGTTACTCTTAAATTTGTTTGTTTATTAGATGTTGAACGTTTTGAGGCGTGAAGGAATGAAAAAACATGTGTGGAGTAGCTTGCTTGTTCCAAGATCTTTAATCGAGGTAGACTATGATTACTTTTTGTATAGACTTTATTAGTGACAAATAGATACATCGTGATGATGACAACGTGACATGAGGGCATAGTGTTCTCATAGACGAACTTTAGCATGTAATCAGGATAACGTAGATGTGTATGTTTTGCATGTACTGATAATTATATAAATCAATCTCACAATGATTAATGTAAATGAAATGCTTGGGATTGCATGTGGTTAATTCTAAAGGGTAATATGAAAGTCACTATTGTGCGGGTGGAATGAACTTAAGAATCTGATAGAGTCAAACTGTTTGTATTTTTTTTATGTTCGTAATGAAATAATGTTATACTTGATATAATTGTTACGGAAAATGAAGGGTTGTTCAATAGCAATGATATGGTGATTAAGTTAACCCCCAAAGGCTTGCGTAAAAAGTGGATTTATAATATGTTAAGTGGAAAAGAAAAATGAATGGACAATGAGGATTAAGATATGATGTTAGCCAGTGGTACTCAAATCAAGTGAGAAGAGATTAGTCCTAAAATATCAATTTAAGTCAAGCATGATTGAGTAATTCCCTTAAATCGGTAAATGTGACTTGAATACTTTAAGGTGGGAGAAGCAACCGTGATAACTAAAGATTTATTTGGAGTTAGACTTTAATTTGTCCCTTGTACATGATATGAGTTGTATAACATGTTGATTGGTCTTTGAACATAATTTATATTTTTTATTGATTGAGTTAATGATGCTTGTATGAATAAACTTGTGTAACTGTTAAACTGTCTACGCAGAAGTTTATAATGTGAAATTTTGATGATTCTGTATTTATTATGTTATCCTTAGAGATGGCAATTAGGAAGGATGGGGGGGGGGGGGGCTGGATAGGGCAAACTCTTAGTGGGACAGGACAGGATAACCTCAAACAGGGCAAGGCAGGATGGCGTAGGGAAAAATTAAATATCACGCCCCGAGCCTACACTCTTGACATGGCCGGCACTCGAGAACCATTTTTGGTCCCCAAGTGAACCCTTGGCCTGGCTGACTATTTAGCGGAAGACTTACTAAAGCAACAATAGGCTTAGAAACAAAATTTACAACATTCAAACTCAAAGCAAATACTTAACTCAAACTGTATATAAAATACTCAATAATATAGGTATAATAGTTTGGAAAACATCTCGAGGAAAAGTAAATACTGAGAGACTTCTCAACTCTATCTATCTATGATGCCTCTATAGTTCACCAATTGATGCCGGGACAAGACCCACGACTCCGTAAAATGACTACACTAAAAATAAAAGTGGAGTCGTCCAGAATACAAGGAGGCTCACCAAAAGCTAACTGGAGTGCAAAGTGATCTCAGCGAAGCGCTTGTTGATGATCCTGAACACCTGTATCTGCATTATAGAAAGATGCAGGTCGAATGATTAGTACATTGAATGTATGAGTATATAATAAAACTGAATGAATAAATAACTGAACTGATAAGGCGAAAAGAATACTCACCACAACTGAACTCAATACAAAACAATAATAAGAGATGAAATATTTAAAACTTCATAAATAAAAGATGTTAACTGAAGGATGTATATAGAAATACAATAAATTACTCTTTACTCTTATTTAGGAGATTTTTTAACCGACAACCATCACTAAGAGCTATGTGATGATACATTGTCTCGCCCACGCTGCCAGAACTGTCCTATACCCTTTCGGGGTATAGAACACCTCACTAAGTGGATCCACTAAAGCTCTGCTTGAAAGCAATAAGGAGTCATCTAAAAAGTATGATCCTTTACCCATGTTGGCTACATGGTTTATGAGGAATGTGACTTGTCTGAACTCATCTACATATTAGTACTCAACACTACTCCCAATAAATATATACTCATGGTCAAATGTATAAAAAATACTCTTTCTCAATTTGAGGTTATTGCTCAAAATATCCTATTTAAAGAGGTAATTGCTCTGAATTAACTCTGAACTCATTACTCGTTGAGAAATCAAAGATTCTCTTTTTCTCTATGTAAAAAAGATAAATTTGGAAATCAATAGCTCCCTTAAAATTTACTCAAAATGTCTCTTTAAACTTTCCTCAAAACTCCTCTTTACTTTCTCAGAAAATCAATTTAAGATAATTGTTCGGTTAAAAAGATTCTCAACAATAATTCAATGAATACTCAAATAATAGGGTTCATGCTAAAAAATAGACATGAACAATCAACTCAAAAATCTCAATGCATAATATATAGCAACTCAAAAATTAGGAATAGAGACTCAGAATTTAAAAACACTCATCTCAAGAATACTCAAAACTAAGGATAGAACCCTAGATTACTCTTTTACTGATAGAAAGTAGATGTAGGACGTGAGGAAGAACTCAGTCCATCACTATGATAGCCTTACATACCTGGGAAGAACAAAGTTCTTGGCGAAATCGACAAAAATTGAAGAACGTTAGAAAACCCTAGCTTTTATCCTCTTGAATCCTTGCTCTAAGTATTTGAAGTGTTAAATAATGTAAAATAATGTTTTAACACTGTTTAGACCCTTACTTAGGTAAAAAGAGTCATGGTTTAGGCTTAGAAGAGGTGGGAAAAGACTAAATTGCCCTTCTTAAAACTAACAAAAACCTTTTACGGTTCCATCTAAGGTTCCTGGTTTGTTCTACGGACCGTAGATCTCATCCATGGAATTTATATTGAATTTTTGGGCTCAAAAGTCCATTCTACGGGTCCAAACAATGGCCCGTAGTAGTTCTTACGGCCTATAGAATGGATCCGTAGGAATTGGATCCAAAAATTCAGTCTTTCTGAAGTTTTTGATGGTCTGACAGTACGGGTCGTAGTTCAACCTACGGCCCGTAGGTTGGATCCGTTGTTCACAGACTCAGAAAACACTGATATGGCAGTCTCTGGTAAAATGGTCATAACTGTTTACTCCAAACTCGAAATAAGAAAAACTTAGTGGCATTGGAAAGAGGACTAAAGACCTTCAATTTGATAAGTCATGGGCTACCTAATTCATTATGTGATGGGATATATGATCGTTTGAAGTTCATTTAAGTAGAAACTTATGTCAAAACTTAATTGGTAATGAAGCTTTGAACTCAACGTTGTGCTGGGGGATTTTTGTGACCTTAAGTCCTATCCAAATCCATTCGAACATCAAACAAATGACCTTTACACATATGAGAATTTTAAGAATCACCCGATATGATTTTACATCCAAATAAAGAATGGTTTGGGCCTTAGCTTAGAAATTTTTGGGGTCTTACAATATCTCCCCCTTGGAATCATTCGTCCTCGAATGATGGATGGACTTAGCATGAAGATGATAGGGAAATGCTTAACAGCCCAATTTAGTGCAAAATACACATAAAACTTATGAACTCAAAACAGTGAAGAAGGGACTAAATTAAATGAGTACTTTAGGAAGAGTTAATACCTTGGACTGGAACTAAATTGGAGGAAAAGAGATGAGGGTCTCTAGTCTTCATATCCTCCTCAGCACCCCATGTTCCCTCCTCAACAAATTGATTTCTCCATAAGACCTTGACTGATGCAACCTCTTTGGTTCTCAACCTGCGAACCTGACGATCAAGAATCTGAATGGGAATCTCCTCATAAGATAGGCTATCCTTGGTACCAATATTCTCGATTGGCACAAAAAGTGAAGGATCACCTAAACACTTCTTTAGCATAGAGATGAGAAATACTGGATAGACTGATGCTAACTCTGACGGTAGCTCCAACTCAAAAGCTACATTACCAACTCTCTTGGATATCTTGTAAGGACCAATGTATCGGGGACTGAGCTTTCCCTTCTTACAAAATCTCATAACACCATTCATAGGTGAAACCTTCAAATAGACCCAATCATTAACCTCAAACTCCAAGTCTCTCTTTCTAATATATGTATAGGATTTCTGACGGCTTTGCATTGTTTTAACCTTTCCTAAATAGTCTTCACCTTCTCCATGGCTTGATGAACCAAGTCTGGCCATATAACCTCAGCTTCACCAACCTTAAACAAACCAATATGATATCTACATCTTCACCCATAAAGAGCCTCATAAGGAGCCATCTGGATACTGGAGTGATAACTATTATTGTAAGCAAACTCTATGAGAGGCAAGTGGTCATTCCAATTACCTTTGAAATCAATAACACATGCTCTCAACATATCATCTAGGGTCTGAATTGTGTGCTCTGCTTGGCTATCCGTCTGAGGATGAAAAGCAGTACTAAGATTTACCTTCGAGCATAAAATTTTCTTAAATGACTTACAAAACTTAGCGGTGAATTGGGCACCCATATCTGAAATGATGGACAAAGGGACTCCATGAAGTCGGACTATCTCTCGGATGTATAATCTGGCATAATCTTCTGTTGAATTTGTAGTCTTTACTGGCAAGAAATGGGCTGATTTAGTCATCTGATCTACAACCACCCAAATCGAATTATGCTGCCTGCTAGATCGTGGCAAGCCTGTAATGAAGTCCATATAAATCATCTCCCACTTTCATTTTGGAAGAGCTATGTTCTGAGCCACACCACATGGCCTTTGGTGTTCTACCTTGACTTCTTGGCAATTTGGGCACTTAACAACAAAATTTTTAATACACTTCTTCATACTATTCCACCAATAGAATTCTCTCAAGTCATGGTACATTTTTGTGAAACCGGGATGAATCGAATATCTGAAACTATGAGCTTCTGCCATGATCCTCTCTTGGAGCTCATCCACCTTGGAAACACACAATCTACCTTGATATCTCAACACACCATCTCCCCCTTGTTAAAAATCATCACCTTCTGCTTATGAACATTTACCTTTAGTTGAAGTAATAGGGGGTGTTTGCCTTGTTTCTCTTTCACTTCTGACACTAATGATGATTCATCTCAACAACTCCACCTTCACTGAAATCTAACAAATGGACTCCCAAACGTGCAAGTCTGTGAACTTCCTTAGCCAATTCTTTCTTGCCTTCCTCAACATGAGCAGTACTCCCCATGGACAACCTCCTCAAAGCATCAGCAACAACATTAGCCTTACATGGGTGATAGAGGATACTCATGTCATAATCTTTGAGCAACTCTAACCACCTCCTTTGTATGAGATTAAGCTCTTTCTGACTGAAAACATACTGGAGACTCTTGTGGTCTGTGAACACATCCACATGAACACCATAGAGATAGTGACACCATATTTTGAGAGAAAAAATCACTGCTGCCAACTCGAGATCATGAGTCGGGTAGTTCCTCTCGTGAATCTTAAGCTGCTTGGAGGCATAGGCTATAACCTTACCATTCTGCATCAACACACAACCAAGGCCCACTCTAGACATATCACAATAGATGATAAAACCCTCTGTACCTTCTGGTAGGGTCAACATTGGAACAGTAGTTAACCGAGTTTTCAATTCCTGAAAGCTTTGCTCACAAGCTTCAAACCATTGAAACTTAGTTGTTTTCTGAGTCAACTTAGTCAACGGGGATGAAATAGATGAAAACCCCTCGACAAACCTTCTATAGTAACCGGCCAACCCGAAGAAACTTCTTATATCAGTTGGGGAGGTGGGTCTGGGCCAATTCTACACTGCCTCAATCTTCTGAGTGTCGACTCGAATTCCTTCACCAGACACAATATGACCTAAGAACGCCATGGATTCCAGCCATAACGCACACTTAGAAAGCTTAGCATATAACTCTCGATCTTTGAGAGTTTGGAGGACTATCTTGAGATGATTGGCATGATCCTCCTTATTTCGCGGGTAAATCAGGATGTCATCGATGAATACAATAACAAACATATTCAAATACTGCTTAAATAACCTGTTCATGAGATCTATGAATGTTGCAGGAGCGTTAGTCAAACTAAAGGACATAACAAGGAACTCATAATGACCATAACGATCCTGAATTCTGTCTTCAGGATGTCACTTTCTCTCACTTTCAACGGATGATAGCCAGATTTGAGGTCTATCTTAGAGAAGCAAGTGGAACCCTGAAGTTGGTCGAAAAGGTCATTAATTCTCAAAAGGGGATACTTATTCTTTATGGTGACCTTGTTCTACTGGTGGTAACCAATACACATCCTAAGGGAACCATCTTTCTTTCTCACGAATAAGACCAGAGTGCCCCAAGGTGAGACACGTGGTCGGATGAAACCCTTATCAAGAAGATCTCTCAACTGCTCTTTTAACTCAACTGGAGCTATTTTATATGGAAGAATAAAAATGGGTTGAGTATCAGGAAGAATATCTATTCCGAAGTCTATTTCTCTCTCTGGAGGGACTCCAGGAAGATCGTCTGGAAAGACCTCTGGAAACTCACTCACAACTAGAGTTGACTAAATAGGAGATGTCTTAACACTAGAGTCATTCACTCGGACTAAGTGATACATACACCCCTTAGAAACTAACTTTCTATCCTAGAAGGTATGAAATGAAATGACCCTTAGGCACTGATGAACTACTTCTCCACTCTAAAACTGGCTCATTAGGAAACTAAAACTTGACTACTTGAGTTCTATCGACTGAGGCATAACAAGCATGAAGCCAGTTCATACCTAGAATGACATCAAAATCCACCATGTTTAGCTCAACTAAGTCAGCCATGGTGTCTTTGTGATAGACAGAGATGATACAATCACGATAGACTCCTTTTGACTCACCAACATGTGTGGAAACACTGAAGGGTGCAAGAAGTTATTCGAGGAAAATGCCAAACCTCATGGCTATATAAGGAGTCGCAAAAGACAAACTCGCACCTGGATCAAGTAAGGCATAAAAATCAATAGAAAAGACTTTAAGCATATAGTGACAACATCCGACGAGTTCTCCTGATCCTGGCGACTAGCCATAGTATACAAATGGTTTTCTCCTCCGCCTGTCCCTCAAGTAGCTTCTCTCGGAGCAGCTCTGTCTATTGGAGCCGTTGAAGAAGATTGGGCTCTGTTTCCCCCATTACCCTGCCTGTTCATGGGGCACTCTCTCATAAAATGACCCGTTTATTCATACTTGAAGCAGCCATTAGAGCCATCATGACATGCTCCTGGGTAGTTACTACCACACTTAGCATATGTGGGGGGCCCAAGTAGCCCCTTGTGCCACACTACCCTGAGACAAAGTAGGTTAAGCTCTAAAATTTTGATTACGATGGCCATTCTTGTTCTTTGGTGTAGGTACACTAGCTGATGATGGAGCAGTTCCAGATGATCTCTGCTGAAATGATGAACAATTCCCATTTACAGTCTTCTGCTGGCCAGTTTTATGACTTGTTGTTTTGGCCCTCTTGTTACGAAACTCTTCTCTGTCCTTTAACTTATGTTCCTCAACCCGTTGTACATAAATCATGAGCCTGGGCATGTCCATGTCCCCTATCAACATAGTCGCCTTACCTTCTTTACTTAATAAGCGGGATAGCCTGGACAAGAACAAACTCATCCTGCTCATCATATCCGCCACTATCTTCGGAGCATAAAGGGATAGCTGAGTGAACTTGAGGATATACTCCTGCACACTCATAACTTCCTATTTCAGATTCAAGAACTCTCTTACCTTAGCTTCCCTTAGCTCTCGAGGAAAGAAACGACCCAAGAAAGCATTCTCAAACACAACCCAGCTTAAAAATGGTTCCTCCTTTGCCCTATATTTCTTCCATTGATCATACCATATCCTAGTAACACCTTTGAGGTGATAAGAAGCCAACTCCACATGCTCTGCATCAGCAACACGCATGACCTCAAACACTTTCTGAAGTTCTTCCACAAAGTTCTCCGGATCCTCAGTGACCTTTGACCCTGTGAACACTGAAGGATTCATCCTCAAAAACTCACAGATTCTACATATATCAGTCATATCCTGACGACCTACTCCTTGTTGACCAGCCTGATTTGCCACAACTTGAGTCAATATCTTAATAGCATTCCTAAACTTAGCATTGGTGACATCTCCCTTAGGGGTTGCACTTCTGGTGCATTAGGAGCTTCTTGACCTTAAGGATTAGAATTCCCCCTAGCAGGACATCGAACATCTTTTCGAGGAGGCATGATCTGAAAAGACACGCGTAAGCACGAGTTAGAACTCTATAGAAGAAACCTTTATAGAGTTGAACTCTATTGCCGAACATGAGCAAGAAGGAAGTGAAAGTTCCTAAATGTCTTAGCTCCCTCATTATACTTCACACCGATAAGAAGGACTCTACTAGACACAACTTCATAGACACCCTAGGACTCTTGAACTCTGTGCTCTGATACCAAGTTTTTCACACCTCGAGCCTACACCCTGGACGTGACCGGCACTCGAGAACCATTTTTGGTCCCCAAGAAAACGCTTGGCCTGGCTGACTACTTAGCAGAAGACTTACTCAAGTGATAATAGGCTTATAAACAGAATTTAGAACATTTCAAACTCAAACCAAATACTTAACTCAAACTTTCTATAAAATACTCAATAATATAGGTATAATAGTTTGCAAAATATCCCAAGGAAAAGTAAACACTGAGAGATTCCTCAACTCTATCTATCTATGAAGCCTCTATAGTTCAACATGGATGCCGAGACAAGACCCACGACACCCTAAAATAAATAAACTGAAAATAAAAGTGGAGTCCTCCAGAATGCAAGGAGGCTCACCAAAAGCTAACTGGAGTGCAAAGTGATCTCAACGAAGCACTCATTGATGATCCTGAACACATGTTTCTGCATCATAGAAAGATGCAAGTCGAATGACATCAGCACATTGAATGTACGAGTATGTAATAAAGCTGAATGAATAAATAACTTAACTGATAAGGTGGGAAGAATACTCACCTCAACTCAATATAAAGAAATAATAAGAGATGAAATATTTAAAACTTCATAAATAAAATAAGCTAACTCAAGGATGTAAATAAAAATACAATAAATTACTCTTTACTCTTATTTGGGAGATTCTCAAACTGACAACCATCACTTTGACCTATGTGATGACACAACGTCTCACCCACACTGTCAGAACTGTCCTATGCCTTGCCGGGGTGTAGAACACCTCAACTAAGTGGATCCAGTAAAGATCTGCTTGAAAGCAATAAGGAGTCAACTAAAAATTATGATTCTTTACCCATGTTGGCTACATGGTTTATGATTAATGTGAGTTATCTGAATTCATCCCCATATTGGTTCTCAATACTACTCCCAATAAATATATACTCATGCTCAAATGTATAAAACTCTTTCTCAATTTGAGATAATTGCTCAAAATATCCTCTTAAAAGAGGTAATTGCTCTGAATTAACTCTGAACTCATTACTCCTTTAGAAATCAAAGTTTCTCTTTTCTCAATGTAAAAATGATAAGTTTGGATATCAAAAGTTCCCTTAAACTTTACTCAAAATGTCTCTTTAAACTTTCGTGAAAACTCTTCTGTACTTTCTCAGAAGATCAATTTAAGATAATTATTTCGTTAAAAAGATTCTCAACAATAATTCAACGAATACTCAAATAATAGGGTTCATGCTAAAAAATAGACATGATCCATCAACTCAAAAATCTCAATGCATAACATATAGCAACTAAAAAATTAGGAATAGCAACTAAACATTTAACAACAACTCATCTCAGAATACTCAAAACTAAGGATAGAATCCTAGATTACTCTTTTACTGATTGAAAGTAGACGTAGGGCGTGAGGGCGAACTGAGTCCATCACTATGATAGCCTTACATACTCGGGAAGAACAAAGTTCTTGGTGAAATCCACGAAACTCGAAGAAAATTAGAAAACCCTAGTTTTTCTTCTCTTGAATCCTTTTTCTAAGTCTTTGAAGTGTTAAAGAATGTAAAATTAAGTTTTTATACTGTTTAGACCCTTAATTAGATGAAAAAGGGTCATGGTTTAGGCTTAGAATGGGTGAGAAAAGACTAAAATGCCCTTCTTAAAACTGACGAAAACCTTCTATGGTTCCATCTACGGTTCTGGTTTGTTCTACGGACCGTAGATCCCATCCGTGGAATTTATATTGAATTTTTGGGCTCAAAAGTCCATTCTACGGGTCCAAAAGACGGCCCGTAATAGTTCTTACGGCCCTTAGAATGGATCCGAAGGAATTGGATCCCAAAATTTAGTCTTTCCTGAAGTTTTTGATGGTTTGCCAGTACGGGTCATAGTTCAACCTACGGCCCGTAGGTTGGATCCGTTGTTCACAGACTCAGAAAACTCTGATATGGCAGTCTCTGGTAAAACGACCATAGCATTTTATTCTAAAATCGAAATAAGGTAAACTTGGTGGTGTTGGAAAGAAGACTCAGAGACCTTCAAATTGATAGGTTATGGGCTATCTAATTCATTATGTTCTGGGAGATATGGTCATTTGAAGTTGACCTAAGTAGAATCTTATATCAAAACTTAATCGGTAATGAAGCTTTCAACTCAACTTTGTGCTAGGGGGTTCTTGTGACCTTAAGTCCTATCCAAATCTATCCGAATACCAAAGAAATGACCTTTACATATATGAGCAATTTAAGAATCACCCGACACAATTTTACATACAAATAAAGAATGGTTCGAGCCTTAGCTTAGAAACTTTCAGGGTGTTACAATTAATTTATTAAAAATTTAATGGAGCGGGACAAGTGATGGGTTTTGAATAAATCTAAAGATAGCAAGTTTTGTTTTGTAGCATTCGTAAGGTCCTGAATTTTTCCTGATCTAAAGTAGGAAATACAATGACTTCTATCAGGTGATGAGGTAATGTGGTTTATTTTAGTTTTTGCACTATATAGTAGTAAATTTTCTTTGCTTATGACTGGTACTCATATTCTTGTACTTCAGTACTTTTTTAAGATATCTTTTCTTTTCCCTGTGTAAATACTAGAGCTACATCATTGAAGTTGTCTAGCCTAAATTGATCGATAACAGTTAAATAAATATCAAATCAATTAATATTTTATTAATTTACTAATGATTTGATATATTTGAAAATCAATAACTATTTATTCAAACTATTAAACACAAATATTTAATCAAAATGCTCGATAAACATCCTTTCTCCACATATATCTTTGATTTAATGCTGCAGTTTTGTTCTTGCAATGACGTAGTAATCTATAGTGCTATTATTTTTATGGAAACTGAATTTTAAATAAATACGAAAGCAATATATCGTGCAATAACATGCAAAAGTATCTTCTATATGATGTCCTTTAAAAGTAGTTCAGTAATTGTTGTTACTATATATTTATTTTCATAAGCTTTTATAGGGCGGGGAAAATGTTCAAATTACAGTAAATGAGGTAGGGAGGGGCGGGGAAAAATCTTAGTGGGTCAAGACTTTCCCTACCCTACCCCACCCCAACCCCCTAAACTCATTTCCATCCCTAGTAGAGATAACTGGAATAATGAGGCTTACTGAAATATGTTGATATGGCAAGAATACATATATTATTTTGATGATGAGTGACTCGAGTCCAACATGAGCTTACAGATGAGAGATTGTGTCTGGGATCGGGTACCACGTTCCACGTAGGTACGATACATTGTTATGTAATGGATATATGTACTACTTTGATGATGAGTGACTCGATTCTGATGTGATCTTACAGACTAGAAATTGTATGTTACATGGACACCTAAGGTCCTTTGCAAGTCATGAATAAGTGGGAAAGATTAAAGACCCTTTAGCACATGTGAATAGATGAGTGATTGTGTGCATGACAGGTGAAACTGATGAGACACAGAGTTTATACTGCTATGAGGTCAATGGGGATATGATTTCCCTGATTGTGTAACTGTTGATTGATTGAAGAGTTTATAACGATTGTGATATATGGTTATTTATACATACATACATATATGCATAGATATATAACATATGGTAATTTCCCTGATTGTGTGTGTGGGGGTGGGTTATTTCTATGTGTAGTGATTTTGAGAAATTGATATGCCATAATGTATGTCTCTATTATTGTAAATGGATGAAATTTTATGGTTAATCAAAATATTATTGTACTGAGTTATTTTAGACCGGGGGAATGTGGTGGTGCCAAGTGATAAGGGCTATCATGAGTAGAATAATCCTGATAATTAACTGTTAGTAAGTTGAGTAGAGAATGGTGTGAAATACTAATGTTATTTGATTATAGTACATGTTATGATTATCCTTATAACTATTTATAATAAATATATGAGACAGTTTATGACAAGGCTAATGGTTGAGCTAAGAAAGTAATAATGAAATTATAATCTTCTGTGAAAGGCTAAGACAAGAGGGTAATGTGTGATTGAGGAATATTAAGTGTGATATATTGATATATTTAGTTCCTTTTGATTTTATGTGTAATGACCCTCCAGGTTATTTTCTCCATTTTCCGATCTTTTCAGTGTTTAGAGCTTTCCAGTAGTGACACCAAGTCATTTATGGCTTGTTGGGAATGATAGTTTGATCACCGGGTCGTACATGTGATGATTATCCTTATAACTATTTATAATAAATATATGAGACAGTTAATGACAAGGCTAATGGTTGAGCTAAGAAAGTAATAATGAAATTATAATCTTCTGTGAAAGGCTAAGACAAGAGGGTAATGTGTGATTGAGGAATATTAAGTGTGATATATTGATATATGTAGTTCCTTTTGATTTTATGTGTAATGACCCTCCAGGTTATTTTCTCTATTTTCCGATCTTTTCAGTGTTTAGAGCTTTCCAGTAGTGACACCAAGTCATTTATGGCTTGTTCAGAATGATAGTTTGATCACCGGGTCGTTCATTTGGGTTTTGTGTAAGTTTCCTTGTTTTGGAACCTTTGACACTTGAACGATTGACTTCGGTCAAAAGTTTAGGAAGAAGGCCTCAGAATGCAATTTTGACGGTTTCACTAGCTCCGAAAAGGCCATTTTAAGCTAGGGACATGGTTGGTTCAGGCCCCGATACTTCTAGTGTGAGTTTGTGCCGTTAGGCGTTTTAACTTTGAAGCTTAAGCTAAGGTCTGACTTCGGTCAACATTCTTGGTAAACATGCTCAGATGAAAATTATGTCAGTGTGGTTAGTTACGGAATGCTGAGTTTTGTTTAGAACAACCTTTCATGCGATTCTTTAGGCTTCCGGTCTAATTTTGAGCCTTCTTGTGGACTTTAGCTAAAACAAACCTTGGGTGTGGGACCCACTTTTCATCGAAATGACCTTGGATGGAAGTTTCAATTTCCCGTTGAGTCCAGAATACCGAATTCGATGGGATAGCATATTTCATTTGCACGCACGAGGTTCTGAATGAATCTCGGGCACCCCATCGTAGAATTCGGAGTTTGAGCAAACCAGTTGAAGTGCTGATATCTGGTGCAGACTTTTCGCGACCAGAATTTAGGCCTTTAGCGACCGGATTCAACTTTTAGACCATTTTCAGCTATTTATGTCCCAAAATTTTAGCTTCATGCCTCATTTTCAAAGTGAGATATCTCGAGCTTGGAAGCTCCAATTGAGGTGATTCGAAGTTGTGGACGTTCGAAATCTTCATGGCTACGCGTTGGAGTGTTAGAGAAGTGTCCAGGGTTCTCCATTAGATGTATATTTCACCCCTAAGGGGCTGCCAGCTCTCTTTTGTGTTCTTTAATTGGTGATTTTGTTACATGTGGTGGTTTGGGCTGTTTCGAGCATGGAATTGAGCATCTTTTGATGGAGTCAATTTCAGGATTTCTTGTACGGGTCCCATATTTCCGTTTTAACTCAATTTCTGGTCCATTTCTGATTATTGTGGTTTTAATGTCTAAACGCTCTTAATGACATAGTGATCGGTAATTTGATAGCATGGTGATGTTTTGAGGTGTTTCAAAAGTGGATAGCCCTTGTGCGGTGGATTTGGAGCACACGTGATCGGCTTTGAGGTAGGGTTCGATCTACTTTCTTGATAGGGCTTCTTAGATAATGCCTAGTATAGATTTCATGTGATTTGGGTTGTATTTATCAGATATTTAGCTTTCCTTTTGTTGTTCCATCTTTTCTTGACTCCGTAGGAGCCTTGGGCTTATTGTGGGTGTTGGGATTCTTAGTTTTCGCTTGTAGCTTCACTTGTGGTGTAAATGATCTTGCTTATCCTTGTTAGGATTGACTCGTAGTGGCCTTAGACTAGGCTGGACATTAGATGCTTTAGGTTGGGTTTTATCCCTTTGTAATTATGATTTTCCCCCTTTAGTATGTTCTCCTTGCGTTGATGCTTATGACCTTGGTAGCTCATTGTAGCTGTGGGTTGGTCCTAGCTGTGCTCAGTCTGGGACTGGAGTAGTGTGACTAGGGTAGGGCGTCATACCTTGAGTTTTCTCCCCTTTTATTGATTTGAAATCTCTCCTTGATCCTTTCACTTGTTGTTTATCATTAGTCCAATTGTATCCTTATTGAGCTTATGATTATATTGTTGGGCCCGAGGCCATGTGCGAGGACCAGTTGGATCCTAAGTTAGTACTCTCTGCTTTGAGAGCGCTGTTTGGTTGGCTGTGTATTTATTTGAATTGGAGTGCCTTGTTTGGATGCTTGTGATGGAATGCATTGCATTGTTTGTTCATTCTCACAAATTTGTGGTATGATCACGGTGCATGCATTGGCATATTTATCTTTTATGTTGAAACACTATTTTACTTGGCTCTATTCTAAATTGGTTTTAGCGAGAGTCGTACCATCTGGATCACTTGATTTTAGTTTTTGAGATTATGAGGCATCAGGGACGTGCTCCTTTCCTACTTGAGATACTAGAGGCATCTAGGATATGCTCAGTTTTCACTACTCGGCGCGTCGACGCCCTTTCTTGCATGCTTTTGGTCTTACTTACGCCCTCGGGTTACTCTTTCTAGCTGGGCTGGTAGTTTACTATGGCGGCCCTGATTTGCATGAGATCGTGTTCAGAGCCGACACGCCTCCGGGTAACTCTTGCTAGTTGGGCGGCTTACGCCCCTGGGAGTGGACTAACTGACTAGGTGGCGTGGATTGATTTGTCACTCTTGCTTGCTGGGCTGGGAGTTGACTGAGTCCTATGGTTATGGTTTTGGATGGTCATTGATGGCTCTTCTCACCCTGCATTCATATGCATTGCCTATCACTACTATACTTGTTTTCTGATTGCTCCCTTTGATTTTATGAGGGGGCCGATTGGGTTATGTTTGCTGGTTGTACCTTTCGGGCTTATGGGGGTCCGATTAGGCTATTGTTTGACTATATTACGTCTCTGTTATTTATTTCTTTGTTATATGATAGGCCTGCCTTTAGAATTATGGTTAAGAGTTCTCCTGACCCTGGGTAGTCGACTTGGTATCTTAGTTACTTGCGAATAGGTTGTTGGCTTGAGTTCTAGGTACATTCCTGACTCGGCTTCTTGCCCCTTGTATCCCGTTTCTATTCTATATTGCTTGTCTACTTTAGTATCTCCTGTTTAGTTGTCTGTGCTATGTTTTCCTTATTAGTTATTGTTTATGTTTGTGTTATCTTTCGAGCTCAGTCGGCTGATGCCTACTAAGTACCATTTTGGTACTCATACTACACTTCTGCTCCCTGCAGATCCTAGTTTGAGTTATCGTCGTTGATATGGATTCGTACGGAGCAGCTTGGAGTTTCAGAGACTAGGGTGAGCTCCTGGCATTCAGAGTTGCCGGTTTCCGTCTATTTTTGGATAGGCTTAGTCTTTATATTGTATTTAGAGACAGTCTGTACCTATCTAGTATTTGTAAAAGCCTTGTACTCTTATTTTGATTAGATGCTCGATTACTGACTGATGCTAGGTCTTGGGATGGTTCCTTGTGTTACATTTCTATTGATTACCCTTTCGTAGCTTCGTTATAAGATTTATGCTTCTTATTGTTAACTTCCGCTTGGTAGTCAATTGCTTATGACTTTGGGCTAAGGGTTAGGCTTACCTACTTGTAGGGTATAGTAGGTGTCATCATGACCTGAGAAATCGGATCGTGACATTATGATTGTATTGTGTGGATATAATCCAGCTCTTCTAGTATAAAATTAGGAGTTAGAAACTAACAAAGATTCTTTTAAAATCAAACCCAGCACAATAGAATATAGAATGAAAGATTTCTCTAAGAGATTTATTCTTCTACTTCTCAAGTTGTAGAAGAAGACTAGACTTAGGGGGAAAACTCACAAGGCTAAAGCCTCCAACGGTAATAAGAAAATCACTGACAAGGATTAATGTAATTAATTCAATGATCAAACCATTTGTTACTCTAAATGATAAGAAACAAACGAAAACTGTAATAGACATTCAATGGTTGAAATATTTTCCTCCAACGTCTATAAATTAGAATAGGAATGAAGAGGTCAAAGAATAATTAATGTCATGATAAATGTCTTTTAATCATAAAAAAATATATTAAAAGTCATTAATAAGATATCAATAAATGAATCTAGACAATAATATAATTAATACTTCTTTTTGAGATATTAGAATCATTTTTCCAATAAATATAGACATCAAACCCTACACCTAATAGAAACTATATATAGAATCATATATGACATCTAGAGTGAGCAGCCCCAACATTCATTACTTTTTGCTAGAAAAAGGTAAAAAAAACTTAACTAGAGAAAGAGGAAAAACTCTTCCTTCCCCAAAACAATGCCGCTATCCAAACACCTTTAACATCATCTGAAATCATCTTGAACCATCTTCTTCACCCAAAACCCCTTAGCTCTAACAAAAATACACGGGGTTACCTCTGTAGTATGAATAGTTACCACATGTGGCATAAGATCTCATCCAACTGTATGTGCTAACAGTTCACCTTCATAGATAAAAAAGAAGACACTTAATGTCAAGAAAAAGGCATTAGGTAAAACAAACTAAAGCAAACAAAACCAAATATTGGGGATATCTGAAATGACCAGGAAAAAGGATCCAATATTTGGTTTTGTTTGCTGTATTTTGTTTTTCCTAATGCCTTTTTCCTGGTGTTGAGGTGTTTGCTTTTTGGTATATGAAGGTGAATTGTTTGCACATACAATTAGAGGAGATTTTATGCCACATGTGGTTAATGTTTATTGGTTAAGAGTTTTAATTTTTATATTTCTTTTCAAATATGAATTATAGCTGAGATAACAATTACTTTGTTTATTCTGACACCTTAAACCTTTAGGCTAAGATTTGAAACCATCCTATATGTGTAGATAGATCTAAATTTGATGAAATTTAATTATTTATATGTGTTAAGATCAAATTTTGAGTGTGGGAGTGCATTAGGTATGCACTAAAGTCATACAAAAACCCCTAAAATGAAGTTGCGTTGAAAGTATCCTTACCGATTGAGTTTCGATATAAATTTTTACTAGGGACAACATCAAACGAGCATGCCTTCTATAATATGAAGATTTATGTATCCCAAATCCTATCAAATAATAGGTCTTCGAATCTTCTTTCCAATGCCACCGAGTGTTCATTAATCTGAGTCCAAAGTAGAAAGTTATGATCACTTTTTGAAAAGTTGTTTTGCCATAACAATGAGAGGTTTTTCGTAGTGAAATTTGCCATAGCGAAAAGGAAAACAGGGTCTCTATGGTGAAGTATGGCCAGTGTTTAAGTCATTTTTGACAGGTCTTATGTCAGAAACTACAAAACCTCATTCAAAATCTCTAGAGGGACGATTTTTCAAGGCTAGGATGAAAACTTTTCGTTGAAATAAGTTTTTCCATCAACTTCTTCATCTATTAATCCCTTGAGATTAATAAATATGGGACCTTTAGCATACAAATTACTTAATAAAAAGGGGATAATTGGAGTAGAAACTCCATTAATTAGATAATGTGAGTATTAAAGAATTAACTAGTGATCTTTGAATGACCCTTAGGCAATGTGGTAGACCGTGAATAAGGATAGAAATAGTGGGTTTGAATTCCCAAAGCATTTATTTGAAGAGTAAATGATTAGTTACTTTTAAATTTGTTTGTTTATTAGATGTTGAACATTTTGAAGTGTGAAGGAAGGAAAATACATCTGTGGAGTTGCTTGCTTGTTCCAAGATCTTTAGTGGAGGTAGACTATGATTACTTTATGTATAGACTTTATTAGTGACAAGTAGATACATCATAGAATTGATGAATAAAACAAGACATGAGGACATGGTGTTCCGATAGACGAATTTTTGCATGTAATCAGAATAACGCAGATGTGCATGTCTTGCACGTACTGATAATTATATAAATCAACCTCACAATGATTAATGTGAATGAAATACTAGGGATTGCATATGGTTAATTCTAAAGGATGATATGTAAGTCACTATAGTGAGGGTGGAATAAACTTGAGAATCTGATAGAATCAAACTATATGTAATTTGTTTTTATGTCTGTAATGAAGTAATGTTGTACTTGATATAATTGTAATGGAAAAGGAACGGTTGTTCAGTAGTAATGATGTGTTGATTAAGTGAACGCCGAACGGCTTTCGTGACTAGTGGATTTATAACATGTTAAGTGGAAATGAAGAATGAACTGACAATGAAGGTTAAAATATGATGTTAACAAGTGGTACTGAAATCAAGTGAGAAAGGGTTAGTCCTATAATATTAATTCAAGTCAAGCATGATTGAGTAATTTCTTTAAATTGATAAATGTGACTTGAATACTTTAAGGTGGGGGAAGCAACTGTGAGAACTAAAGATTTATGGAGTTAGACTTTGATTTGTCCCTTGTACATGATATGAGTTTTATAACATATTGATTGGTCTTCGGACATCATTTTTATTTCTTATTGATTTGAGCAAATGATGTTTGTATGAATATGCATGTGTAATTGTTGAACTGTTTACTATGATTGACGTTTATACTGTGAACTTCTGATGATTCTATATTTATTATGTTGTCCTTAAAGATGACAATTTGGGGAGGAAGGGGTGAGGTAGGATAGGACGAGCTCTTAACGGGACAGGACAGGAGAAGGCTCCAAAAGGGCAAGGCAGAGCGGGTAGGGAAAAATTAAATTTATTATTTAAATGGAGGAGGAAAAGTGATGAGTTTTGATTAAAACTAAAGATAGCAAGCTTTGTTCTGTAGCATTCGTAAGTTCCAGAATTTTACTTTATCTAAAGCAGGAAATACAATGACTTCTATCAGATGTTGAGGTAATGGTGTTTATTTTAGCTTTCTATTTAACTAAGAAAAATATTTTCTTATGAGTGATATTTATATCCTTGTAACTTCAGTACTTTTTCAAGATATCTTTTCTTTTGCCTGTGTAAATACTAGAGCTACATTCTTGAAGTTGTCTAGTTTAAATCGATCCATAATCGATAAACAAAATATCAAATTAACTAATATTTAATTTCATTAATGATTTGGTATATTTAAAAATCAATAACTATTTTGTCAAACTATTAAACACAAATATTCAATCGAAATGCCCGATAAACGCCCTTTCTCCACATAAATCTTTAATTTGAAATTGCAGTTTGATTCTTCTAATGACGTAGTAATCTGCAGTTATATTATTTTTATGGAAACTAAATTTTAAATAAATATAAAAGCAATATATCATACAATAACAGGCAAACGTATCTACTATATGATGTCCTTTAAGAGAAGTTAACTAATTTTTCTTACTATATATTTATTTTCATAAACTTTTTACTTTCTCCTAAAGCTTATCACCAATTCCCATTTAACGTAGCATGTAAGTTGTTTTTGGCAAATCATGAACACTAACTTAATCACTTTTAAAATTGAACAAAATATCATAAAATGAAAAATTAAGAGAAAAAAATGACAAAGAGACTAAACGGGATGAGGCGGGCAGGGCTTAATATAGCAAGGTGGTGCAAGGAAGAATCTTAGCGGGTTAAGACTTCTCGTACCCCACCCCGACAAAACCCATTTCCATCCCTAGTTGTCGTAAGAGATAACTTGAACAGTGAGGCATACTGAAATATGTTGATATGGTTACATCTACTATTTTGATGATGAGCGGCTCAAGTTCAACGTGAGCTTACGAATGACAGGTTGTGTGTGGGATCAGGTACCACATCAGTATTATACATGGTAATGTTATGTATATATATACTATCATGATGTTTAGTGGCTCAAGTCTGATGTGAGCTTATAGACGAGCAATTGTGTGTAAGTTTGGATATCATGTTGGTACGGTATATGTGTTGACCATATCAGAAATCATTCCAAATATATTATATGATTTTAAAAGATCAGGGAAAATATTTGTAACACCTCAGAAATTGGAAGTTGAGTTGGGTTGAGAAGTTGCAGGAAATTATGTTGAGACAGGCTCTATGGAAGACACCAACGAACCACAGAAAACTCTACGGGTCATAGGAAGGCAATCATAGGATTTGATTGGTATTTTGGAAATGTCAAGTTTCACGCCTCGAGCCTACAGCCTGGACGTGGCGGCACTCGATAAACATTGCTGGTCCCCAAGTGAACCCTTATCCTAGCTGATTGCAAGCGAAAGAATAACTCTAGCATACACAAACATCAAACTGAAAGAAATGTTTAACAACACTTTATTGCATCTCAAAACTCTCTGAATACACTGAGTATAAAACATAAGTTTTAAATAAAACATCTGAAACTGAAAGACTCTCCAATACTTTCTATCTATGAAGCCTCTATTTTATAAAGATGAGTGTCGGGACAAGATCCACGACACCTCAAAATGCTACTACTAACAACTCATAAAAAACTGAAGTCCTCCGTAAGCAAGAAGGTCTCACCAAAAGCTAACGAGCGGATGATGTGATCTCAATGGAACTCTTGTTGATGATCCTAAGTACCTGAATTTGCATCATGAAAAGATGCAGGTCGAATAAAATCAGTACATTGAATGCACGAGTATGTAATAAGGCTGAATTAAACAATTAACTGAACTGAAAGACTGAAAGTAGCTCAACTGAGGAATAGCATAAGTCACGATGAAAATCATTTAATGCTCTTATTGTAAGGATGCAATAAAAGTAAATACTGAACTGTAATGTGTGTGTGTGTGTATATATATACACTACCACAAAAACATCTTTTAGTAGCAATAAATATATACAATAACAAAGAAGGCTAAAGCCTTTTCCAGCATTAGTTTATTGCCATTGGATCCAATGTCACTAAAGGCTTTAGGGACATTTACAAAGAGGTCTAATTGCCGCTAAAAATATATTTTTAGTGGGAATTAGGCTATTGCCATTAATTAATTGCCGCTAAAGATTATTTTTGGTGTAGTGATATATATATATATATATATATATATACATATATATACACACTTTACTTTATTGGGGAGTTTCTCTAACCAACAACCATCACTATAAGCCTCGTGATGATACAACGTATCGCCCACGCTGCCAGAACTGTCCTATACCTTGCCGGAGTATAGAACAAACTCAACTTATGGATCCATCTAGTAGGCCTTCTTAGAGGCAGTGAGGAGTCACCCGAATGTCGGTACAATCCTATCCCATGCTGGCTACGTTATTTATGGGATTATGAGTTATCTGAACTCTCA
The DNA here is from genome assembly GCA_018342035.1 of Solanum appendiculatum. Classification (NCBI taxonomy): domain Eukaryota; kingdom Viridiplantae; phylum Streptophyta; class Magnoliopsida; order Solanales; family Solanaceae; genus Solanum; species Solanum appendiculatum. Next base: position 344,977 of record JAGDQO010000884.1, on the reverse strand, counting down.
CCCAAATTGGTGTTCAATAAGACTCCCAAAACATATAATTGTATGCTCATGTAAAATACCCACTGGGTTAAGATAATTACTCAAAAATGACCTCTTTAAGAGGTAACTGCTGTGTACTCAGTCTTTATGAAAACTGTTTCTTTTCTCAAAATAATGCTCTTTCTCTATGTAAAAATAATACATTTGGAAATCATATAGTTCCCTTAAACTTTTCTCAAAAGATACTTTAAAATACTCTTGGAATCATTTTAAAATTCCAAAATCAATGCATGGAAGTAAATAAGCAAAGAGTTTCAATAAAATATCATCAACTAGGGTTCATGTGAAATAAAAGCATGAACGACAACCCAATAATCTCATTGCATAAAATATCATAATCTCATAATTAGGAAAGGAGAACTCGGAATAAGAATACAAATTGAGTTTAGAATTTCATGGATCTTTGAGTAGAATACTGAATTTAACTCTTACTGATTGAATTTAGATATAGGTCATGAGGAAGAAATGGTTTAACACTATGAAAAGTCTTACATACCTGAAAGAACAAAGTTCTTGAAGGAGTTTGAAGGAGAACTTGATTGGAAGATTTGAAACCCTAGCTTTTGTCTTCCTTGCGGGTTTTTTTGGGAAATGAAGAGTGGAGAAGAATATTAGATTGAAAATATTAGAATTCTTGAAGAGAATCTTGAACTTGGAGCCTTTAGATCTTGAGAAATTGGAGAAATCCTTTCTTGGAGTTCTTGATCTTTGGAAGAATGAGAATTGGGGATTTTGAGAGTTTATATATGTATAATGATGTTATTAGGTTGTAAGATGGACTTAGGGAATTTGATTTAGGGTAAAAGATTAAGAATACCCTTCTAGGAATGTAACAAAACCATAAAAATCAAAGACAACCTTTTAGTGAATCCCGTCGGCCAAATCAGCGATCTGGAGGTCTTCTCGCCAAAAATACTCGGTGGGTCACCCAATGGGACTTTAGATCGTCCAAATAGATAGAAACTTCAGGTTTCTAGGACAATTCGACGAGCTAATTCGGCGATTCGTCAACCCATTCGGTGGATCGCCGATTGAGCAGGTGACCTCGCTGAATTTTCTAGTCCGGGTATGTTTCAGTACAACAATCATAACTTTTTACTTCAAACTCAAAATAAGGCAGAGTTGGTATTTATGGAAAGAAGACTCGTAGACCTTTAATTTGATAGGTCATAGGCCAACTAATTCATTATATGCTGAAAGATATGAGCGTTTGAAGTTGAACTTTATATAAACTCATGCGAGAACTTAGCCAACATGAATGCTTTGGACTTGGCTTGGTGTTTGAGGTCCTTATGACCCTAGATCACTTTAGATACTCTTGATACACTTGGTAAAGGACCTTATAACACATGAGCAAGTAGGACATCACCTGGTTCAATTTCATATACTTACAACGAACGATTTAGATTTTAAGGGTAGAGTTGCGAGGTGTTATAGAATAATTTGGGTCTTAGCTTAGAAATTTTCAGGGTGGTACAACATCTCCCCCATGGGATCATTCTTCCTCAAATGATTGTCAAGTTTGCTCAAAGAGAAAGGAGCAACTCTTATTATATATTTGAATTATGAACTTGCCTACTAATAAAGATGGAACTGATTCATATTAGGAGTTTGGAACTCACTATGGCACATAAGGCACGAACGTTCATATAGAATCACAAAATTACAAATCATGGCATGAAATTTCTAAGAATCACCAGATGAAAGAGGATATTACCCCAAACATTCTCATCAAAATTTCTCCAACCATTCAAGAACCAAGGGCACGATTTGTGTGAGACATCTGAGTATGAATCACTACCAGGGTCTGAGTATCTTAGTCAGTTGACATGGGTTCATAAAGAATGAATGATATTGGTTTGAACATAAGTCACACTCTCTTAAACTATTTGACATGTAATGAGAGTATATGGGCACGAAGTAAGAACATGACTACTAGGCCTTGAGTGATACAAATGCTAGCTTTCAAGTCTAGCAACACCTCTAAACCTTGCCCTCCTTTATTTGTACCACACCTCATTAGTTGTAACTCATAACTCCTACAATGGTTTATGACTACTTTTACCAAGGTCTAAGTTAAGTTGCATGCTCTTACTGTATTCAAGCCTAACTCTAAATCACAAGGTGCTAAACTTGAGATGACTATACTAATCTAAATCACAAGATTTAGGTTCTATACCTCTACAGGAAATCTCATCCCAAGAATACTACTCCTTACTACCGCATTCAACCAACCTCGAGTCTTAATTATGAACCACCTAATACATCATGCATTCATCCACATGTTATCAACACCACATTCAAAAATAGTACAATCACCACTCCATGGTCTCCTACTAACCAATCCTTATAAGAATTCCTTATTCTCTCATCAACCCTACCAATTGAAATTTCACTCATTACTGCCCAGAAACTGGCTAATTAATCTCATCTAACTATTACTCACCGTAAAACCTCATCTCCTTCTTCCTCCACATTTATAACCTTAGATGGAGTAATCACAACACCACTACCACAATAGGAAACATCAACCTTCTCCTTCTATCATCACTTAACTACTATCATCAACAACATTATCAAAACTAAAAGGATCACTGAGGGAGCTTAGAGAGAAAGATCATAAGCACGATTTATCCGAGAAATCTGATATGAGAATATGAATGACGTAACATTATGTTGCTATCCATTGAGAGTAAATCATGAATTCACGAGACTGAGCATACTATGAGACACGACTGCTTAGCTAAATAGGTTCATACCATGAGGCTGATATCCATAACTTTATGGAGTAAGATTGAGATCATTGGGTTAAAGTCTTTGCCCCTCATTCTGGGAACTACACATAGATGTGAATCTATCTGAAGTGTCTGAGGATGATTCATGGACACAATTATGATATTAGAGACATCAACAGGATGTTGTAACGACTGAACTTTGAAGAATACACTAGATTGTGAATGGATTGATATATCACTATAACTATTTCTAAACATGTCACTTTCTGATTCTTAACACTTGACTTGGTTCTTCACCTTATCATATCCCCCTTAGGTTTGAAGCTGAAACTTTAAAGCTATGGATCTTTTCAATCTTCTCTACACTAGTCTATATTCACTTTCCTCTAATACTTGAGAAAATGCTAATCTCATATCTACTGAACTCTCTATGCGTAAGTACTAAGATTCCTTCTAGGACTTCTTTCTACACTACTTCTCTTAACTTCTTCCTGATTCTATAGAAGTCTTTCAATAATTGTTACCCACATTGGCTTATAAAGCCGCTTAATCTAACTCTTAATAGTCAGCCTTCTCCTTCTTAGCCCACTAACACCATCCTTCTAAGTTCATATCCACCCAACTAGAGGAAACTTGAACTATATTTTAGAGGCTCATCATTGGCTATATATGATCCCTTCGACCAACCTCTAAAAGGTAATAAATAATGCTTACATCAGCCTAGTCCACATTGACATCTCCAATATACTATCTAGGCAAACATGAGAAATCATAAACTTAATTATAACCTTGTCTGACTACATACAATCTCGGGTACATCTCTTAATGCCCTTGTTAATCTAATGACTTAGCCACACTTTATTGCTCTCATCCAAGGGTCACAAAGCTACACTTGTACCACTCACATTCATTACAAACTAACACCTTAATTTCTCACATACTCTATGTCAAATCTACCAGATCAAATCTCAAAACTAACATCATCACCCTCATGTTGCTATTCTTTTTTTATCACGACACTCATCTAAAATTCTAGGTTACTGTCTAGTACCAAACACGAATATCAATATAATTGCTCACATACGATACTAACTTATGACCACTAGATAAAATTAAGAAACACTCACCAACTAAGACCTCATGACCAGTAGTCAATCTTTATCTCCCAGTCTGTCTATTTACATATTATCGTCACATTTTTTTTCACAACCTAAGTACTATTTACCCTTTCACTATACATCATTGCATAATGAGTTCTTTAACCCTCTGAATATCATGGGGCTCTCTCTTTAAAAATTATAAGCCTATCTTAGATCTATCATCTCATGAATACTCTACTGTTCTATTCAACACCTATACTTGGTCGTTACTACCACATTGACACATCATGTTAAACCACTTTCTAGTTAAAGTATACTCTAACTCATCCTAACTAATAACTATTCCTCTACCTTCTATCATGAAAGCCACACAAAATTAATATTCCTTAGTCAACACATAAGGGAAAACTTCTTATTAATAACTTATTGTTACTCAATAACTAATCTCATCTTTTAGGTTACTATACTTCTAAATGCATACTTCTAACTCTAGGCACTTCTACTACCACTGGCTCATAATATCGCAAGTCACACTATCTTTCGGGTGAAAAATACTATCCAAGCTCTAATTCATACTTCTCTTAAGGGTCCATGAAAGAAGGTTTAAAAAAAGAGGATCTGAGAGTATACCTCTCTTTGGGTCAAACACATGATTCATATGAATAAGGGTGTATTCTTTCGGATCAATAAACTTAAGCACACTAATGGGCTTCTCTCAAGCCCTGTGCAATCTCTTTACTTTCTGAAGACTTTTTCTGAGAGTAACTCATCGATAATGATTTGGGCTTAGATATTTCAACCACCTTGAGTATGAGGGGTAGTTGAATAGATTTGAGAAATGCACGAGTCTAAATAAGTTTATTATGGCACAGTTCTATTGCGCAATCTAGAGTATGAAAGAAAGGAAAGTTTTCTTAAATGTCCATAGTCCCTCATTTATAGAAGTGGGGCCCTCATAACCATAAATAAAATCCTATCGATACGGCTTCATGGACACCCTAAGACACTTGAACTCTTGAATCTGATACCATGTTTGTCACGACCCGAGCCTACACATTGGACGTGGCCGGCACTCAAGAACCATTGTTGGTCCTCAAGTGAACCCTCATCATGGGTGACTACAAGCGAAAGACTAACTCAAGCATACACAAACATCAAACTGAAAGAAATGTTTAACTACAATTTACTGAATCTCAAAACTCTCTGAATACATAAAGTATAAAACACAAGTTTTAAATAAAACATCTGAAACTGAAAGACTCTCCAAAACTATCTATCTATGAAGCCTTTACTGTATAAAGATGAGTGTCGAAACAAGACCTACAAAACCTCAAAATGCTACTACTAACAACTCATAAAAAACTAAAGTCCTCCGAAAGAAAGGAGGTCTCACCAAAAGCTAACGAGTGGATGATATGATCGCAACGAAACTCTTGTTGATGATCCTAAGTACCCGAATCTGTATCATGAAAATATGCATGTCGAATGACTTCAGTACATTGAATGTACAAGTGTGTAATAGGGCTGAATTAAACAAATAACTGAACTGAAAGGCTGAAAGTAGCTCAACTAAAGAATAGCATAAGTCACTATAAAAATCATTTAACGCTCTTATTGTAAGGATGCAACAAAAAGTAAATACTGAACTAATATATATATATATATACTCTACTTTACTTTACTAGGGAGTTTATCTAACCGACAACCATCATTATGAGCCTTGTGATGATACAACGTCTCACCCATGCTGCCAGAACTGTCCTATACCTTGCCGGGGTATAGAAAAAATTCAACTCAACTCATGGATCCATCTAATAGGCCTTCTCAGAGGCAGTGAAGAGTCACCTGAATTTCAGTACGATCCTATCCCACACTGGCTACGTGGTTTATGGAGTTATGAGTTATCTAAACTTTCACCCAAATCGGTGTTCAATACTACTCCAAAAACATATAACTCTATGCTCATGTAAAATACTCACTGGGTTGAGATAATTACTCAAAAAGGAACTCTTCAAGAGGTAATTGTTGTGTACTCAATATTTTTGAAAACTCTTTATTTTTCACAAAATAATACTCTTTCTCTATGTAAAAATGATATATTTGGAAATCATTTAGTTCCCTTAAACTCCTCGCAAAAGATACTTTAAAATACTCTTGGACTAACTTTAAAATTTCAAAATCAATGTAATGAGCACTGTCGTCTTACTAAAAGATTTCCAATTCCAGCTTTTGGGATTCTCCTCCCAAACTCCCATATAATCATCACCAAAAAACAATAAATTCAGCTACTGCCACTATATATAGACTACACTGATAGATACTAGATTACACTATCAATATTTAGCGAGTCGATGACTGTTACAAAATCTGTACAAACTACGAATGAACAAGATTGGGTTTCAATCAAGCACCTAGAATGGAGAACATGTATCTATAGTTCTTCTAAACTACTAAAGTTTATCTACAAACGAGTTATGAAGTGATATTGGAAGACTTCTCAACCTTCTAAAATGGCGGGAATTGTTTTTGAAGATATTTGAAAGAAAATGGGGTAAAAATAAAATCAATGAGTAGGATGATGATGATTTCACCTGTGAAAGTGATAATATCGCTGGAAAAGTTGCCAAAATTGGCTAAATCAACTGCTAAACGGCAGCATTTTGGGTTTCTTCTTGGAGAGCTTTTCTCTATGGAATTGTTTTTTAATAAATGGAAAATATAAAATTCCACATTTGTTGGATGAGTGGGCACCAAAAGTGTATTATTAAAAATTTGAGAGTAGGTCTTGTATGTTTGAGAAGAATAATTGACGCTGTTATTATTAGTGTCCAAAAGGACAAATTTTTCAAGTCTTGTGTCTAAATGTTCAAATATGTTTTGAGAGTGGTTATTTTGCCAAATCTCCCAAGAAACTGAATACCTAAATCAATCAATGACAATGAAAATGAAGACGACCCTCTTATGTATTTTTGGTAAAAATACTTAAGAACTTACGTGTAATAGGCTTCAATATTATCATATTGTTTTTTATTTTTTTAAAAAATCAAAAGATTGAACCTAATGGCATGTTGCCATATGTTAAATTTTATTCCAATCTTTTATTAAAAGCAATTCCATGAGAGAGAATAATATTACATTCTTCCTCCTCAAGCTTTCTGGTCTTATTCAAAATTTATAAGGGCATTTAGGGAATGCTAGAATCAAAATATTGTTGAAAATCTTACGAAAAATACTTTATTAAGAACTTTGAAAGGAATTCTTCAAAGCTTGAGGCATGTCAAGGATAGTATCCTTAAAATATATTGAGGAAATTTCATAAATAGCAAAGAGATTAAACTTAATAAGCCTCCTTAGCTGCAATTTGCCTAATTATGCTCCATAACTATAGTTTCGTTTGCTATGAGTATTTTTGTTTGTATAATTCGCGTGCCAATATACAAACATGGTAAGTATATACAAATTTAGTATTTATACATTTAGGAGTATTTTAGAACTTATACAAATCAAATGTATCAACAAGATAATTATGTACAAGCTAGGGTAAGCATATATAAATTTTGAATTTATACAATTAGGAAAATTCTGGATTTCTACAATTAGGAAGCAAATTATGCAAATTCTGAATTTATATAATTAGGAGTCGAATTTCATAAATTTTATACGTGGGCCACATAATTATGATTGTAAGTTAGTTTAATTAAATTGTTGCTATGTTAGCTAATTAACTAGTATATGCTTGTTTATCCACGTAATTTTCTCAAAAATATTTCATCCGGTATAGGTTTATCCCCTGGATTCAACAAACACTTCTAGTATAAACCTACGAATCAGAAACTAACAAAGATTCTTTTAAAATCAAACCTGGCACAATAGAATATATGATGAAATATTTCTCTAAGAGATATATATTTTTCTACTTCTTAAGTTGTAGAAGCAGACTAGATTTATAGGGAAAAAACCTACAACTGTAATAAGAAAATCAGTGACAATGATTAATGTAATTAATTCAATAGTCAAACCATTTGTCACTCTAAATGATGGGAAACGGACAAAGCCAGTAAGAGATATTCAATGGTTGAAACATTTTCCTCCAACGTCTAAAAAATATTAGGAATGAAGAGGTCAAAGAATAATTAAAGACATGATAAATGCCTTTTAATAATAATAAAAATATTAAAAGTCATTAATAAGATGTTAAAGAATGAATCTAGACAATAATATGATCAATATACTTCTTTTGAGATACTAGAATCATTTTTTAATAAATACAGACATCAAACTGTAATGAACCTCCAGACCATTTTTGTGTTAATTCCTTCTCTCCGTCGAGCGTTCCTGTAGTGACCCCAAGTCATTTATGACTTTCTGGCACTGACTGTTTGGTCGCCTGGTCGTTCATTTGAGTTTTATGCCCGTTTCCCTGCTTTAGAGCTTTTGAACCTTGAAAAGTTGATTTCGGTCATAACCTCAGGTAAACGATTTCAGAATAGGATTCTGACGGTTCCATCAGCTCCGGAGCGGCCAAATTAGGCTAGAAGCATGATTGGCCAGAGTCCCGAGACTTCCGGTGTGACTTTAGGGCCATTTGGCGCTTTAGCCTTTGAAATTTGGCTCAAGTTTGACTTTGGTCAACATTCTTGGTAAACGCACTCGGATGAGAATTCCGTCAGCGTATTTAGTTCCGAAATGTCGAGTTTGGTCTAGAATAACCCTTCGTGTGCTTCCTGGGGCTTATAATATAATTCCAAGGCCCTCGGTGGAATTTGGCTAAAATGGCGCTTTGGGTATGGGACCCACTTCCAGTCGAAAGGACCTCGTATGGGAATTCGAACTCCGCCATTGAGCCTGGAACGTCAAATTTGATGGGGTAGCATATCTTGTTTGCGGGCACGGGGTTCCGAACGAATCCCGAGCACCCCGTCAGAGTTTTTGGGAAAGCCAAGTTTGAGCTGGTGCACAACTAATGTTGCAGACGCATTCCTTCTTGGCGGTCATGGTCCTGGCTCCACGGTTGTGGAGGTCTGTGTTCCTCTTCTTCGTATTTAAGGATAAGGCTCCGCGTTCGTGGAGGTCTGGGTCCTTACCCTCCGCGATCACAGGCTCTTGGCCGCGTTCGCAGAGGTGTGTGCGTCTGGTCCTTTATTTATAAAACCAGACGCGAGGCAAATTATTTTCTAAAGTTTAAAAAGTGTTGTCTTTCTCGTTTCTCATCGGTTTTTAGTGATTCAAACTCCGGTATGTTCGGAATCTTGTTGGTTGTGTGGGTTGATGTTTGGAGAGTGTTAGAAAGGCTTCAATTTTGGTGAGATTGCATCGTAAGAAGCCACCTTTAGCTGTTTTGGTTTCTTAATTTGCCAGCTGCTTCGAGCCTCAAATTGTGTTCTGTTTTGAAACACAATTTCGGGGGAGGATTTAGGACCTTTTCACGGAGTCAATTTCGGGATTTCCAGAGTGGATCCCACATTTTCTGATGTTTACTCCTAAATTGGTCCATCTCTAATTTTGTTAATTTTTGTGTCCAAACGACCATACTGATGCTGTGATTCTATTTTTGATAGCGTGGCAGCAATCTGAGGCCGTTGGAAGTGAAAAGCTCCGGCGGAGTGATTTGGAGCACGCGCGGTCGGCCTTCTAGTAGGTTACGGCTTCCCTTCCTTTTAGATTGAGATGGATTGTGCGAGTGCATGCTGATTTGTGTGAATCGGTGGTGGGGAACTCATATTTCTTCTCTTCTTCTCAGAAATCATGCTTTAGGGTTGATTTTCGGGCTGTTTTGGGGGTAGTACCATGTTATCGGAGGGATTGTTTATGTGTTGTTGCATGCAGACTATCTGTTGGCTGTTTTATTGTGTTGGATTATATTTTTGGCCTTAGACTAGGTTAGGCTAGCATTGCCTTAGACCTATGCTCATATTTGACTTTAGTATGTATCCGACGTCGATTCGGATGGACTAGGTCCTTGTAGACCGGAATAGCACACTTGGGTCTGGTAGTATGAGCCTAGTTTGGGCTTTGTATTGCTTGAGATCTTCTGGATTCTCTCTCCATTTTTTGTGGTGCCATTGCGTTATCTGAGGTGCTGTTTTTCCTTAGGTTTGGATGCTTCTATCCTGTGGTGGTGTGGTTGGTGGTGGATGGAAATCCACATTGGTTTTGTAATTGAGATCCTCTACGGAGTTGATATGCCTTGCGCACTCGTCTGGCTAGGGCAGGGGCCCCGGAGTGTTAGCTAGCTCACTCGTCTTGTTACGGCAGGGCCCCCGGAGTGTTAGCCGGCTTGGCAATTGGATATGAGTTATTTGAGGTCCTCTTCGGAGTTGACATTATCTGGCTAGGGCAGGGCCCCAGAGTGTTAGCTGATTGGGCAATTGGATATTAGGGCCATGGAGGAGTTGTTATCCCCCCTGGGCACTCTGTTAGCTAGGGCAGGGTCCCTCGGGAGTTTCTACCAGGATAGGCGACCTGATTTGGAAGTTAAACTTTTGACTGGGGGATTTGGCTGATTGTTCGATTGAGTTGGTTGGTGGTTTCTGTTCGTAGTTGGGTTTTCCTTTAGTCTCGTAGATTTAGCTTTTTCGTGTACCTGTCGGGCTTATGAGGGTCCGTTCGGGTTTTGTTTGTCTGTGCTTGAGTGTACCTGCTGGGTCTTATGGGGGGCCAGTTAGGTTTAGTTTAGATATTTCCTAGATTTGTTGTCGTTTAGTCTGTGCTTATTTCCGTTGACCTCTGTTATTGTAGATTCTATCCTTTCAGTATGTTTTTACCTTTCTTGCTCAGTCGGTCTATGATGCCTACTGGGTACCTGTTGTGCTGGTACTCATGCTACACTCTACATCTATATTCGTGATGCAGGTCCGAGCACCAGTTATCAGCATTGAGTTTGAGCCTGGTGCAGTCTGTTCTGGAGGCGAGGGTGAGCACATGGTGTCCTGAGATTTCCTGCCTCCTCATGTACTTATATTTCGGCTTATCTTTTGCTTTTGAGACAGTCTTGTTTCGATGGTCCACTTTTGGGAGTTGTACTCATTTTGTAGTAGCTCTGTACATGTGACTTCCAGGTTCTGGAGGTATCATTTGTTGTATATATTTGGTTTTGCTTCCGCCTTTCCCTTATGTGTTCCTTTATTTATGCTTCCGCTTAGTTGAGGATAGTTTCCACTCTCAGTCCCATTACTGTTAAGTTTCGGGACAGGGTTTGGCTTGCCTACTGGCGGGTTGGTAGGCGTCATCATTACTCGAGGAATCGGGTCGTGACAAGTTGTATTAGAGCCCCAAATTCGTCGGTCTCACTTGTACAGAGCTATCATCTAGTAGAGTCATGTGGATCGGCACGGAGACGTTCGTGACTTATCTTCGGGAGGCTATAGGATGTCCTTAGGGGGTTTTCATGTTTTGTATCATTTCCGCGCATTGCTGTTCGATTGGTTTCATGAAATCTTACTTGTTTCACTCTGTCACAGGATGACTCGCACACACGGTAGAGCAACCAGGGGTGATGCGCCTGAGCCCAAGGATAGAGCCCCAACTAGGGCTGCGGCGCCAGCCCGAGATAGAGCGAGGACTCCAGAGCTGGAGGCGGAGTCTCAGTTTGACCAAATTCCTCCTCAGTAGGTAGGCTGGGACCATCCCAGCCACCGCCCGCACCAGCTGTCTCCCCTGACCTTTAGGCTATGCTTGTGCAGATTTTGGCAGTGATAGGGGTATGTAGCAGCAGGCCCCAACACCAGTTCCAGAGCCAGAGCCAGCATTGCAGGGTCAGCCTGCCCCTGCTGCTCCAGAGGTTATGCAGCTGCCAGCACCGGGTACCGTTCAGCCGAACGCTTTAGATGGGATAATTCCACTACGGGAGCAGAAGATGCTCGGGGTGTTCCTGAGGTTGTCACCGCCGAGGTTTTCTGGGGCGGTTGGGGGGGACGCCCATGAGTTCATTACTTCCTATCGAGAGCGATTGTAGGCTCTGGGATTAGTGGAGTTTAGAGGAGCCCGACTTCACTGCTTATCAGTTAGATGGACCGGCCTGGCAGTGGTGGCATTTTTTCATAGAGACCAGGCCAGTTGGGTCCCCGCCAGTGACATGGACATTGTTTTTGGAGGCTTTCCTGGCTCGGTTTATCCCATGGAGTGTCAGAGATTGTCTTCCTGTTGAGTTCTCGAGGTTGGAGCAAGGCTCTATGATGGTATCTGAGTACGAGGCTAGATTTCATGAGTTATCCCGCCATGCCACTATGATCTTGCCCACAGAGGAGGAGAGAGTCAGGTGCTTCGTTAGAGGTTTGAGATTCCAACTGCATATTGAGTCGCAGCCTTTGGTATTAGTGGGCCACTCTTTTTTAGATGTTGTGGACCATGCCTGCACGCTTGAGCAGCTCCGCCACGAGGGCCAAGGGGGTAGCGACAAGAGGGCTAGGTAGGATGATAGCTTCAGTGGGTCCCGTTCTAGGCCCAGAGATACTCAAGATCGGGTCCATCAGATGGTTCAGCCGGGTCAGCCCAGTCGCCCGTTTCAGGCATTACTGCAGACTACGGAGGGTGACCAGCACCGTCAGCGTAGTTATAGTGCCGATCCGAGTAGGGGTCGAGGCGGTATTCAGTCGGGTTCCTCAGGTCAGGGTGGCCGATCTCCAGCTATGAGAAGGTCGTCTCAGGGTTATTTTACTTGCGGGGGGCTTGATCATTGGTCCAGGGAGTGCCTTATCTCCAAACCAGCCTTACCATCCCCTCAGGCAGCGAGACCGATATCAGCAGCAGCACCTCCAGCTAGGGGTGGAGGGAAGTATCTGGATGCATGGGGTAGAGGTGCCCAGAGCCATTTCTATGCAGCTCCAGCCAGAGCATAGGCCGAGGCTTCAGATGATGTGCATACAGGTACGGTTCTCTTATGCCATCAGTCCGCTTCAGCTTTGTTTGATCCTGGTTCTACCTATTTGTATGTGTCTGCTTATTGTGCTCCTCGATTGGGCGTGAGTCCAGAGCCCTTAGCGGTACCGTTACGTGTTTCAAACCTTGTAGGGATTCTTTAGTAGAGGATCAGGTTTGTAGATCATGTGTGGTGACTATTCAGGGGCAGGACACTCGGGCTGATCTTATTGTGCTTAGTATGTTGGATTTTGATTTGATTTTGGGCATGGATTGGCTATCCCCTCACCGAGTAGCCTTGGATTGCTATGCTAAGACCGTTACTTTAGCTATGCCTGGTATCCCACCGGTGGTGTGGCAGGGTTCTTGTAGTCGCACACCAGTTGGGGTGATTTCCTGTATTCAGGCCCGGAGACTAGTGCATAGCGGATGTTTGGCTTATTTGGCTTATGTTAAGAGATGTTAGTATGGAGGGCCCTACGGTGGGTTCAGTGCCTATAGTCCGAGAGTTTGCTAATGTGTTTCTTGCCGACCTTCCTGGCTTACCCCCGGAGCAAGATATTGATTTTACCATTGACTTGGAGCCGGGTATTTGTCCCATTTCCATCCCACCATACCGTATTGCCCCTCCGCATAGCTCAAGGAGCTCAGTTTTCATCTTCAGGATCTCTTGGGCAATGGATTCATTCGGCCTAGCGTATCGCCTTGGGGTGCTCCAATCCTATTTGTAAAGCAGAAGGACGGTACTATGTCGATGTGTATTAATTACAGGCAGCTGAATAAGGTGACGGTGAGGAACCGTTACCCCATGCCACGTATTGATGATCTGTTCGACCAGCTTCAGGGTGCTGCAGTGTTTTCTGAGATTGACTTGAGATCCGGCTACCACCAGTTGAGGGTTAGAGCTGCCGACATCCCTAAGAAAACATTTAGGACTTGTTACGGCGATTATGAGTTTCTGGTGATGTCTTTTGGGTTGACTAATGCTCCTGCCGCTTTCATGAACTTGATGACTCGTGTAGTCAGACCGTATTTGGACTCCTTTGTCGTAGTCTTCATTAATGATATCTTGGTATACTCGCAGAGCCATAGTGAGCATAAGCAGTATTTGAGGATAATGCTCCAGACTTTGAGAGACCATCGGCTTTATGCCAAGTTCTCAAAGTACTAGTTTTGGCTTGAGTCTGTAGCATTCTTGGGACACTTGGTGTCCAAGGATGGCATTATGGTGGATTTGGAAAAGATTGGGGTTATCTGTGATTGGGCTAGGCATATCTCTCTGATTGAGATTCGTAGATTCGTCGGATTGGCAGGGTACTACAGGCATTTTGTTGAGGGTGCAAACGGTATCAACGAAGCGCCTGTTGATGACCCTGAACACCTGTATCTGCATCATGAAATGATGCAGGTAGAATGACATCAGTACATTGAATGCACTGGTATGTAAAACAGCTGAGTAAGGCAATAACAGAAAAGATAGGGCTCAAGGAATACTCACCTCAACTCAACTCAACTCAAGCAAAATACAACTCATAACTAACTCAAGTAAAAGTAATATTCAAAAGTAACTCAATGTAAAGCATTTAAAAATACAAAAGCAACCTCAAGAATATGTGTAAAATATCATAAAATAAGTGTTTACTCATATTTGGGAGATTCTCTAACCGACAACCATCACTCTGAGCTAAATGATGATACAGCATATCGTCCACACTGCCAGAACTGTCTTATACCTTGCCGGAGTATAAGACATTCTCAACTAAGTGGATCCAATAAGCTCTGCCCGAAGACATAAGGAAATCATCTAAAAAGTATGATTCATTTACCCATGTTGGCATACATGGTTTATGGGGAGTTGAGTTGTCTGAACTCATCCCCATATCGGTGCTCAATACTACTCCCAATAAATATACTCATGCCCAAGTAAGTAAAATATACTCTTCCTCTATTTTTGAGATAATTACTCAAAAGATACTCGTTATTAAATAGTGCCTCAAATTCTCTTCTCAAAACCCTCTCAATTGTTTCTCAACTCAAATTCCTCTTTCTCACTCAAAATGATAGTTTTTGGAAATCAAAGTTTCATTTAACAAGTTACTCAAACAGCCGCTTTAACTCTACTCACAACTCCCCTTTATCTCTCTCAAAAGCAAGATCATTTTAAATTAAAGTCCCGGTTCAAGAAATCCTCAAAATATTCAGTAAATGCTCAATTTATAGAGTTCTTTGCATAAAATAAAATATGGACATCCAACTCAATAATTAGAGTTCATACCAGAATCTAAGCATGAACCATAGCAAGATAACTACTCAAGAACATGAATACAATACTCAAGAATTTACTGGAATTCGGTAACAATAGGCAGAAAACTCGAATATTTCTCAAGAACATGGGATGAAACCCTAGATTTCATAATTCTAAATTTTGAATGTAAATTGGCATGTGAACGTACTAGCCCAACACTGAGGGAAGCCTTACATACCTGGAAAGAACAAGGTTCTTGGCGAAACTCGAAGGATCTTGAAAAATGTTTTAAAACCCTAGCTATTCTCCTCTAGGAACTCTGCTCTGAATCTTCTAAGTGTTAAAGAATATGAAAGAATAATTTAACACTGTTTAGACCCTTAATTAGGTGTAAAAACGTCGTGGGTTAGGCTTAGAAGGGGTGAGAAAAGACTAAACTACCCTCTTTAAAAGCTGCTAAAAACTGTCCACAGGACCATCTACGGGTCGTGATTTTATCTACGGACCGTAGATCCCATCCGTGGAATTGATATTGAATTTTTTAGCTCAAAATTTCATCCTACGAGTCCAATCTACGACCCGTCGAAGTTTTTACGGACCGTAGATCCAATCTGTAGATTGAATACTAAATTTCAGGCTCAAAAGTCCATTTACGGGTCCAATCTACGGCCCGTAGAATGGATCTGTAGAAAAGGAAACCCAAAATTGAGTCTCTGAACTTTTTTTGACGGTTTGACAGTACGGATCGTCGATTGATTGACGGCCCATAGATAGGAGCCGTCGTTCACAGACTCAAAAAATTTTGATATGAAAGTCTCTGGTAAAATGGTCATAACGTTTTACTCCAAGCTCGAAAAAAGGTAAACTTGGTGGCATTAGAAAGAGGACTCAAAGATCTTTAATTTGATAGGTAATGGACCACCTAATTCATTATGTGCTGGAAGATATGCTTGTTTGAATTTGGCCTAAGTAGAGTCTTATGTCAAGACTTAGTCGAAAAATGAAGTTTTCAACTCAACTTTGTGCTAGGGGGTCCTTGTGACCTTAAGTCATATTCAAATCTATTCTAACACAAAAGAAATGACCTTTTCCAATATGAGCAATTTACAAATCACCCGATTCGATTTCTACATGCAAACAAAGAATGGTCCGGGCCTTATTTTAGGAATTTTTGGAGTGTTACAATATCTCCCCCTTGGAATCATTCGTCCTCGAATGATGGATGAAATGAGAATGAATAGGATAGGGAAATATTTAACGGCTCAAACTTGAAATACCTATAAACTCATGAACTCGTAATAGTGAAAGAGGGACTGAATCGAATGAGTACTTTAGGAAGAGTTTAATACCTTGGATTAGAGCTAAATCGGGGGTAAAGAGATGAGGATATGTCTTCTTCATATCTTCCTCAGCCTCCCATGTAGCCTCCTCAACAAACTGATTCCTCCACAAGACTTTGACTGATCCTCTTTGGTTCTTAACTTGCGAACCTGGCGATCAAGGATCTGAATGGGGGTCTCCTCATAAGATAGGATGTCCTTGATGCCAATATTCTCAGTAGGCACAACAAGGGAAGGATCACTTAAGCATTTCCTCAACATAGAGATGTGAAATACTGGATGGACTGCCTCTAACTCTGATGGTAGCTCCAACTCATAGGCTACATTGCCAACTATCTTTGATATCCTATAAGGACCAATGTAGCGGGGACTAAGCTTCCCTTTTCGGCCAAATCTCATCACACCCTTCATGGGTGAAACCTTCAGATATACCCAATCATCAACCTCAAACTCCAAATCTCTTCTCCTAACATCTGTGTAGGATTTTTGACGACTCTGTGCTATCTTCAACCTCTCTTGAATTAACTTCACCTTCTCCATAGCTTGATGAACCAGATCTGGTCCTATCAATTCAGCTTCACCAACCTCGAACCAGCCAATGGGAGATCTACACCTCCTCCCATATAAAGCCTCATACGGAGCCATCTGTATACTTGAGTGGTAACTATTGTTGTATGCGAACTCGATAAGAGGCAAATGGTCATCCCAATTACCTTTAAAATCAAGAACACAGGCTCTTAACATATCCTCCAAGGTCTAAATGATGCGTTCTGCTTGACCATCCGTCTGAGGATGGAAAGCAGTACTAAGGTTCACCTTTGTGCCCAAACCTTTCTGGAATGACTTCCAAAAGTGCATAGTAAACTGAGCACCCCTATCTGAGATGATGGATAGTGGAACTCCATGCAGTCGAACTATCTCGTGAATGTATAGGTTTATATACTCCTCTGTTGTACTGGTAGTCCTCACTGGTAAGAAGTGGGCTGATTTGGTCATCCGATCCTCAATCACCCAAATGGAATCATGTTGCCTGCGAGATAGTCGTAAACCTGTGATGAAGTCCATATTGATCATCTCCCACTTCCATTCCGGAAAGGATATATTCTGGGCTACACCACACGGTCTCTGATGCTCCGCCTTGACTTGCTGACAATTCGGGCACTTAGCAACAAATTCAGCGATGCACCTCTTCATGCTACTCCACCAATAAACTTCTCTCAAGTCGTGGTACATTTTTGTAGAACCCGGATGAATTGAATACTTGGAACTGTGAGCTTCTTCCATGATCCTCTTTTGGAGGTCATCTACATCCGGAACACACAATCTTCCTTGGTATCTCAACACTCCATCTCCCCTTTGTGCAAAATCCATCACCTTCTGCTTATGCACATTTGCCTTCAACTCAAGCAAAATGGGGTCTTGGTCTTGCTTCTCTTTCACCTCTGCCACTAATGAAGACTCAGCTCCGTTCATCACCACACCTCCGCCTTCACTAGAATCCAACAATCGAACACCTAACCGTGCAAGCCTGTGAATTTCCTTAGCTAGTTCCTTCTTGCCTTCCTAAACATGAGCAGTACTCCCCATGGACAACTTGCTCAAAGCATCAGCAACCACATTAGCCTTACCTGCGTAATAGAGGATGCTCATGTTGTAATCCTTGAGCAACTCCAACCACCTCATTTGTCTGAGATTGAGCTCTTTCTGACTAAAAACATACTGGAGACTCTTGCGGTCTGTGAACACATCGACATGAACACCATAGAGATAATGATGCCATATTTTGAGAGCAAAAACCACTGCTGCCAACTCGAGATCATGAGTTGGATAGTTTCTCTCGTGGATCTTAAGCTGTCTGGAGGCATAGGCAATAACCTTACCATTCTGCATCAATACGCAACCAACTCCAACTCTGGACGCATCACAATAGATGACAAAACCCTTTGTACCCTCTGGTAGGGTCAACACTGGAGCTATAGTCAACTAAGTTTTCAACTCCTCGAAGCTTTTCTCACAAGCTTCGGACCATTGGAACTTAGTTGTTTTCTTAATCAACTTAGTCAATGGAGACGAAATATATGAGAACCCCTCGACGAACCTTCTGTAGTAACAAGCCAACCCCAAGAAACTCCTTATATCAGTTGGAGATGTGGGTCTTAGCCAATTCTGCACCGCCTCAATCTTCTGGGTGTCGACTCGAATTCCTCGCCAGAGACAGTGTGGCCTAAGAATGCCACGGATTTGAGCCAGAACTCACACTTGGAAAATTTGGCATATAACTCTCGATCTTTGAGAGTTTGAAGGACTATTCTGAGATGACTAGCATGGTCCTCCTCATTCCTCGAATAAATCAGTATGTCATCAATGAACATGATAACAAACATGTCCAGATATGGCTTAAATACCCTGTTCATAAGATCCATGAATGTTGCAGGAGCGTTAGTCAGATCGAAGGACATAACAAGGAACTCATAATGACTGTAACAGGTCCTGAAAGCCGTCTTCGGGATGTCACTTTCTCTCACTCTCAATTGATGATAGCCAGATCTGAGGTCTATCTTAGAGAAACAAGTGGCACCCTGAAGTTGGTCGAAAAGATCATCAATCCTCGGAAGAGGATACTTATTCTTTATTGTAACCTTGTTCAACTGACGGTAATCTATGCACATCCTAAGGGAACCATCCTTCTTCCTCACGAACAAGACCAGAGCGCCCCAAGGTGAGACACTTGGTCAGATGAAACCCTTATCAAGGAGATCTCTTAATTGCTCTTTCAACTCTTTTAACTCAGCTGGGGCCATTCTGTATGGCGGAATGGATATGGGTTGAGTATCTGGAAGAATATCTATTCTGAAGTCTATCTCTCTCTTAGGAGGGACTCTGGGAAGATCATCTGGAAAGACCTCTGTAAACTCACTCACAACTAGAACTGACTGGATAGGCGGTGCCTCAACAGTAGAGTCATTAACACGGACTAAGAGGTAAATGTACCCCTTGGAAACTAACTTTCAGGCCTTAAGGTATGAGATGAAACGACCCTTAGGCACTGCTGAACTACTCTTCCACTCTAGAACTGGCTCATTAGGAAACTGAAACTTGACCACTCGAGTTCTGCAATCAACTGAGGAATAACAAGCATGAAGCCAATCCATACCTAGAATAACATCAAAGTCCACCATATCTAACTCAACCAAGTCAGCCATGGTGTCCTTGTGATAGATGGAGACGATACAATCACGTTAGACTCTTTCTGCTAGAATAGACTCACCAGCAGGTGTAGAAACGTTGAAAGGCTCAAGAAGTTATTCGGGGGAAATACCGAACCTCATAGCTATGAAAGGAGTCACAAAAGACAGACTCGCACCTGGATCAATCAACGCATATACATCAAATGTAAAAACTCGAAGCATACCAGTGACAACATCTGGTAAGTTCTCCTGATCCTGTCAAGTACCCATAGCATACAGGCAGTTTGTACCCCCACTTGTCCCTGAAGTAGCTCCCTTCTGGTTGCTCCTAGCTGCTAGAGCTGCTGAAGATGACTGGGCTCTATTACCCCCATTACCTTGTTTGTTCTGTGGACCCTCTCTCATAACGTGACCCGGCTGACCGCACTTGAAGCAGCCACTTGCGCCATTACGACACTCTCCCGGGTGGTCTCTATCGTATCTGGTACATGTGGGGATCTAATTTGTTCTCGGTGCCACGCTACTCTGAGACTGTGTAGGTCGAGCTCTAGAATTCTGAGAGTTCTGGTTCTTGAATTCACCTCTGTTCCTCGGTGCAGGTGCACTAGCTGATGATGGTGCTAGTCTTGTTGACCTCTGCTGGAAAGAGGATCGATTCCCATTTTCGGTCTTCTTGTGGCCGGACTCATGGCTGGTTGTCTTATCCCTCTTGCTACGAAACTCTTCCCTGTCCTTCAACTTATCTTCCTCAACTTGTTGTACATGGATCATGAGCCTAGCTATGTCCATATCCCCTATCAGCATAGCCACCTTACCTTCCTTACTTGACAAGCGGGATAGCCCAGACACAAAAAGGCTCATCCTTCTCATCATATCAGCCACCATCGCTGGAGCATAGCGGGATAGCTCAGTGAACTTGATTTTGTACTCCTGCACGCTCATAGATCCTTGCTTCAAATTCAGGAATTCTCTTACCTTTGCCTCCCTTAGTTCGCGGGGGAAGAAACGCCCCAAGAAGGCATCTTCAAACACTACCCAACTCAAAGGTGGTGCCCCTTCTACCCTGTTCTTCTTCCATTGGTCATACCATACCCTAGCAATACCCTTGAGCTGGTAAGAAGCTAGCTCCACACGCTCTGCATCAGCAATACGCATAACCTCAAACACCCTCTGTAGTTCCTCCACAAAGTTCTCTGAATCCTCTGTGATATTCGACCCTATGAACTCTGGGGGATTCATCCTCAAGAATTCACGAACTCTGGATGTATCAGCCACATCCTGACGACCCACTCCCTGTTGTCCAGCCTGATTTGCCACAACCTGAGTCAGCATCTGAATAACATTTCTGAACTCAACATTGGTGACATCTCCTTGTGGGGGTTGCACTTCTGGTGCATTGGGAACTTCTTGACCTTGAGGATTCACATTCCCCCTAGCAGGACACCCTTGAACAGCTCTTCGTGGAGGCATGATCTGAAAAGACACACGTAAGCACGAGTTAGAGGAAGACTTGTATAGAGATGAACTCTATAGCACGAAATGGAATAAGAAGAAAGTGAGAGGTTCCTAAATGTCGCAACCTCTTAATTATAGATGTGGCGCGCTTCACACTGATAACTAGGACTCTACTGACACGGCTTCATAGACTCCCTAGGACTCTTGAACTCTGTGCTCTGATACCAAGTTTGTCACGCCCCGAGTCTACACCCTGGACGTGGTCGACACTTGAGAACCATTGTTGATCCCCAAGCGAACCCTTGGCCTGACTCACTACTCAGCGGAAGACTTAACTCGAGCCTTTAAGGCTCCTAACATAGAAAAAGTAAACTCACAGACTTAAATGAACAGTTAAAATAGTTAAAGCCTTGGAAAATACTCAAACTCTCCAAAATACGGGGAACATAAGTCAAACCCAACATAAGGAAATAAGAATAATCATGGCAAAACTCCTCAACTCTAGACCTCTCTATGAAGCCTCTAAATAACTCATACGGGTGTCAGGACAGACCCCACAACACCTCAACAAAACAAAAAATAAAAATAAAATGGATCCTTCGAAAGTACTAGGAGGCTCACCACAACTGCTATCTGGAGTGCAAACGGTATCAACGAAGCGCCTGTTGATGACCCTGAATATATGTATCTGCATCATGAAACGATGCAGGTCGAATGACATCAGTACATTGAATGCACTGGTATGTAAAACAGCTAAGTAAGGCAATAACAGAAAAGATAGGGCTCAAGGAATACTCACCTCAACTCAACTCAACTCAAGCAAAATACAACTCATAACTAACTCAAGTAAAAGTAATATTCAAAAGTAACTCAATGTAAAGCATTTAAAAATACAAAAGCAACCTCAAGAATATGCGTAAAATATCATAAAATAAGTGTTTACTCTTATTTGGGAGATTCTCTAACCGACAACCATCACTCTGAGCTAAATGATGATACAACATCTCACCCACGCTGCCAGAACTGTCTTATAACTTGCCGGAGTATAAGACATGCTCAACTAAGTGGATCCACTAAGCTCTGCCCGAAGACATAAGGAAATCATCTAAAAAGTATGATTCCTTTACCCATGTTGGCATACATGGTTTATGGGGAGTTGAGTTGTCTGAACTCATCCCCATATCGGTGCTCAATACTACTCCCAAAATATATACTCATGCCCAAGTAAGTAAAATATACTCTTCCTCTATTTTTGAGATAATTACTCAAAAGATACTCTTTATTAAATAGTGCCTCAAATTCTCTTCTCAAAACCCTCTCAATGTTTCTCAACTCAAATTCCTCTTTCTCACTCAAAATGATAGTTTTTGGAAATCAAAGTTTCATTTAACAAGTTACTCAAATAGCCTCTTTAACTCTACTCACAACTCCCCTTTATCTCTCTCAAAAGCAAGGTCATTTTAAATTAAAGTCCCAGTTCAAGAAATCCTCAAAATATTCAGTTAATGCTCAATTTATAGAGTTCTTTGCATAAAATAAAATATGGACATCCAACTCAATAATTAGGGTTCATACTAGAATCTAAGCATGAACCATAGCAAGATAACTACTCAAGAACATGAATACAATACTCAAGAATTTACTGGAATTCGGTAACAATAGGCAGAAAACTCGAATATTTCTCAAGAACATGGGATGAAAGGCTAGATTTCATAATTCTAAATTTTGAATGTAAATTGGCGTGTGAACGTACTATCCCAACACTGAGGGAAGTCTTACATACCTGGAAGGAACAAGGTTCTTGGCGAAACTCGAAGGATCTTGAAGAATGTTTTAAAACCCTAGCTATTCTCCTCTGGGAACTCTGCTCTAAATCTTCTAATTGTTAAAGAATATGAAAGAATAATTTAACACTGTTTAGACCCTTAATTAGGTGTAAAAACGTCGTGGGTTAGGCTTAGAAGGGGTGGGAAAAGACTGAACTACCCCTCTTTAAAAGCTGCTAAAAACTGTCCACGGGACCATCTACGGGTCGTGATTTGATCTACGAACTGTAGATCCCATCCGTGGAATTGATATTGAATTTTTTTGCTTAAAATTTCATCCTACGGGTCCAATCTATGACCCGTCGAAGTTTCTACGGACCGTAGATCCAATCTGTAGATTGAATACTAAATTTCAGGCTCAATGTCCATTTACGGGTCCAATCTACGGCCTGTAGAATGGATCCGTAGAAAAGGAAACCAAAAATTGAGTCTCTGAACTTTTTTTGATTGTTTGACAGTACGGGTCGTCGATTGATTGACGGCCCGTAGATAGGAGCCGTCGTTCACAGACTCAGAAAATTTAGATATGACAATCTCTGGTAAAATGGTCATAACGTTTTACTCCAAGCTTGAAAAAAGGTAAACATGGTGGCGTTGGAAAGAGGACTCAAAGACCTTTAATGTGATAGGTAATGGGCCACCTAATTCATTATGTGCTGGAAGATATGCTTGTTTGAATTTGGCCTAAGTAGAATCTTATGTCAAGACTTAGTTGAAAAATGAAGTTTTCAACTCAACTTTGTGCTAGGGGGTCCTTATGACCTTAAGTCATATTCAAATCTATTCTAACACAAAAGAAACGACCTTTTCCAATATGAGCAATTTACAAATCACCCGATTCGATTTCTATATGCAAACAAAGAATGGTCCGGGCCTTATCTTAGGAATTTTCGGAGTGTTACACTGCTGCAGTTTGTTCCGGAGGCGAGGGTGAGCACATGGCGTCCTGAGATTACCTGCCTCCTTCTGTACTTATATTTTGGCTTGTTTTTTACTTTTGAGACATTCTTGTTTCGGTGGTCCACTTTTGGGACTAGAACACATTTTGTAGTAGCTCTGTACATGTGAATTCAATGGGAGGTATTGTTTGTTGAACATAGTTGGTTTCGCTTCCACCTTTCCCTTATGTGTTCCTTTATTTATGCTTCCACTTAGTTGAGGTTAGTTTCCACCCTCAGTCCCATTACTGTTAAGTTCCGGGACAGGGTTTGGCTTGCCTACTGGCGGGTTGGTAGGCGTCATTATGACTCGAGGAATCGAGTCGTGATACAAACCCTACACCTAATAGAAACTATAAATAGATCCTATAAGACACCTAGAGTGAGCAGCCCCAACATTTTATCATATTTTTCTAGAAAAGATAACAAATGTCAACTAGCGAAAGAGGAAAAACTCTTCCTTCCCCAAAACAACACCACTAACAAAACACCATGAACATCATCTGAAATCACCTTGAACCACCTTCTTCACCCAAAACCCCTTAGCTCCAATGAAAACACCCGGGGTCACCTCTTAGTATGAAAATTTACCACATGAGGCATAAAATCTATTCCAGCCAGCCGTATGTGAAAACAGTTACCTTCATAGATTAAAAGGCATTAGGTAAAACAAACTTAAGCAAAAAAAACCAGATATTGGGGAGATTTGAAATGACCAGGCAAAACGATCTAATATTTGGTTTTATTTGCTTTAATTTGTTTTTCCTCATGCCTTTTTTCCTGCTGTTGAGGTGTTTGGTTTTTGGCCAGATGAAATTTAATTATTTATATGTGTTAAGATAAATTTTTGAGTGTGGTAATGCATCAGGTATGTACTAAGGTCATATGAAACCCCTAGAACGGAGTTGAGTTGAAAGTGTCCTTACCGATTGAGTTTCGATATAAACTTTTACTAGGGTCAACATCAAACGAGCACCTTTCCTATAATATGAAGAGTTACATATCCCACAACCTATCAAATAAAAAGTCTTTGAGTCTTCGAGTTTTCTTTCCAACGCCACCAATTGTTCATTAATCTGAGTCCAGAGTAAAAAGTTATGATCATTTTACTAAAAGATGTCATTGCTGAAAGTTGTTTCACCATAGCTATGAGAGGTTTGCTAGAGAAAATTTCGCAATATAGAAAAGCGAAACAGGGTCTTTATGGCGAAGTACAACCAGTGTTTAAGTCAGTTTTGACGGGTCTTATGTCATAAATTGTGAAACCTCATTCGAAATGTCTAGTGGGATGATTTTTTCAAGGCTAAGATAAAAAAACTCATTGAGGTTACTTTTTCCATCAACGTTTTTGTCTATTAATTCCTTGAGATTAATAAATATGGGTCCTTTAGCATAAAAAATAGTTAATTAAGAGGGGGTAGTTGGAGTAGAAACTCCATTAATTTAGATAATGTGAGTAATAAAGAATTAATTAGTGATCATTAAATGATCCTTGGATAATGTTATAGACCATAAATAAGGATAGAAATAGTGGCTTTGAATTCTCAAAGCATTTATGTGAAGAGTAAATGATTAGTTACTCTTACATTTGTTTGTTTATTAGATGTTAAACATTTTGAGGCGTGAAGGAAGGAAAAACATATGTGGAGTAGCTTGCTTGTTTCAAGATCTTTAGTCGAGGTAGACTATGATTGCTTTATGTATAGACTTTATTAGTGACAAGTAGATACATTCTAGAATTAATAGAGACAACATGACATGAGGGAGTGGTGTTCTGATAGACGAACTTTAACATAATGTAATCAAGATAATGTAGATGTGTGTATCTTGCATGTACTGATAATTATATAAATCAACCTCACAATAATTAATGTGAATGAAAAACTTGGGATTGGATGTGGTTAATTCTAAAGGGTAATATAAAAGTCACAATAGTGAGGGTGGAATGAACTTGAGAATCTGATAGAGTCAAAATGTATGTATTTTTTTTATGTCCATAATGAATTTATATTGTACTTGATATAATTGTTATGGAAAATGAAGGGTTGTTCAGTAACAATAGTGTGTTGATTAAGTGAACCCGAAAGGGTTGCGTGACTAGTGGATTTATAATATGTTAAGTGGAAAAGAAGAATGAACCGACAATGATGGTTGAAATATAATGTTAACAAGTGGTACTGAAATCAAGTGAAAAGGGGTTAGTCCTAAAATATTAATTTAAGTCAAGCATGATTGAGTAATTTATTTAAATAGGTAAATGAGGCTTGAAAACTTTAAGGAGGGGGAAGCAACTGTGATATCTAAAGATCTATTTGAAGTTATACTTTCATTTGTCCCATATACGTGATATGAGTTGTATAACATGTTGATTGGTCTTCGGACGTAGTTTGTATTTGTTATTGATTTAAATTAATTATGCTTGTATGAATAAGCATGTGTAACTGTTAAACTGCCTACACAGAGGTTTATAATGTCAACGTTTGATGATTTTGTGTTTATTATGTTTTCCTTAGGGATGGCAACTGGGGAGGACTAGACAAACTATTAGCGTAACAGGAAAGAGAAGGATCAAACATGACAAGGCAGGATGGGGCGGGGCAAAATTAAATTTATTAAAAATTTAATTAAGACGGGACAGGTGATGGATTTTGATTAAAACTAAAGATTGCGAGTTTTGTTCTGTAGCATTCGTAAGGTCCTGAATTTTACTTGATCTAAAGAAAAAAATACAATGACTTCTATAAAGGTGATGAGGTAATGGTGTTTATTTTTGTTTTATATTTTAAAAAAGGGGGTGGGGTGTGGATTAGTGACCACCATGTCAGATTTTTTTTCTTTAAATTAGTAGTACTGTAGTAGTAAATTTTCTTTTCTCACGACTGTTATTCATATCCATGTACTTCATTACTTTTTCAAGACACCTTTTCTTTTCCTATGTAGATACTAGAGCTACATTCTTGTAGTTGTCTAGCCTAAGTATATCGATAACAACTAAATAAATATCAAATTGTTGTGAACCAAGTTGACTCCGTAAGGGCCAATGGACTATTAGAGACTTTTATTTGAGATCCAGGCCCAATAACCATATGTTAAAAAGGACTAGGAGTTAGAAGAACGGTTATGCAAATTATGTCGAAGCATTGGTTGTCAGTTATTCTCATCTCCATTCTCGGTTCTAATATCTCATCCCATTTTGATTACCCTCTTACTTTTGTATTCTCTCTTTAGTTAATGTTGGTATTACCTTGTTATTCCGATTCTAAGTTGTAATTCGAGTTCAGTGATTATAAGTACATTCTCTGTTTGTGTTGGAAATCAGTTTGTTTTATTGGTGCTTTCATCGATTTGTCTACCTTGGTGGACACCTCACTCACCTCCCTCAAAGAATCTATAGGTGCATTCCGCCAACAGTTAAATTTACTCCAGTCCTCTCCTGTTCTGACCAATTCAACTCCTTCACGTATACCGGATCCAGTTTCTCTTCCGTAATTTAGTGGTGATAACCCAGCAGTCTGGGTTCTTCAGGAGGATAATTATTTCACCTTCCACAACATTTTATCCGAGCATAAATTGTCCTTGGCTTCATTCTATTTTGATGGTGAGGCTTTGGAATGGAATCGACTATCGATGGTTATTGATCTGAGGCCAAAAATATATTTTCTTATCATTAATTGCCTCATATTTATTATTTATATTTGTCCTTTTTGAGCATGAATTTTACGAATTGTGCTTATTAGTGTATTTTATGTGTAGGATTAAATTGGTATGAAGATGAAGAAGTTTGGAGCTAAAACGAATTAAAGATGGAAGGTTGAAGAATAAAAATCAAGAAGACAGCTAAATGGATTAAAGTTAATATTATAATATATATATTATACATATATGAAAGTGCCGAAGAAGAATGTTAATTGAAAGAGGCATTATGCCACGTGTCAAGTTTTGAAGACATCCACAATATAATTTGAGGCGGTGCACTGTTCACGTTGGAATCCAATTCCGTTTCGGTTTTGGGTTTCTAATTTGTTTTGGACTCAGTTATTTTATTCAGGGTTTTCTACATTTATAAATAGTCCATAGAAATAATTATTGGAGAAGATATTTTTGAAGGAAGACACTTTGTAAGGAAAAATTGTCAATACTTTTTAGGGTTCTTTTCTTCTTCTTTTTCTTAGGTATTAGTAGCTAAAGACCCTTGTTCTGGGGCTGCGGCTATGGGTAATTGTTGAACATCGATTGTTTTGAATTAATTATTGGTTATCGCTTAAATTACTTTTGTGTTCTTGTTTTAGTATTTCATGCTAGGCCACCATAGAAATAAATCTATTGTCTATTCTTGGACTCGAGAGATGAAGAGGTAGATAGACTAGAGAATGCAAAGAGCTTGTTCTAACTTTGTTTAGATTCGTGTTCAGGAGTGACACCCGGACGAACACCTCGCTTGGTTACGAAACAGGATGAAATATAAATGCTCGCCAATTAGGACTGCCTATCCCCGCTCAACGATGTAGTTAGACAGCTAGTTGGAGTAGGTGATTAGAGGTCGAGAGATCATGATCATAAAATCAACCCTGTAAATCAGTAATTTGATAACCTTAGTTAATTCATTACATGAGATGCGATACATGAAACCCAAAGCATGCTGCAGCCCTGGAATTGTCCCAATCACTGTAAGTTAATATTAGTATTTAATTATTGCATTCTTTTATTTGTTTTGATACTCTTAAATAAATAATTAGACTAGTATAATTTAGTAAATAGTTAAATTACAAGTCTCTGTGGGTTCGATATTTCGGTTCTTAAAGAGCCACTTATTACTTTTGCGACCACGTACACTTGCGTGTGCAATTGGAAGCAACAAGTTTTTGGCGCCGCTGCCGGGGACTTAGAAATTAACTATTCTTCTAGGCTATACTTCTTATTTTTATTTATTTAAAATTTTCTTTTTTTGTTTTATTAATTAGCTTTTTTTTTTCTGAACAATAATTTTTTTTCCCTTTGAATAATTTGGTACTCTTATTGATATGGCTTATTGGGATAAACCATGGTTGGGTGAGGAGTATTCTTATAAGTATCCTTGTAATTATTGTAATGGACCCCACTTGGATATCGATTGTCATATATGTCATATATGTGGTGGTCAGTTTGGTCATTGGAATGGTTGTCCTAACTCTTACTCCCCTTTCCTGAACCCCTATTATGATTCTTCTGTTATTTGTGATGTTGGCAGGGGTGATGCAATGGATAATGCAAAACAAGAAGTTTACAATGTGAATTCATTTATGGAATGTGCGGACATGCTGGACAAAGTTAATTTAAAAATCTCAGAACAAATGTTGGAATGCGTGGAAGAGCAATCAAAACTCAGAGAAATGCAGGCTACGCTTGACGATATTGGATTGCAAATTGCAGTCCTAGCTAAAATAGAGGAAGATATTGAATCCCAACAAAGAGAAAGTCGTGAAGAAACAGAGATTGTGAGTCAATATTGGATACAAGGACAAATTCAACTTCTAAAGTGTCAAGAGTCTATCCGTGATGGTCTGACATACATGACAACCCAACTGATAGAAGAAAAGGTTGAGCGCACGCAAGAAATAGATCAATTTGGCTCAGATATTCTTGACCTGGAGGCTCACTTGAACAAAAAGATTGAGGCATCTGATGCCCAATCACCAATTGTTGTGGATGATGACCAACTAGTGGAGCAAAAAGAGGAATTCCAATCATTCAACTATACCGTATTCCTTAATGCCGATGTTAAGAAAGAGTACAAAAGTGAGAATGTTGTAAATAATGTTGATTTGGAGTTGAGGCATCTTGGATCTCATTCAAAACACTTGACTATAGATGAGGAACAAGGCCCCGACATCCAAAAGTTTTCTAATCCACGTAGACAAAACGACATTCCTCACATAAGGGTCAAGAAGTGCAAGATGCGACATTTATTACTTGGTTCTTTTATCTTTATACCACCGCCCCTAGAGAGGAGCAGAAAAATTGATGCAAAGTTAGGGGTACAATTCATAAGTTCAAAGTGGAAAGAAAAGTGGTGAATTTACTTGTGTCGTGCCGCAACGTTAAATTAGGCGCTTATTGGGAGGCAACCCAATTGGTAGTGTAGCTTCTTATTTTTTTTATAGTGTCATTTTTTCTTTTGGTCTTGTTTTTACAGGTTTTGGAGAAGTCTGAGTACCTAAAAATTTGGAGCTAAGGAGCATGTTTGAGCTTAAGTGTGGGGTGCGTACGACACTTGATGAAAATTAAGAGAACATGCTACTAGCTAGGCCTAAAGGCCTCAGAGAGTTTTCCTAACCCTTGTTTTAAATTTTATTTGATGCTTTGGGGGCATAGCATCTTTTTAAGTGTGGGGTGGAGGAATGAA
This sequence comes from Solanum appendiculatum, assembly GCA_018342035.1. Lineage (NCBI taxonomy): Eukaryota > Viridiplantae > Streptophyta > Magnoliopsida > Solanales > Solanaceae > Solanum > Solanum appendiculatum. The sequence continues at coordinate 314,873 of JAGDQO010000884.1, read as the reverse complement.
TTCCTAGTTTTTACTGCTTTATCGAGTCTTTTTGTATTTTTAGGTTGGTTCCTCGGCTTTTGTTTTCGGTAATTTTCCTGAGGATAGTCCCTTTGAACCGATAGGGAGTAAATTTTTTACTTTTTATTTTATTTTTTTAGAGAAAAGAAAAGACCCTTTTGAGTTGTGTGATACTTGCTATTTAGGCCTAATTTTGAGTAATACTTTCTTGTGAATGCTTGATTGCTATTGAAATTGCAGATTCTTTGACACCAAGGTTCATGGTCGTGACTTTGTTTATAGCTTATTTTATTTTGTAGTTTGTTATGACCCTGTCTCTCTTAGAAGTAGAATTGATCCATCTTGATTGATACTTGTGCCATGTGTGGTGAGAATTTGTTTATTCCATGTTTTGCATCTTAGTCTAGAACTTGCCCTGCATGTTATTGAAGCGAAATAAAAAGTGTTGCTCAGTTTAGGAGATGATAATAGGCTTTCTTTGATTTGCCTTGTAAATTTTAGCCTTTTCAGATATTATATCACTAGTTCGCCCTTTTGAGCCTGTAGCCTTTTGTTGGTAGCCATATTTTGCCCTTAACTATTTTGTTGAATCCCTAGTTTTTGCACCTTGCTTCCTTGAGCACTGTAGCATAGACTGATTATAATTGTTATATCTGGAAAAATAAAATGGGTGGTTGAATGACAAAAGGTAATCAATGATAGCTACAAAGTGATGAAAAAAGCCCTCTTCGAAAGAATGTGACATGAAAAAAAAAATCTTTGAGAAAAAAATATATTATTGTGAAAGAAAAAAATGATTGAAGCATTCTTGAGATGATGAGAATTACTTGTGAAATAATTGTTGAAGAGAGGGCTGAAAATAAAGAGAAGAAAATAATGGGTGATAAAGTCTAAAAATACAAAGTACTTAGGGAAGTGTAAGTCACTATTATATAGTTTTCCTACCCACCCCTTAGCCTACATTACAACCCGTTCCTATTTGATTCTATTCGAGCATGCTTAATTAGTGGAGATGTACATAATGGGCAAGCATATGGTTCTTTGAGCATACATGTGAATTTTATTGGTGAGTGTGAGATTTGATCTTTGATGTGAAGTCCTTAATTTATATTCAATCTTTTGAATTGAGTGTGTGGACTATTTCTTCTTGTGAGGGCACTTGTTTCATGATAGATAGATGATGTTATTAACTTTCTTTGATGAGAGTAGGTGAGCAAGCCTAAATTTGATTAGTTCAGAGTCTTTCCTTGAGGTTAGAAGGTTAGAGGTTTGTTGTTTATTTGGATGTCTTGCATAATGAGCGGGAATTGTACTTGATGTTTTCAAATTTCAATATGGCCTAATTGTTTGTATCAACCAAAGTGATGGCTTCCTTGTATGATTTTTGAGATGAGCTTTAATGTTTGCTCGAGGACGAACAAAAGTTTAAGTGTGGGGTGTTGATCTGAGGCCAAAAATATATTTTCTTATCATTAATTGCCTCATATTTATTATTTATACTTGTCCTTTTTGAGCATGAATTTTACGAATTGTGCTTATTAGTGTATTTTATGTGTAGGATTAAATTGGTATGAAGATGAAGAAGTTTGGAGCTAAAACGAATTAAAGATGGAAAGTTGAAGAATAAAAATCAAGCAGATAGCTTAATGGATTAAAGTTAATATTATAATATATATATTATACATATATGAAAGTGCCGAAGAAGAATGTTAATTGAAAGAGGCATTATGCCACGTGTCAAGTTTTGAAGACATCCACAATATAATTTTAGGCGGTGCACTGTTCACGTTGGAATCCAATTCCGTTTCGGTTTTGGGTTCCTAATTTGTTTTGGACTCAGTTATTTTATTCAGGGTTTTCTACATCTATAAATAGTCCATAGAAATAATTATTGGAGAAGAAATGTTTGAAGGAAGACACTTTGTAAGGAAAAATTGTCAATACTTTTTAGGGTTCTTTTCTTCTTCTTTTTCTTAGGTATTAGTAGCTAAAGACCTTTGTTCTGGGGCTGCGGCTATGGGTAATTGTTGTACATCGATTTTTTTGAATTAATTATTGGTTATCGCTTAAATTACTTTTGTGTTCTTGTTTTAGTATTTCATGCTAGGCCACCATAGAAATAAATCTATTGTCTATTCTTGGACTCGAGAGATGAAGAGGTAGATAGAGCAGAGAATGCAAAGAGCTTGTTCTAACTTTGTTTAGATTCGCCCGGACGAACACCTCGCTCGGTTACGAAACAGGATGAAATATAAATGCTCGCCAATTAGGACTGCCTATCCCTGCTCAACGATGTAGTTAGACAGCTAGTTGGAGTAGGCGATTAGAGGTCGAGAGATCATGATCATAAAATCAACCCTGTAAATCAGTAATTTGATAACCTTAGTTAATTCATTATATGAGATGCGATACATGAAACCCAAAGCATGCTGCAGCCCTGGAATTGTCTCAATCACTGTAAGTTAATATTAGTATTTAATTCTTGCATTCTTTTATTTGTTTTGATACTCTTAAATAAATAATTAGACTAGTATAATTTAGTAAATAGTTAATTGACAAGTCTCTATGGGTTCGATATTCCGGTTCTTAAAGAGCCACTTATTACCTCTGCGACCACGTACACTTGCGTGTGCAATTGGAAGCAACAGTTATTTCGCAACAACTCGCTGGTTGGGACCATTTTGTGGACAAATTGCTGATTCGTTTTCACTCCCGTACTAGAAACACACATCTCGAGTTCTTACCCATTCCCAAGAGCAAGAATCTTAAGGCAATGGAGTATTATCAGGAGGCAATTCCATCGTGGGGGTAATATTACTTACCCATTCTTGCCTCAGTACTTGAATGAATACTCAGACCGCAACAACCCAAGCCTAGCTGACACAATGTTGAAGGAGATGTCGGATTGGGAAACTAACCACTTTAGTGATGCTGAAACTATGGTGCTACCAGAGACTCAGGTATGTCATCTTGACGAACAGGGCAACATCTCCATTTCACTTGAACTTCAATACGTTCTCTTTGCTGGAAATTCTGAGGTAGACCACATGTTCGATAAAATGCTGAGAAGTGTAATGACGTAGATTCTTCGGACAGTACCTTAGTTGGAAATAATAGGGACACTTTTGAAGAAATGGACAATAGGCAATTACTAATGATTTCTTCAGAACTTAGTGTGTATGATCAATTGGTGACAGATCCAAATTTGTCTAATAGCACTACTAATGATGAAGCAATTTCATTTCCAAACGAAGTTCTCTCTGAACTGCCTCAGTATGGTCATGACCAATCAAGTCGAGAAGATGGAAAGCATGTCCGTACCATATCCTACGAAACACTTCCACCACAAGAGCCCACTAGTCTATCGTTGTCTACTTTCGGTGTGCACATTGACCATTCCATGATCACTTTCTTCTTGCGTGAAGTTGTTGATGATGCTAAGCTCTTGAAAGCAATCACCATTGCAGAGTATTAGAAGGTGGTAGTTGTTGGACGAGAGTACAATGATTGTAATTTCCTTGATGACTTGGGACTGTTTGCAATGGACGAGGTAACTGTTAAACATTTCAGAATTAGAACAACAACTCTTCTCCATTAAATTGACCTCATCAATATTAACATTTTGATGAGCTTCAATGACACGACTAGGAGCATCAAAGGCGGATGAAGGATATACAATGAGAAATTATCCACAACTGAATTAACAAATGCCTAAATAAATATACTTTGTTACTAGGAGAAAAAATCATAGTGACAACATTAGCATCACACGAGATAAAGAGTTAACTTGCCTTCTTAAAGAGGCCAACACATCATTTTGAGAATGTCACATGTAAGTTGTTTTATTTTGCATCCTCACAATATCAATTTTTATGGCTATTAGGATGTACCATAATTAAATCTCTAATTTAAGAATGTAAGAAAATGTGATGTTGGGTCTCAACACCAAGAGTGTATTTATAGTGATAAAATCACCACATTGTTTGATGATAGTGAACTCAAATAACAAGAAAGTAAAAAAATTAAGATTATTACTTATTTAATAGGATTTGAACCAAAACTCATAATATTATTTGGGTTCTTTTCTTTGTATCGTTGCAATTCATAAAGATCATAATTATAAATTGCACAGTTTTCCTAATTAGATTTATGTTACTGTATTATTGAAAAAGATTGAGAAAATACATCAAATCACCTTTGAATTTGACAACAACATTTACTTTAGCATTTTAACTACACTATTTCCTTTACCCCCTAATCTTATTTGAATTAGGAGTATAAGTGTTGGATGGAGGATTCTCTCAGAGAAAACTATCCACAACTGATTTGACGGAAAATTCCCACGTGAGTATACCTTGTTGCTAGAAGAAAAATTCAAAATAGCAACATTAGCACCACACAAAGTACATAGCTCACATGCCTTTTTAAATAGGTCAGTAGGTCATTTTGAGAATGTTACTTGTATGTTGCTTGGATGTTGCATCCTCGCAATTTCAATTCTTTTGTGGCCATTAGGTCTTCTCATGACTAAATATCTGATTTGAGAATGTAGGAAAAATGTGATGTTGGGTCTGTATTCTAACTGTGTATTTATAGCGACAAAATCATCATATTATTTGATGAAAATGAACTCAAAAAACAACAACAACATACCCAGTGGAATTTCATAGGTGGAGTCTGGGAAGGTTAAAGTGTACACAGATCATACCCCTACCTCATGCAGGTAAGGAGACTATTTTCGGAGGACCCGCAGCTCGAGTATAACATATTAAACTAATAAAAAGAAAACAATAGTACAGAAACAAAGCAACTATTAAGAAAAACAAGCAAAAGGTGTTTGGCCTATTTATCTATGGCTCACTCGGCGATCCACGACTAACATCACCGAATGCATTCGGCATATCACCGAAGGAGTTAAAGCTCGCCGATGAGGCCTGAACAAAACACTATAAGAAAATGACTAAACCCCTCAAAAATCAAGACAACACTCTATGGCTACTAGCCTTTTATCCTAATACGTGACCTCCAATCCTCCTATCTAATGTCATATCCTCGGTAATCTTGAGCTCCACTAATTCTATCTAATCACCTCTCCTAAATACTTTTTTGTCCTACCTCTACCTCTCTTCATACCCACGATATCCAGCCTGTCACACCTCCTCACTGGGGTATTTGCGCATCTCCTCTTTACAAGTCCAAACCATCTTAGTTTTGCTTCCCTCATCTTGTCCACTACGGAGGCCACTCCCACCTTGTCACAGATATTCTAATTCCTAATCTTATCACTTACAATGTGCCCACACATCTATCTCAACATCCTCATTTCTGTGATTTGCATCTCCTGCATATGGGAGTTCTTGGCTGGCCAACACTCCGCCCCATACAACAAAGTCAATCTAACAACTACTTTGTAGACTTTGTAGAACTTACCTTCAAGTTTAGGTTGTACCTTTTTATCACACAAGACTCCAGGGTTAAGCATTCACTTCACTGCGACACTAATACAACGAGTGACATCATCATCGATGTCCCCACCTTCCTGAATTACCGACCCAAGATACTTGAAACTATCTCTCTTAAGGGATAGCCTGAGTGTCAAGCCTCACTTTCACACCAGCCTCATGCACTGTATCGTTGAATTGACACTACAAATATTTCATTTGGTCCTGCTCAACCTTCCAAAGTTTTTCTCCACACATCCAACTTAGCATTAACTCTATCGCGTGTCTCATCAACATATATCATGATACCTTATCCTTGATACACCATGTCAATTCATCTTATCACTAAGGAAAATAAGAACAGGCTAAGAACTGATCCTTAGTGTAACCCCATGTCAATTGGAAAGTGCTGGAAGTATCCTCCCATCGTTCTAACTTGAGTCTTGGCTCCATTAAACATGTCTTTTATCGCCCTAATGCAATCTACCGATATACCTTTAGCCTCTAGGAGTCTCAAGAGGACATCTCTTGAAACTGTATTGTAAGCCTTTTCAAGGTCAATAGACATCATATGCAAGTCCTTCTTCCTTTTTTGATATTTTTCCATCAGTCTCCTCACCAAATGAATGACTTTTGTAGTCAATCGCCCCGGCATGAAATCGAATTGGTTCTCAGAAATGGACACATCTCTCCTTACCCTCATCTCCATCACCCTCTAAAAATTTTATAGTGTGACTTTGCAATTTGATGCCCCTGTAATTGTTACAGTTTTGGATATCATCCTTGTTCTTGTACAACGAGTTCATTGTACTCCACCTTCTTTCTTCCGAAATTTTTATCATCTTAAAAATGACATTAAATAACCCAGTCAACCACTCTAAGCCGGTCATGTTTGAACTCTTCCAAAATTCCATCAAAATCTCGTTTAGTTTGGTCGCTCTTCCCCTGTTCATCCTATTGATAGCACACTTAACCTCCTCAACCTGGATACACGTAAAGTAAATAAAATCCTGATGTCTCTCAAAGTGCTCCAAATCCCCCAACATAATGTCTATGTCTCCTTCTTTCAAAAGTTTGTGGAAGTATGTTTGCCATCTTTGCCTAACAAGGTTCTCTTCCACCAACACCCTGTCTTCCTCATCCTTGATGCACTTCTCTTGATCAAGTTCTCTTGCCTTCCTCTCTCTTACTTTTGTGAGCCTGTACAATTTCTTATCTTCATCTTTATCCTTTAGATCAACATACATGCATTTCAAAGCTACCATTTTTCCCACACTAACTGCTAACTTATCCTCTGTCTTTGCCGCCTTATATATTGCCTTATCATTCATTTCTCCTCCTCATCCTTGGACTCCATCAATTTTATAAAAGCAACCTTCTTCGTTTCCCTTTACCTTGGAATTCTCTATTCCACCACCAATCCACTAGATGACTATCAAAATAATTGTCACGATCCAGACCATCGTGAGTGGTGCCCACACTAATCCTCACGTGGGAGAACCAACTACCAATCAAAAATTAACCCAACGCACCATTTCTAAAACCAAGTCATCATAATAAATACTACGAAAATAGTTTTTTTTTAAAAATAACTAAAGGATTAAGTCCCCATAAACTCAATCTATAGCCAAAACTTATACGAAAATAAAAACCCCTAGAAACTGAGTAATACTTAAACTCTAACCAGTCTTGAATAGGGAAGCAACCCCAAAAACTTAAAAGCATAAACCCAATATTCTAAAGTTTGTGTCCGAAAATATGGATAAGAAAAGATAGAAGAATCTATGGCAGCCTGGAAGAGTAGCTAACCCTTGAATTCGAAAAGTCAAGTTTCCTTCAACTGAGGTCTCGTATCAGCCCTCTGAATATGTCCTATACTCAACAAGAAAAGAGCAAGTGCATTATCAGTACACAAGCATAGTGTACTAGTAGGATCACTTGAGCCGTTCCAAATTATGAATGTACATAGACAACTACAACATAGTAAACATAGGCCAACACATATAACAACAATTACGAACATACAAACTCCCGGTCACAATATCTTGAATCACCAATACCTGGAACATGTCCCACATGATCACAATTACAATTACCTGATTCTCTCATGGAACCACAAATACACATATCCGGTTCTCTCATGGAACCCACACATAAATTGTTAGTGTACCGGCATGGTACCCGAGCCAACCAGTGTTAGTATTCATAACAGGCGTGGTACCCAAGCCAACCGTTAGTATTCCTATATTTGGGTGGTACCCCAATCGAAGAGAAATCACAAACAACATGCACAATCACAATGAACAATAATACTTGAAACCACAAGTAACATAAACAGATTCATTGCATGAGATTGTCAACATGATGTCATTCCATATCTTTCCTTACGTTTTCCCCAATATGCATTGCATAAGTGATTCTATAAAGCAATAGACATGAATACATACATAAATTGGAAAGCATACAACCATCATCTACCGCGAATCAAGCCTCTTGGAAACTCTAAAGAACTTGAGATTTCCCCTTGTCCAAAACCTTGGCTAGTTCTTGGTCTAAAATAAAAAAATACATACAACAATCAATCAAAAATGACCTAATATTACCTGGACTATAACCAAATCCTAAACCCAACTCAATTCATGATCATTCTATCCAACCCAGGGATTTTCCCACCATTAAATCAAGCCCAACTCCTCCCCGAAGAGTAATATCCTAGATTTCAAGGTTTAAGAATCAATTTATAAGATAGGGGAGAAACGAACTTACTTTTACCGGCTAATTTGGTGGAAAATTGAGTAGAAACTACCCTAATTCACCCCTCTCAATTCCAAGAACAAAGTTGCAGAAAATTGGAGGTTTTGAAACTTTTTTTCCATAAAATTCCGACTCACCCCTGTATAGCGGCCCCGCTATAGCAGTTGTCATCTCACTATAGCACCTGCAAGTGTCCACTATAGTGGCCTGCCATCCACTATAGTGGATTGCACGAACTTCAAAGATTCAAAAACCCCTGAAATGTAATTTTTTCACAACATATCTTCGACCTTTACATTCCAAACATTCCCCTTCACGTCAAGTTCGATTTCGGAATTTTACTCACCCCAATTTGATTTTTTAAAGCACTACAGGCTCCTTAATGTCATGGCTACTATAAAATATAATCCCAAGCCTAGACATATCACCGCACCCATTCTTGAACGGCCCTAGACCTCATCTTGCTCAGATTCTGTCTGAGACTGGCCTAACCTAGAATTTTTAAGTCATTACCTGAAAATTTTTCTGGCCCAATTTCTTCACCATTGGCCTACTCATAATGACCGAAACAAGTCGTTTGAACTCAAATAACAAGAATATAAAAATATTTATGATGATTCCATATTGGACAGGATTTGAACCAAAATCATATAATTAATTAAATTTCTATTTATATTTCATTGTATCGTTGGCAATCCGTAAATATAGTAATTACAAACGACATATTATTCTAGTTAGATTTATTTTATTGAATTATTGGAAACATTTTATTTATGTCATTCTTTTGTAACATATGTTTTAGTAAGTTAATATGTAAATCGATGATAATTTGTTAGGTAAATATTTTTTTTATTGTATTGATATATATTTTAAATTTTTCTCTTGTTCAACTGTGTATATTTCCTAATGTAACCATGCTTAATAAGAGACCTTCCACAATTAGCTTTCACAATATGAAAATATTGATTGTTTTACTCATATTGATATTCGAAAAAGACTTAAGAATTTTAATTTAAAATTTTATATTATCTGTGTGTGTTCTATAATATTTGCAAACTCGTAAAATATACTCGTAACATATGACAAGTGAATGAATATCGTAACAATACAGAAAATTCTAAATCTTAACGCAATTTAATATGTATAAACGGCTTTCAAATATTCTTGTACACTTTATAAGTCATTGCAAATTTTTAACATTATACAACAAAATTTATGACTTCTTTTATCCAACCTCTAGATATTTGAATTTGATATGATACATTATGAAACAATACATAATAACCATCCAAACAATGTATAATTTGTGAAGATATTATGCACTTCATTCTCCCAACATCATCTATCTAACTTTGCGACTAGAAATCACTTTAGTGGAACGTATCCCTACCTCTTTTGCATGATATTTTTATTTTTGCATTTTTTTTGTATAGGTTACTAACTTTTTTCATTGATTCTTGTTCTTTTTATCCTTAGACATCTACATGTTGAACAATTTACATTACTTTAACATCAAATCTATTACATCTATGATTTTTACACATAAAAGATATATACACACAAAATTTTACACTTCAAAAAATTATAATATATTATCATTATTCATAATAAAGAATAATAAAAATATACAAATTGTGATATTTATAATTCACGTTGTAAGCAGATTCATTTATGATACATACTAAATGTTGCTTTATTTTAGATACTAAATTTCATAGAATTCGCAGTACTTCAAATCATTTTTTATAAAAAAAAATAAAACTTTTTTTCAAAGCCAGAAAGATGTCCTTGAAAATATAATATTTAAAAAATATTTAAAACATTTCAAATAGAAAGTTAAAGTTGACATATTTCATTTTATTTTGTATCATTGTTAATCCATAAAGATAGTAATTACAAACGACATATCTTTCTAGTTAGATTTATGTTATTGAAAACGTTTTTATTGTGTCATTATTTTGTGACATATATTTTAGTAAGTTAATATGTAAATTGATGATAATTTTTTAGGTAAACATTTTTATTATATTCATATATTTTCTAAATTTTCTCTTGTTCAACTATGTATATTTCCTAATATGGCCATGCTTAATAAAATATCTTCCACTAAAAGCTTCCACAATATGAAAATATTTATTGTCTAATTTATATTAATGTACAAAAAAGTTTAAGCACTTCAATTTAAGATTTTTTGTTATTTGTATGTCTTCTAGAGTGTTTGTAAACTCGTAAAATATACTCATAACTTATGACATGTGAAAAAATATCATAACAATACAAAAAATTCTAAATTTTTTAACCAATGTAGTGTCTTTTTATTAACAATAAAAATGATAAACAATTAATATGGATAAGTAGAAGTGAGGAGGTAAGCCTTGATTTACCAATCATAATAAATTAAAGTTGTTTATCATATGTAGAAATAGATACACGTGATACTCTATAAGAATTTTACTTTTTTAATATTAGATATGTTGCACTTCAAGCTATCTGACATGAGTTTTATTGTCTTATTCATATTCTCTAACTACTTGTCCTTTCAACACTTATACGTCAATTTCAAATGACAAATTACTACATACCCCTTTCATTTCAATTTATTTATCTGATTTTGACTTAGCATGAAACTTGAGAAAATAAAAAAGACTTTTAAATATTGTAATCTTAAATTAAAGCTATGTGAAATGTAACAAAATGTTCTTTATTCTTATGATTTTAAACATGGCATATGAAAAGTAGAAACTAAGAGCTGTCAAAAGGGAAAAAGACATTCTTTTCTAAACTGACTAAAAAAAGGTAAGACAAATAAATTGAAATGAAGGAAATACAAAATAAAAGTTCGTCTCATTCCATGATAAACATAGTCAAAGGTAAATATTAAAATCATATATAGAACAAACATAATCATAGATATGACAAACTTAACTCTATAAGTACATAATCAAGTCATTGAATTTTAAATAAAGAAAAAAAAATATATTCATGGGATCCAGATGACCCTTCATCGGAATCGGACGAACTATTTTCCCCAACTCTTAAAGGAGCAAGGGCACTTCCAATGGTTTGATATGGAAATTCAATAGTACACTCCATAATTTGGCTCGCTACTCTTTCAACTTCTTCATCTGCAGCTTCCAAGACCTCACTCAATTTTTCAAGTTCAAAAAAGTTGAGTTTTTCATATGGAAGTTCCTTCCTTAATGCTTGAAGAGCTTTTCCATGTTTTTTTTGTCTTTCGAGTGAATTTTCCAACTTGTTTAGTTTTTTATTGATCTCATCAACATTGACATTTTGATGAGTTACAATGATGGGGTTTGGAGCATCAGTGTTAGGTTGAGGATTCTCTCCAAGAAATCTATTCATAATTAACTCAACAAAAGGATGTCCACATGAATATACTTTGTTGCTAGAAGAATAAATCACAACAGCAACATAAGCACCACATAAAGTACATAGCTCACTTGCCTTTTTAAATAGGCCAATACGTTGTTTTGAGAATGTTACTTGTCTATAGCTTGAATTTTGCATCCTTGTGATTTCAACTCTTTTGCGGCCAATAGGTCTTCTCATGGCTAAATTTCTGAATTGAGAATGTAGGAAAAATGTGATGTTAGGTTTCTGTTCTAAGCAAGTATTTATAGTGACAAAATCATCCTATTATTTGATAAAAATGAACTCAAAATAATAAGAAAGTAAAAATATTTATGATGATTCCTTATTAGGAAGGATTTGAACCAAAATCAAAATATTAACTAAATTTCTTTTTATGTTTAATTGTATCATTGAACCAAAATCATAATATTAATTAAATTTCTTTTTATCTTTAATTGTATCATTGTCAATCGATAAAAATGGTAATTACAAATGACATATTTTCCTAGTTAGATTTATGTTATTGAATTATTGAAGAAGTTTTTATTGTGTCATTCTTTTTTGGCATATGTTTTAGTAAGTTAATAAGTTAATTGATGATAATTTTCTAGATAAATATTTTTTATTGTATTTATATATTTTCTAAATTTGCTCTTGCCCAATTATGTATATTTCCTAATGTAGTCATGCTTAATAAAAGACCTTCGACTTTTAGCTTTCACAATATGAAAATATTTATTATATAACTCATATTCATGTACAAAAAAATTTAAGCACTTCTATTAAAACTTTTATGTTATTTGTATGTGTTCTAGAGCAATTGTAAACTCATAAAATATACTCGTAACTTATGAAAGTGAAAGAATATCGTAACAGTACAGAAAAGCCTAAATCTTAATGCAATGGAAAATATAAAGACTGCTTTCGAATATTCTCCTACACTTTATAATTCATTATAAATTTTTAAAATGATACAATAAAATTTGTGTCTTTTTTATCTAACCACCAGATATTTGAATATGATACGATACATTATGAATAATATGTAAATAACCATCCAAACAATATGTAAATTGTGAAGATTGTATGCACTCCATTCTCGCAACATCATTTATCTAACTTTGTGACTTGAAATCACTTTAGTGGAACTCACCCCTACGTACCTCTTTTGCATGATATTTTTATCTTTGATTTAATTTGCATAGGTTACTAACCTTTTTCCTTGACGCTTGTTCTTTTTATCCACATCTACATGTTGAACGATTTAAATTACTTTCACATCAAATCTTATACATCTATGAATTTTACATGTAAAAGAAATATACACATGAAACTTTACATTTCAAAAAATGTTAAATATTCTCATTAATCATAACAAAGAATAATAAGAATATACAAATTTTGATATTTATAATTCATGTATGAGACATACTAAAAGTTACTTTATTTTAGATACTAAATTTCATAAAATTAGCGGTAGTTCAAATTATTTTCTATAAGACAAAATAATATAATATATTATTTTTTAGAAGCCAGAAAGTTGCCCTTCCATAAACAATCAGTGAACATACAATCTTTGAAAAATATTTCAAACTCTTCAAATAGAAAGTTAAAGTTGATATATTTCTTTTTATTTTGCAATAATAAAAAGGGAGAAATCTTATGAAATCAAAAGTCGAGTTCATGATTTGAAAGTTTTGTCCTTAATGTTTGGAGCGTTTATGTAACACCCCACAAAATCTAAGTAAGGTTTTGAACCATTCTCCATATGTGTATAGGTCCAAACCCGATGATCTCTAAGTTGTACATATATGTTAAGGTCCTTTACTAAGTGTAGTAAGTGTATCGGATGTGTTTTAGGGTCGTACGATCTTCAAACACCAAGCCAAGTTCGAAGCATTTCTATCGGCTAAGTTTTTGCATGAGTTAATATAAGGATTAACTTCAAAAAACCATATCTCTCAGAATATAAAGAGTTGGGTGGCCCATGAACTATCAAATTAAAGCTCTATGAGTTTTCTTTCCAACGCCACTAAGTTTGCATCAATCGAAGTTTGGATATGGTGGTTTTACTGTAACATGCCCGGACTGATAAATTTGATAATGACACCTATCAATTCTGTAACACCTCGGGTTAGAAAAAGGCTAGAAAGAGGTCAAACAAGCAAATCATGAGCCCAAAAGTGGACCATGAAACCCTCCACGGACCCCTTGGCAAGCCGTGTAGAGGACCATGGTCTGTTAAGGAGCTTGTGAAGGTCTTCCAGAACCTTCCCCAGGTAGGCTTCACCTTGACGGACACCAAACGGTCTGTGGTGACTTGGATGGCCCATCTGGTGGGTCTTACAAGTCACCCCATCAGTAAGGACTCACCCCAAGTCACTGGTTAAGGACCATAGACGTCTAAACGGTCCGTAAAGCTCCACACGGACCGTGATGTCTTCCGTGAAAGAGACTTCTCAAACTTAGAGTTAAGGGTCAACTTCAATCGATCATATCTTTCAGCACAAAATGCACTAGATGGCCCATAACATATCAAATTAAAGATCTCTGCATCCTCTTTCCAACGCCACCAAGTTTGCCCCATTTGAAGTTTGGAATAAAAAGTTATGCTCGAAATAGTGAAGCCTTGTTGGGCAGAGCATCTTCACGACCCACTTGATGGGCCGTGGTGCTCTAGACTGCTCGTGAAGCCTCTCTTAGAGTCACTTCGACAGCTTTTAAGTCAAGGTCGCATTGGTCTTTTCCCCTATGCATTTGGTACTTAAACTACGTCGTTTTACTCAGTCTAAGCCTAATAATCTAGTCAGAAACTACCTAGAACCCTTATTCTCCAAAATTCATCCAACTTAGAAAGAAATGAAGAGAAAGAGACGATAGTTTCTCCCAAGAATAAGCAGAGGTCTTCTTCAAATTCAGCCCCGAAATCCAAAGGATTTCTTCGTACATTCATCACAGGTATGTGGGATTTCACTAGTTTCCTTTCACCCACTAGGTCCCTAGAATTCAGTCAATTTTTCAATTTCTCCATAAATTGATCAGACCTATGGTTCCTAAACTTAGCTGCTATAGTTTCCATTATATTGATTACATATTTTCTTAGAGAATTAATTTAGACCTATGTATAGAACTCAGAACCCTAGCTTTTGTTAATTATCAGTATTTCATGAATTATAATTGCTAGGCAATCAGTCAAAAAATCATGCTTCAGAATTCGAATGTCATAACTGTCAGTATATGTATGTTGCATTCTCAGATAGCATATCAGTATTTTGAGCTACTCAGTATTTAAGTTGCATGTTAGCTATACATATTCAGTTGGGAGTAGACTTAGCACCGAGTTGGACTAGGGTTCAGCGTACCCTCATGTCCTAGAACTACGTGCCAATGTAGGTTTAGAAGTCTCCTCTATTGGACATCAGTTTTAGTGATCACGCCACAGTCATACCTTTATACCCTGGCAAGGTATACTGGGTCCTATCGATGGGGCGTATACATCGAACTCCATGTTTAGCTCACGTGGTTTATGTCAGTTAATAGTATCTCCCACAGTCAGATTCATATTGTGTTGACCATGTATTCAGTAGTTATTTCAGTCTTTAGTTCAGGATGTTATATCTTCAAGATTAGTACTTGGATATTGCATCCAGCTAAGATTTCAGTTATGTTTTAGTATATCTATTTCCATGTTCAGTTTCTATATTGTTCAGCTTAGCATATATCCCGCATTCTCAGTACATTCAAAGTGTTGACGCATATTTTGTACTACATCATTTCATGATGTAGGTTCAGGCGCTCAGCATCCAGACCGTGCTTAGCTTGACTTCCAGCCTGTACTCAGCAGCTTAAGTGGTGAGTCCTCATAGTTCAAGGATGATAGACATGCTATATTTTTCCGTATTTACTTTTCAGTTTCAGACTTATTAGAGTTAGCTGGGGACTTGTCCCAGTAGCTCATCTATATTAGAGTCTTTTAGACATAGAGTCAAACTCAGTTGATTTGGGTTGTTCCACCCTTGAACTCAATTATATTCTCATTAAACTCCTTTAGATTTACTCATCTTTCAGTTATGCTTCCGCTTACATAGAATTATTTCAGTATGCTTATGATATGTCAGATTCAGGATAAGCTTGGGGTTACTTGTGACCTTAAGTACCGTGTTGTGCCTACCTCGGGGAATGAAAAACTTGGTATTAGAGAATCAGGTTCAATAGTTCTAGGGTGTCTGAAAGCCGCACTAAGTAGAGTCTCTTTCATGGGTGCGAACCGCGCCACATCTATGAGGAGGAGGCTACGAGGTGTTCTAAGAAAAACTTCACTTCTTTTGATATCTTTATCGTACGATGCAATGTGAATCAACTTCTCCCTTCTAATTTGTCATTATGTGTTTCCGATCATGCCTCCTCGAAGAGATAACGCATGAAATACTAACACAGTTCCTCCAGCCCCGAACCACGAGGTTACGAATGTAGAGTTTCGTAATGCGATCCGACTATTGGCTCAGACCATAGAAAACCAAGCCAACCAGCAAGCCCTAGTTCCTGTAAACCCCACTGGTGGATCAGCTGCATCTAGGGTTTAAGATTTTGTTTGTATAAATCCGTCAGAGTTTCTAGGGTCGAAGGTTGGTGAGAACCCACATAATTTCATTGATTAGATAAAGAAGATTCTTGAGGTAATGCAAGTGACCGGTACTGATAGTGTTGAACTAGAATCCTATCAACTCAAGGATGTGGCTCACATCTGGTTCACGCAGTGGAAAGACAACAGGGGTGCAAATGCAGCTCCTGTGACGTGGGACAATTTTACTAGAGCTTTTCTGGATTGATTCTTCATGAAAGAGTTGAGGGAGGCTAAGGCCCAGGAATTTATGAACTTGAGGCAAGGGTCAATGTCAGTCCAGGAATACGGGCTAAATTTCACTTAGCTCTCCAGGTTGCTCCACATATAGTGGCAGATCCGAGAGCACAAGTGAGCAAGTTCTTTTTTGGAGTATCTGATCTGGTAAAGACCAAGTGTAGGAACGCTATGCTATCAGGGTATATGGATATCTCTAGACTAATGACCCATGCTAAGTAGGTTGAGGGAGATAAGCTCAAGGAATGGATAAGGATAACAAAAAGGCTAGAACAAACAACAATGAACATTCTCAGCATAGGTTGGGCGGCAGAAATCACTCACAGTTTCAGCAGAGGTCCATAACCCCAGCGCCTTCATCAGCTAGCGCTCTGTTCCCCCCGACTTCGATAGGATTAGAAGGGGAGGGCATCAGGATCTAAGTCTCAAGGTAGTGCTTCAGGTAACCGAACCTTTCCATCTTGCCCAAAGTGTTGTAAGAACCATCCGAGCAAATGTGTTGTCGGCAGAGAGGGGTGTTTTTGGTGTGGCCAGCTTGGTCATAAGTTAAGGATTGCCCTTCTGCCAGGCAGGGTCAGGGAGGTAACAAAGCTCAGTCTACAACTTCAGCAGCTCCAGTAAGTCGCCCTACTCAGCAGGGTGTCTTGTCTGGTACAAGTGGTGGTCAGCGCCAGAACAGGTTGTATGCTCTTCAGGCTCAACAAGACCAAGAGGATTCTCCTGATGTAGTCACGGGTACGTTGCAAGTCTTCCATTTAGATTCGTATGCATTGTTAGATCCAGGGGATATACTTTCTTTTGTAACTCCTTATATAGCAGTAAACTTCGGTGTCAGTCCAGAAACTCTCTCAGAACTCTTCTCAGTCTCTACTCTAGTTGATGAGCCAGTTATAGCTAGACGGGTATACAGAAATTGCCCTGTCACAGTTTCCCAGAAAGTCACCTCAGCAGACCTTGTAGAGTTAGAAATGATAGATTTTGATATCAATCTAGGCATGGATTGGTTACATTCTTGTTATGCCTCAGTCGATTGTAGAACTAGGATCATTCGGTTACAATTTCAAAACGAGCTAGTCCTAGAGTGGAAGGGTAGTAACTCAGTGCATGTAGGTCGATTTATCTCTTACCTTAAGGCCAGAAAAATAATTTCTAAATGGTATATTTATCATCTTGTTCGAGTGTAATGACCCTGAAGGTCAATTTTGATAACCTTTGTAAAATAACCATTTTACCCCTCTCGAGAGTTGCCCGGAGTCATGTTTGGCTAATATCTGATTTGTGAAAATCTTTGTTAAGTTATAGTTTTGGGAAAAATTTTGAATTCTAAAGACTTAAGTTGCCAAAATGTAAATTTTGAGGTTATTTAGAGTTTTGAAACTCGGATGGGATGTCCATCGATTCCATTAGTTTTGGAATGTGGAAATTGGTCTAGGAGAGTTGACAAAATCAGTTTTGGGGCTGTATCGTGAATTTGAGGTCTTAAGTTGAAAAATTGTGAAATTTTGATTATAGAGTTGATTTTGGTCAACATTCGGAGATCGGATGCTCAGAATTTGATTCCGACAACTCCGTTGGATTCGTGGGATGATATTAGGCTTAGGGGTGGCCTTGGTTGAATTTATAGATGTCCTGAGCTTGTTTTGAGTTTTTGAAGCTTGAGTTACTTTCATTGTGCTTTATCAGGTTCTGGGTCAAGGAGACCTCGAATCCGAATTCTGACGGTTCCATTGAGTCCGGAACTTCGAATTTAGTAGGGTTGCATATCTGGTTTGTGTGCTCGGGGTTCCGAACGAATCCCGAGAGTCCATTCGGAGACTTGTTTGCATTGTGTGTTTTGCTGATGTCTGAGTTCTGGTGCCAAGTGCCTTGGTCTCCGCATTAGCGGAGGGTTGTTGCCCGCATTCACAGATAACCCTGGTTCTGAACTCCGCGTTCGCAGAAGCTGTGGCGCGTTCGCGGAGAGATCCCTTCCTAGTCTCCGCGTTCGCGGAGCGTGAAAGCGTTCGCAGAGAGTTGAGTTCCCCCAACCTCCGTGTTCGCAGAAGGTAATTTTGATCTGAAACAGTGTAAAGTTAGAAACTTGCCCATTTTCTCCATTTTTAACATTTTGGAGTTCTCTTAGGCGATTTTCGAATAGGATTTTCTTGGGAATCAGTGTGGGTATGTGATTTTAACCCTTGGCTTTGATTACCCAATGTTTTAAACATGATTTTAACTTGGAAATTGGGTTTTTAAAATGGAAAATTTGGGGTTTTGATTGAACTCCGATTTTGTGATAAAGTAAGGATTGTGGGCTATTTTGAACTCCGTTTTTCGAATGGTTTTCACTATTGAGTTGCTAATACCTTGAGGATCATTGTCTTGTAAGAATTTCCGAATTCAAACTCCATTTTCGAAATAGGATTTTTGGATTGTTTTACCTTTTCTTTCAGAATTTCGTATTCTTCGTATTGTTAGACCCGAATTTTGATTGGGTTTCATAAATTGAATAGATTGTGTTGCTTTGGATTGCTCTCGGAAAGGAAAAGCTCCGATTGTTGATTGATTTCAAATTCGATTAACGCAAGTGAACTCTTAAAACCTTGTGAATCTTTTAGAATTTTGACTTCCTTTCTTGATTGTGTTGGGGAGTAATGGGATTGATGTATGAGTGAATTCTTGTATGAATCAATCTAAAATTGATCGGCGGGTTAATAAAAGGGTTTTGTGTGCTAAAGTGATAGGCCAAAGTGTAGTGGGCCATGAACTTGATATTGTTGTGTAATTGATGAGTTGCTATGATAGCCTCGATGTGATTTTGAACGTGTTGAATACGTCTTTTGCTCACCATGCACTATGGGACTACACTTGAAAACTCTTGCTTAGTGATTGATCCTACTTGTGATGAAAGTAGTAGTGAAATGAAGACTAGGCAATTGATCTTGTTTTGGTTGATGTATTTGATGATGTTGATATATTGTTGACAGTGTGACGTGATTTGCATTGATATGAATTGTGTTATGACTGTGAGCACTATCATTCTTCTCATTAATTATGTGAACATGCTTGTGTGCATTGGTTCTGGAAACACAATGATGAGACATTTTGATGATTATGCCCCAACCTTTCCTTCAGTAATCTTACAACGAACATGAGTTTTTCCATTGTAAATTCGTACAGAGCAATCAATGAATTCCAGCGAAATAGAAGATCTACGTGACCAAATTTTCCTGTTAAAAAGAAGATCTCTCTTCTTCTTCATTTTCAAGAGGAATGCATCAACAAAACTGCCCTTCCATATAGATCGTCGTGGCATGAATGAATTTCTTCGCTTCAATTCCACCCCTAACGCTAGCTCCTACTCCTCATCCTTCTCCTTTAGGATAGGATCCTCCTTGGTCCTTTTTACATAACATTCTCGGCCACCCAAGAGGAGTGGCAATCTTTCTCTTTATACGCAATATCTTGAAAGGCAAAGAAAAAGATCTACCATGGCCTTATGTTGGCATGGGATTTGGGTTACAAGCAGGTCATGGGAAATGGTTCCGACAAGTGATGATTCTGCCGATGGGAAATGGTTCCGGCGAGTGATTATTTATGCTGATGGGAAATAGTTTTGGCGATGTCGATGGGAAATAGTTCCGATGATTGATAATTATGTCGAGGGGAAATGGTTCTGGCGGATACATGGTCCATGTGTGGTCCCAATGGGTTCCGGTCTGAGATTCAGTAGATGTGTATCGTAAAACAGACATGCATTACTCTACTTGTCATTTCATTGCATCATATTGTCTGATCCTTGTTATTGTGGTGTTATGTTTATACCTTATGACTCTGGGAATGATATATTGATACTGATATGAGTTCTTTCGTTGATGTTGTTGAGCTGTGGTGACTTTTGTATTATTTGAACTGTGGATTGGAAACTGTTAGGTTGGGTGGATTTTCTGTGCAGGTTGTAGTTATCGGAGGTTCGGTTGGAAGTCAGGGTTTCGTGATTCTTTTAGATTTGCCTCATTTTATTAGTTGATTTACTGGGTACCGTGTTGTTCGGTACTCACCCTTGCTTCTACACTTGTTTAGGTGTCGAGCCCGGACCATGATCTAGCCTTCTTCTCCTTCTCCGAGGCTTTTTAAGGACATTTGAGAGGTAGTCGTTTGATGTTGGCGATCTCTCTCGGCCCTTTTACTTTTCGCTTTATTTCTATTTGAGATACAAGGACATGAGACTTGTACTTTCTTTTAACTTCTATAATAGTGGCTTGTACATGTGAAAACCAGTGTTGGGTTATTTTTGTTTAAGTTGAAAGACTTCCGCTTGATTCTTTTCTTCTTTATTTATGCTATTTTTCCGTATTGTTGGGTTTAGGCTGACTTGTCCTGGTAAGATAGAACAAGTGTCATCACACCCGATTTTTGGGTCGTGACATCGGGTTAAGGACTCAAACTCTAAAACCCCAACTCTTGAGTCAGTCCCAATGGTAAATGAGTTTCCAGAAGTATTTCTAGAAAATCTTCCCAGAGTTCCTCCCGAAAAGGAAATCGACTTCGGAATAGATCTCCTTCTAGATACCCAGCCTATTTCGATTCCTCCTTACAGAATGGCTCCAGCTGAGCTTAAAGAATTGAAAGAACAGTTGAAAGACCTCCTAGATAAGGGCTTCATCAGACACAGCATCTCTCCATGGGGTGCTCCATTATTGTTCGTGCGTAAGAAAGCCGGTTCTCTCAGGATGTGCATTGACTATCGTCAGTTAAACAAAGTCACAATCAAGAATAAATATCCCATCCCCGGGATAGATGACTTGTTCGATTAGCTTAAGGGTGCTAGTTGCTTTTCAAAGATAGACCTCAAATCCGTCTATCATCAGCTCAGAGTCAGAGATAGTGACATCCCAAATACAGCTTTCAAGACTCGATATGGTCACTATAAATTTATAGTTATGTCTTTTGGACTAACAAATGCTCCTGCAGCTTTCATGGACTTAATGAACAGGGTGTTCAAACAGTATTTGGACTTGTTCGTCATTGTCTTTATTGATGATATCCTCATTTATTCTCAGAATGAGGAAGAACATGATACTCATCTGAGAGTTGTTCTTCAAACCCTCAAAAATCTCCAGCTATTCACTAAGTTCAGCAAATATGAATTCTGATTACAGTCGGTCACTTTTCTTGGTCATGTGGTATCCAGCGAAGGGATCCGAGTGGATTCTTAGAAAATTGAGGCAGTAAAGCTCTGGCCCAAACCCACCTCTCTAACTAATATCAGGAGTTTCTTGAGTTTGGCCGGTTACTACGGGAGATTTGTTGAAGGATTTTCATCCATAGCTTCCCCATTGACCAAGTTGACTCAGAAAAAGGTCAAGTTTCAGTGGTCATATGAGTGAGAAAAGCTTCGTAGAACTGAAGACCAGGTTGACTACAGCTCCTGTCTTGACTCTACCAGAGGGTTTAGGCGATTATGTGATTTATTGTGATGCATCCAGGGTCAGCCTAGAATGCATGTTGATGCAGCAGGGGAAGGTCATAGCTTATACTTCTAGACAGCTTAAGGTCCATGAGAAGAACTATCTGACTCATGACCTCGAGCTTGCAGCCATCGTGTTTGCCCTAAAGATTTGGAGACACTACTTGTATGGTGTTCATGTTGATGTGTTCACAGATCATAAGAGCCTCCAGTATGTGTTCACCCAGAAAGAGTTGAATCTTCGTTAGAGGAGATGGCTTGAATTCCTCAAAGATTATGACATGAATGTGCTCTACCATCCGGGTAAGGCCAATGTTGTGGCTGACACCCTAAGCAATCCATGGGTAGAATGGCACATGTTGAGGAAGAGAAGAAAGAATAAGCCAAAGATGTTCACCGGCTTGCTCGCTTAGGAGTTTGCCTTATGGACACGTCAGATGGTGGTGTGATAGTGCAGAATCGATCAGAATCTTCATTGGTAGCGGAGGTCAAAGAGAAACAGAATAGTGATCTTACATTGCTTCAGTTGAAAGGTGCAATTCATCAGAGGAGAGTTGACATTTCTCCCAAGGGGGAGATGGTGTGCTTCGTTACTAGGGTCTCATATGTGTCCCTAACGTGGGTGAGTTGAGGTAGCAGATCCTTACAGAAGCCTATAATTCCAGATATTCTATTTATCCGGGTGCCACTAAGATGTACACTGATCTACAAAAAGTCTATTGGTGGAACGGCATGAAGAAGGACATCACATATTTTGTGGCTAAGTGTCCCAACTGTCAGCAGGTTAAAGTAGAACATCAAAAACCAGGAGGTGTGACTCAGGAGATTAGCATTCCTACTTGGAAGTGGGAAGTGGTAAACATGGATTTCATTAGAGGTTTACCTCGTACTCGCAGAAAACATGACTCCATTTGGGTGATAGTGGACAGAGTCACTAAGTCAGCTCACTTCTTGGCAGTCAAGACTACGGATTCAGCAGAGAATTACGCTAGACTCTACTTCAACGAGATAGTCAGGTTGCATGGGGTTCCCTTGTCGATCATCTCAGATAGGGGTCCCCAGTTTACCTCTCATTTTTGGAGATCGTTTCAAAAAGGTCTTGGTACTCAAGTAAATCTTAGTACAACATTTCATCCACATACGAATGGTCAGGTAGATCGTACCATTCAAACCTTAGAGGACATGTTGAAAGCTTGTGTGATCGATTTCAAGGGTAGTTGGGATGATCACCTACCTCTCATAGAGTTTGCCTATAATAATAGTTTCCATTCCAATATTCAGATGGACCCTTATGAGGTACTGTATGGGAGCAGAGGCAGGTCACCGGTTGGTTGGTTCGAAGTAGGTGAAGTAGCTTTGCTGGGGCTAGATTCGATTTATGAGGCTATGGAGAAAGTTCAGCTCATTAGAGATAGACTAAAGTCAGCTCAAAGTCGTTAGAAGTCCAATGCAGATGTGAGGAGAAAGGACTTAGAATTTGAAATCGATGATTGGGTTTTCCTGAAAGTGTCACCCAAGAAGGGGGTGAGGAGATTTGTCAAGAAAGAAAAGCTCAGTTCCAAGTATGTAGGTCCTTACAGAATCCTGACAAGGGTTGGCAATGTGGCTTAAGAATTAGAGTTGCCAATAGAACTAGCAGCGATTCATCTAATCTTTCACATGTCCTTGTTGAAGAAGTGTGTGGGTGATCCGGCATCGATACTACCTTTATAAAGTGTGGTTGTGAAGGATAGCATCACCTATGAAGAGATTCCAGTTGAGATTCTTGACCGTCAGGTTCGTAGGTTGAGAAATAAGGAAGTTGCTTCAGTAAAGGTTTTGTGGAAGAGTCAGTCCGTAGAGAGAGATACTTGGAAAATAGTAGTAGCCATGACGGCCAAGTATCCTCGCCTCTTTCCTTCCAATTCAGTTTTAGCTAGAGGTAATAGTTCCTCTCCAGTCTTTCAATTAATCTTGAGTAAATTCAGTCTCAGTATCTTGTTCCCTCAGTTATTATTGCATTTCAGCATAATTACATGTTCATGGAACTCAGTTCAATTAGATATCAGCTTCTAGTACTCAGTTGGTAGGGCTTGCAGCTCTTTCCTCCAAACTCAGCTTGCTTAGTCTTCATTCGAGGATGAATGTTCTCAAGGGGGTGATATTGTAATACCTCGGGTTAATTAAAGGCTAGAAAGGGGTCAAACGGGTAAGTTATGAGCCCAAAAAGTGGACCATGGAACCTTCTATAGAGCCCTAGATAGGCAGTATAGGGGACCACAGTCCGTTAAGGAGCTCGTGAAGGTCTTCCAAAACCTGCCCCAGGCAGGCTTCACCTTGATGTACACCCAGACGGTCCGTGGAGACCTGACGACCTGGCTGGTGGGTTGTACAAATCACCCCACCAGTACGATCTCACCCCAAGTCACTCGTTAAGGACCACGGATGTCTATACGGTCCGTGAAGCTCCACACGGACCATGAAGTCATCCGTGAATGAGACTTGTCAGACTTAGAGTTTAGGGTCAACTTCAATCAACCATATCTTTCAGCACAAAATGAATTAGGTGGCCCATACCTATCACATTAAAGATCTCTGAATCTTCTTTCCAACACCGCCGAGTTATCCCCATTTGAAGTTTGGAGTAAAAAGTTATGCCCAAAATAGTAAAGCCTTGTCGTGCAGAACATCTTCACGACCCACTTGACGGACCGTGGTGCTCTAGATGGCCCGTGAAGCCTCTCTTGAAGTCACTTCTGCAGCATTTAAGTAAGGGTCGCATTAGTCTTTTTTCCTATGCATTTGGTACTTAAACTACATCGTTTGATGTTTAAACTACATCGTTTTACTCAGTCTAAGCCTAATAATCTAGTCAGAAACTACCTAGAACCCTCATTCTCCCAAAATCATCCAACTTAGAAAGAAAAGAAGAGAAAGAGGCGATAGTTTCTCCCAAGAACAAGCAAAGATCTTCTTCAAGTTTAGCCCCAAAATCTAAAGGATTTCTTCGTAATTTCGTCACATGTATGTGGGATTTCACTAGTGGGTTCCTTTCACCCACTAGGTCCTTAGAATTCAGTCAATTCTTCAGTTTTTCCATAAATTGCTCAGACCTAGGGTTCCAAAACTTTGGAGATTCATTGTGAATTTAGCTGCTATAGTTTCCATTGTACATGTTTTCTTGGAGAATTAATTTAGTCCCATGTATATAACTCAGAACCCTAGCTTGTGTTAATTATCAGTATTTCATGAATTATAATTGCTAGGCAATCAGTCAGAAAATCATGCTTCAGAATTTGGATGTCATATCTTTCATTATATGTATGTTTCATTCTCAGATAGCATATCAGTATTTTGAACTACTCAGTATTTCAGTTGCATGTTAGCTATACATATTCAGTTGGGAGTAGACTTAGCACCGACTTGGACTAGGGTTTAGTGTACCATCAAGTCCCAGAACTACATGCCAATGTAGGTTCAGCAGTCCCCTCTATTGGGCATCAGTTTTACTGATCATGCCACAGTCATACCTTTATACCCTGGCAAGGTATAATGGGTCCTCTCGATGGGGCGTATACATCGGACTCCACGTTTAGCTCACGTGGTTTGTGTAGGTTAATAGTATCTCCCACAGTCAGATTCATATTGCATTGACCATGTATTCAGTAGTTATTTCAATCTTCTGTTCAACATGTTACATCTTCATGATTAGTACTTGGTCATTGCATCCAGCTCAGATTTCAGTTGTGTTTTATTATATCTATCTCCATGTTCAGTTTCTATATTGTTCAGCTTAGCATATATCTCACATGCTTAGTACATTCAAAGTACTGACGCATACTTTTGCGCTACATCATTTCATGATGTAGATTCAGGCGCTCAGCATCCAGACCACGCTTAGCTCGACTTCCAGTCCATACTCAGCAACTTTAATGGCGAATCCTTATAGTTCGAGGATGATAGACATGCTATATTTTTCCATATTTACTTTTCAGTTTCAGATTTATTAGAGTTAGCTGGGGACTTGTCCTAGTAGCTCATCATTATTAGAGGCTTTCAAACATAAAGTCAAACTCAGTTGATTTGGGTTGTTCCACCCTTGGACACAGTTACATTCTCAGTTGAACTCTTTTAGATTTACTAATCTTTCAGTTATGCTTCTGCTTACATAGAATTATTTCAGTATGCTTGTGATATGACAGATTCAGGGTTAGCTTGGGGTTACTTGTGAACTTAGGCACCGTGTTGCGCCTAGGGGTAGCCTCGGGGCGTGACACATTCGGTGAATCACCAAATAGTTTGATGTATCACTGAATTGCATTGTTGAAATGACTCGAAAACCTTAATATGGGCTAGAGCTAGAGATGCTCGACTTTATTATTAATATGGGCATGGATTGGCCGAAACCTTGTTATGAAAATGTCGACTACCGAGAGAAGACTGTTAGATTTCCATTCCCATGGGAAGTAGTATGAGAATGGAAGGCTAATGCATCAACACTTCTTAAGGAAAAGAAATGGTTACCAAAGGCTGCATTTATCATATTGTCCGAGCGAGTTTAAGATATTGATGCTAAGACATTTGTCACGCCCAGAGCCTACACCCTGGACGTGGCCGGCACTTGAGAACCATTACTAATCCCAAAGCGAACCCTTGGCCTGGCTCACTACTCAGCGGAAGACTTAAATCGATCCTAAAAGGCTCTTATCATAGCATGAATAAACTCAAATGAAAGATTAAAATAGTTAAATGCTGAAAATAATCAAACTTCAAATACTGAAACCATCAGAAAGACTCAAACATGGGAAGATACGAACAAGTACTGGGGAACCCATCAACTCTAGACCTTTCTATGAAGCCTCTAAATAACTCGGACGGGTATTGGGACAGAGCCCACAACACCTCAACAAAACTAAAACAACTAAATAAAAAGACGGATCCTCCGAAAGTACTAGAAGGCTCACCACAACTGTTATCTAGAGTGCAAATGGTATCAACGAAGCGCCTGTTGATGACCCTGAACACCTGTATCTGCATCGTGAAAAGATGTATGTCGAATGACATCAGTGCATTTAATGCACTGGTATGTAAAACAACTGAGTAAAGCAATAACAGAAAAGATATGGCTCAAGGAATACTCACCTCAACTCAACTCAATGCCAAAAATAAACTCTGAAGTAACTCAAGTAAAGCTTTAAACTACAGATGTTATCTCAAGAATATAAGTAATTATCACAAATTAAGTTTTTACTCTTATTTGGGAGATTCTCTAACCGACAACCATCACTCTGAGCTAAATGATGATACAGCGTCTCGCCCACGCTGCCAGAACTGTCCTATACCTTGCCGGAGTATAGGACATCCTCAACTAAGTGGATCCACTAAGCTCTGCCTGAAGGCATAATGAAATCATCTAAAGAGTATGAATCTTTTACCCATGTTGGCATACATGGTTTATGGGGAGTTTGAGTTGTCTGAACTCATTCCCATATCGGTGCTAATACTACTCCCAATAAATATACTCATGCTCAAGTAAGTAAAAATATAATTCTTTCTCTGTTTTTGAGATAATTACTTAAAAGTTATTCTTTAAGAAACAGTGCCTCAACTCCTCTTCTCAAAACTCTCTTAGTAATTTTCTCAAAATCAAAGTCATCTTTCTCACTCAAAAAATGATAGTTGGAAAATCAAAGTTTCATTTACAAGTTACTCAAACTGCCTCTTTAACTCTACTCACAACTCCCCTCTATTTTGCTCAAAAGAAAACAATTTAAATTAATGGTTCAGTTTAAAAGACTCTCAAAATAATTCAGTAAATGCTCAATTCATAGGGTTCTTTGTAGAAAATTAAATATGGACAGCCAACTCAACAATTAGGGTTCATATCAGAATCTAAGCATGAACCATAGAAAGATAATTACTCAAAGATATGGATACAATTCTCAAGAATTTAACTAGAATTCAATGGAATAGGCAGACATTTGAATTCCTCAATAACTTGGAATGAAACCCTAAATTTCATAATTCGGAATTTCTGATGAAATTTGGCATGTGGACGCACTAGCCCAACACTAAGGAAAGCCTTACATACCTGGAAAGAACAATGTTCTTGGCGAAACTCGAAGGATCTTGAAGAATGTTGGAAACCCTAGTTGTTCTCCTCAACAAACTTTGTTCTGAATCTTCTAAGTGTTAAAGAACGTAAAAGAATATTTTAACATTGTACCCTTAATTAGGTGTAAAAACGTCGTGGGTTAGGCTTAGAAGGGGTGGGAAAAGACTGAACTACCCCTCTTTAAAAGCTGATAAAAACTGTCCACGGGACCATCTACGGTTCGTAGCTTGATCTACGGACCGTAGATTCCATCCGTGGAAATGAATATTAAATTTTTCAGCTCAAAACTTCATCCTACGGGTCCAATCTACGACCCGTTGAAGTTTCTACGGACCGTAGATCCAATCCATAGATTGAATACCAAATTTCAGGCTCAAAAGTTCATTTACGGGTCCAATCTACGGCCCGTAGAATGAATCCGTAGAAAAGGGAACCCAAAATTGAGTCTCTGAAATCTTTTTGATGGTTTGACAGTACGGTTCGTCGATTGATTGACGGCCCGTAGATAGGAGCCGTCGTTCACAGACTCAGAAAATTCTGATATGACAGTCTCTGGTAAAATGGTCATAACGTTTTACTCCAAGCTCGAAAAAAGGCAAACTTGGTAGCATTGGAAAGAGGACTCAAAGAACTTTAATTTGATAGATTATGGGCCACCTAATTCATTATGTTCTGGAAGATATGACTGTTTGAAGTTGTCCTAAGTAGAATTCTTAGGTCAAAACTCACTCGGTAGGGAAGCTTCCAACTCAACTTTGTGCTAGGAGATTCTAGTGACCTTAATTCATATTCAAATTCATTCCCACGCTAAGGAATTGACCTTAGAGTCTAAGAATAATTAAGAATCACTCGGTACGACCTTATACGCAATCCAAGAATGGTTCGGTGTTAACTTAAAAAATTTCTGGAGTGTTACAACATCGACCCTTCAGTTATTATTGTGATCAATGAGTTTCTAGATGTATTTCCATGTGAGTTTGTTGGTATTCCCCTGAGAGCAAAAGACTGATTTTTCTACTGATACATTACCAGATGCACAGCGAATATCAATTCCCCTATTTAGAATTGCACCAGACAAATTGAAGGTATTGAAAAAACAACTAAAGGATATATTAGATAAGGGCTTCATCATGCCTAGTGCATCACCGAGAGGTGCACCAATGTTATTTGTACGGAAGAAAGATGACTTATTGCAAAAGTGTATAGACTACTAAAAATTGAATAAGGTGACTATAAAGAACAAATATCTGCTACAAAGTATTGATGGGTTTTTTGACCAACTATATGATGTCGGATGCTTCCCAAAGTTTGATTTAAATTTAGGGTACCACTAGGTACTTGTTTGAGAGAGTAATATTCCAAAGACAACCTTCAAGATAAGATATGGCCATTTTGAGTTTCTTGTAATGTCTTTCAGATTGACGAGTGCCCCAACAATACTTATGAATCTAATGAATAGCATATCAATGTCATTTTTAGACTTGTTCGCAATTGTATTAGTTAGTGATATTCTGGTACATTCTCATTCAGAGGCAAAGCATAGATATCATATCCAAGTAGTGCTTCAGATACTCCAAGGTTAGAGGTTGTATGCTAAGCTCTCGAAGTATAAGTTCTAGCTGTGTTCAATGGTTTTTTTAGGGGGCCATATTGTATTAGATGCAGGTATTCGAGTTGACTTACAAAAGATTGAGGCTGTGAGAACTTGGCCTAGACCTATGAACCGGGTAGAAGTTCGAAGCTTTTTGGGGGTTAGTAGAGTATTACAGAAGGTTTGTGGAAGGATATTTTTTTCACTTTTAACACCCGTAACAAAGTTGACTCAGAAAGAAGCTAGGTTTCAATTGACAATAGCCTATGAGGGGAGATTCCAAGAGCTGAGAGATAGATAGACTTCAGCACTAGTTCTAACCTTACAAGACGGTCTAGAGGGCAATGCAATGTATTCTGATGCATCAAGTGTTAGGCTGGTTTATGTTGTGACACATCATAAAAAGGTAATTGCTTATGCTTCATGACAGTTAAAGAAGAATTAAAAGCACTACCCGACACACGATTTGTATTGACTGTAGTTATTCATGCCTTAAAGATTTTGAGGCATTACTTGAATGTCTTTAATGTTGATCTTTATACAGATCATAAGAGTCCCCCAGTATATTTTTTTAGACTGAAAAAGTTGAACCTAAAATAGCACAGATGGCATGAATTGCTGAAAGTCTTTTATGTGGATATTTTATATTATCCAAGGAAAACCAATATAGTAGCGTATGCCCTCAATCATAAGTCTATGGGAAGTATTTCACCTTTAGAAGCTGAGAATCGGAAGATGGCCTAAGAGCTCCATTAGCTAGCTGGTCGAGGGGTTAGATTATTACACGCCAATGATACTAGAGTCATAGTTCAAGACTAATTAATATCATCTCTAGTTGTGGAGGTGAAGGCCTGACAAAACTAGGATCCTAGCTTAGATCAACTCAAAGGCAAGGTTCTGCAGCAGGAGTGTTTAGCCTTTGATAGAGAAGGAGATAGAGTCTTCAGATTCATAGATCAATTATATGTTCTGAATGTCACAGGGCTTCTATAGAAAATTATGGGACAGAAAAACATTCTCGCTACTCTGTTCACATAGGATTCATGAAAATATGTTGTGGTATTAAGGAGATATATTGTCAGCAGGTTGAGGTAGAACATCAAAAGCCTAGTTGGCTGACTCAGTAGCTAGTTATTCCATTGTGGAAGTGGAAGGATATAAATATGAATTTTGTCACATGTTTGCCTCATTCGCGATGGAAGATCTATTCCATTTTGGTGATTATTGATAGGTTGACGAATTCAGTCCATTTCTTTCTAGTCAGGGCTATATTCTACCTGAAGGTTAAGTTGGGATGTACATTAGAGAGATATTTAGACTTCATGGTGTCCTAGTATTTATTATTTCATATTGAGGGGCACAATTTAAAGCACAGTTATGGAAATCCTTGTTGAAGGGTTTGGGGACTCAAGTTAATCTTAGTATGACTTTTAATCTCCACATTGATGGCCAAGCCAAAAGTATGATCCAGATGCTCAAGGACATGTGATGGGTATGTGCGCTAAATTTCAGCAAGAGATGGTATGATCACGTGTCACTGATTGAGTTTACTTATAATAACAACTTCCAAGCTAGTATTCAGATAGCTCCTTACGAAGCACTATGCGGGTGGAAGAGCTGGTCACTGATTGATTGGTTAGATCTCAATCTAGTCCAACAATTGATAGAGAAGGTAAAGCCTATTAGAGATTGATTATAGATAGCATAGAGTTCGTAGAAGTCTTATGCATATGTTTGACAGTGAGACTTAGAGTTTTATATAGAATATTGGGTCTTCTTGAAAGTATTTCCTATGAAGGGTATCATGCTATTCGTCAAAAAAGTGAAGCTTGGTTCAAGTTATGTAAGGAAATATATGATTATTTGGATTATTGATAAGGTGGCATATGAGCTATATTTGTCTTCAGAATTTGAAAGCGGTCCATTCGATGTTCCATGTATCTATGTTGTAGAAGTGAATTGGAAACGCTTTGCGGATTATGTCCGTTGAGGATATTTGTGTCTCTAAAGACTTGTCTTATGTTGTGGTGTTAGTGGCCATGTTTGATCGACAGGTAAGAAAGATTTGGATTAATGAAGTGGTTTATGTGAAAATGTTATGCTGAAATATCAACGTCGAGGAAATAACTTGAGAATCCGAGGGGAAATAAGGAAGAAGTATTGGCAACTTAAGGTGAGTTGCATTTCAATAATTGACAATTATTCATGTACACCAAGTTAATTGGATTTTAAATAACTTTAAAATGCAATTATATGGCTTGTGGCGAGGTAGCTATACGAAGCCTTGTAAATAAAATTTTCATAATTGGATTTAAGATTTGCAAACATTGACAATATAGCCTAGCAAATAACAAAGTAGCAGCAAATAAATGCAAACAAGAAATTGTTTAGATCCATTCGCGGACGAATGTTCTTAAGGGGGGAGGATGTGA
The DNA here is from genome assembly GCA_018342035.1 of Solanum appendiculatum. Classification (NCBI taxonomy): domain Eukaryota; kingdom Viridiplantae; phylum Streptophyta; class Magnoliopsida; order Solanales; family Solanaceae; genus Solanum; species Solanum appendiculatum. The sequence goes on along the minus strand of JAGDQO010000884.1, from coordinate 282,882 downwards.
GACCCCATGGTTCTTTAGCATAATATACGTAGCATGCCATGAGTGTATGAAGTGTATATGACTTGGTGCATCTCGTTGGGAAAATAAGGTTGCAAAGGGGTAGTAAGATCAAGCAAGTTATCTTGTAACACCCCGCCCGTTCGGAAGGTTTAAATTAATCAATACTTTTGGGGTAAGACTAAGAGTGTCTTATATGCTATGAAGGATGTTTTATAAGGTAATATACTCACACAATGATCGTAAGTTATGTTTTGAAGTCAAGCAAGTTGTGAAATAAAAGTCGGCAAATGTTAGAGTAAGTCTCTTTGATAAACTTTCTGAAATTTGGGTTAAATGTTTCGGTGCTTTTCTCCCAATCTATAAAGCTTTAGAAGGACCCCAATATACCAAATCGAAGGTCTAAGAGTCTACTTTCCATTTCATTAAACCGTTTATCCATACGAATTCTGAATAGAGAGATATTCATATTTTCGTGAGACTGCACAAGCAGGCACGTGAAGGTGGGCCCCTCGCCCCTATGTCGGTTTAACTTTATAAAAGTTGATTTCCCTTTGTTTTATCTCATTATTTTTGCAAAAATAAGAAGAACAGCAGTCTAAATCCTCTCTAAGGCTCCCCTACCATCCAAGCCAATCTCAATAAGATTTCAACATGGTTTCACCCTCGGAATGTTCGTAGAGATTGTGTTACTTCTTTCCTCCTCGTTGGTTGCGATTTAAAGGATTCTTCATGGTGAAGGAGTCTCGTTTTTAGTGTTGTTGCTTCTGTTTGGAGGTAATAATTCTCACCTTTCATTTTATTGAGTGAATCCAAGTTAAAGCTAAGCTATATAAGCAAGAACACACGAATAGACGGTTGGAAAATCGTATTTGGATAGTTATGTGATGTTGGGCTGTTTTGAAGTATTTTCTGATGTTGTTGCTGCTGGAATTTTTGGAAATGATTTTTATGTGTGTGGTTGTTGTTGATATGAATCTGGGAGAGAAGAAGTATAGATGGGTATTGAATAGTAAGGTAAATTAGCATGACGTTAGTTCTATTATTGTATTGTGATTTTCAAATGGTTTCTTCTTGATTCAAGGCCTTCTATTTGAGGAGACTATTTGTTATTGGAGGAGGCAAGCTAAAATACTATAAAATACATCATGTTTAAGTTAAGGTTTTGCCCTTTTAACCCCTCAGTGCTTTAGAGGAGAAATACATGATTCTAGACGTCATTGTTGGACAAACTCACAAGATAATGATCGGTAGCCATGAGTTCGAGTTATATTAGTTATGTTGAACAATTATAGGACAATATCAAATATATTTCTGGATTTAAAGGTTTGAAAACTCATGGTTGGGGTTTTGTTGTGGTTATTTTGGGGTTGAAAAGGAGGGGTGTGACATTACACCGAGTTTTTTTTGTTGTGCAAGCGTACTCTATTTGGTTGTGGTGGATTATTTTCATAAGCCTCCAGTTGTTCATAGCTGCTGGAAAAATGCCACTTATGTCATTAATTTGTGGTTGTTATTCGGAGAAGAAAATGTAATGAAGCATAAGTTTAAAAAGGGTCCGGTGAGCTAATCATTCTCCTAGTAATATCTAAATTGCTACTTTGACCCTGACGTGTTAATACTCAGTTTATAATAGTTGTGTCACTTGATTTTGTGTAGATTACATACAGTAAAGAAGGGTAAAGTCCATATTAATACCGCAAGACCGAGAATCGAGGTATGTTAAGGCTAATCTTTGTACTTCCTTTGAGCACGAATTTTAGAAACCTAAATAGTCAAATGTTGTTTACTATTCTATTTCTAGAAAGACCTTCTGTGAAAGATAATGGGATTGGAGCTGAAGTATTTTCGTGACTCCATTATGTTGATATTCCACCCGTTCAGTTATGTAGGGTGTTCAGTGTCTATATGTCGTTTTGTCAGTTACCTAGACCATAGGTCCATGTGTATAAACTCTTATTCCTCTTTGGGTGTTGTGACTTGAAAAGATTATGGAGGAAAATTGAGAATTTGCAATCAGTCCTCCTTCCTCGCTAATATATTTCTTTGAAAAACCTTTAAATAATACATCAATTCCCAAAACTCCCAAATGTAACTCGTATGTTTAAACTACTAAAGGGCATGTTTTCTTGAAATACTTTCTTTTACAAATATTAAGGAAATATATATAACAACTAAATTTTAAGTTACCTTTCTAAAGTTGAATTAAGTGTTCCAGTTTATTCTACTAGCATATGAGGTTCTACGAGGCATTTACATGTGATACGAAAGTGATTACGAAATTATGAGAACAAGAGTACCAACGGGCCAAGATTGGCAACATGATTATTGGTAACATAAATGCATTCCGAATTCATGACATGACATGCTATGCATTCTACTCCCGAGCTATAATCGGGAGGTATGGGGCCTATTGCCTATATTTATACTTATGTAACACAGATGGACACAAGTTGGCGAATATGATGCCGGTTAGCTACTGGAAGGCACCAGCATTGCTAGCACTTGGTTGGGTATTACATGCATTTGCATCTATATATATGTATTCACGACATACGATTACACGAGTATACCATGCATACTTAATTTATATAAGGTCGGATGTCATCCATGGAGGCTATCAGAGTTTCTGTTTCAGGTAGTATCTTTATTACCCTTTTTAGAGCAGCTATTTATAATTCTACTTTCTGCCTTACATACCAGTACATTTTTATTTGTACTGACGTCCCGTTGCCTGGGGACGCTGCATTTTTGTTTCATGCGTGCAGGTCCAGGTAAGGATTCTGATTGACCCCTCTGCTAGGATTCGGGGTTCAACTGTGAGTTGGTAAGCCCCACCTCTTCCAGGAGCTTTAATAGAATGTTTACTTTTGTTGTATAGTTTGGGTATAGTCGGGGCCTTGTCCCGACCAGTGCTTATGGCACTCTTAGAGGCTATTGTGGACACGATATTCTGGGTTTCTTTCTGCAGCATCCAGTCTCCAGCCCCATAGGCTTGGCATGTATATATATATGTATGTACATATGTATGTCTTCAGTTGCGGCCTCGTCGGCTAGCTAGTACTTTATTATTTTTGTCTTGTCTACCTTCGTCTATATGACTTTGTTATTCAGGTTATGACCTTAACGGTCTAGGCTTTGTATTTTAGATGTTATGTTGTCCGACCTTCTAGGCCCATAGTTGAGTCAGTTAGTATGTTTCAGTGGCTAACTCGATTGAATAAGGTATCGAGTGTCAGTCACGCCTCCCCTAGTTTGGGACGTGACAAAAAGTATTTATCTTATTTTTAATTTATTATATATTTAAAAATTACGTAAAACATATTATAAATTACAATAATTAACAACTTAAATATTTAGAAGACACAAAAAATTTGGTTGACTCTCGAAATTCTATCAGCACCAGATAACTTGGGACAGAAAAAGTAACACATATTATTTGAATTGCTGTAAAAAGTATTATAAGTCACAATAATAAACAACTTAAAAATTTAAAAGACAAAAAATTTAAATGATTCTCAAAATGTTATCAATACCACATAAATTGGGACAACGAGAGTAACATATGTTATTCTTTTCGAAATTCTATCAACACCATATAAATTGGGACAATGATAGTAACATATATTATTCAATAATAATATAAAATATACTATAAATCACAACAATTAATAATTAAAAATATTTAAAAGACAAACAAAAAATTTGATTGACCTTCATAATTTTATCAGTGTCACATAAATTGAAACAGAGAAAGTAGCATATATTATTTGAAAATGAGATAAAAGTAATAAATCACAATAATTAACAACATAAAAATTTAAAAATAGGTAAAAAATCTGGTTGACTCTTGAATTCTATCGTTGCCACATAAATTGGGATTGAGAGTGTAACATATATTATTTAAAACTACGTAAAAAGTATTATAAATCACAATTAACAGCTTAAAATATCTAAAACTTATATTAAAAAATTTGAGTGACTTTCCAAATTTTATTTATGTCACATAAATTGAAGCCAAAAAATAATATATATTGGGAGCGTGCTAGCATGGGCTCACTTTTTACAAAAACTATACAAGGATCAGAAGTAGATCAATAAAACAACATTATTTATGAGCACTATCACATTAAATCAAACAAGGACACAAATACAAACAACAACATATCCGGTGAAATCCCACTATGTGGGGTCTAAGGAGAGTAGAGTGTACGCAAACCTTAATACTACCACGTGGAGGTAGAGAGGTTGTTTCTGAAAGATCCTCGGCTCAAGTGCATCAAACCCAAGTAAAAAAAGAAGAAAACAATGAAGAAAGCATAACAATTAATACGAAAAATAGTGTAAAGTCTATAAAAAAAAAATAACAACAACAAAATTGTGTGATAATCGAAACACAATAAACAACATATTACAAGAAATACAAGGGTACTACAACAAACACTAACAAACTTATACCTTTGCAAGGCAAGATAACACTCTACCCCTACTAATATTCTACCCTAATATGCGACCTCCTAGGGGTGTACAAAATCAAATCGAAAACCGATCAAACCACAAATCTAGTCAAACCGGGAAAAAACCCGACTAATGGTTTGGTTTGACTTGGTTTGGTATTGAAAAAAAAAATCCAACTATACTTGGGTTGGTTTGGTTTTAACTAAAAAAATCAACTCGAGACCAAACCAACCCGACATTATATATATAATTTTTTAAAATTTATTTTATACATAAAAGTATTTACTTTGATGTAATTTCTAAATATTACTCATACATTTTCATAATTTTTATCTTTTAATATATTTTTTCAAGTTTTTTTGAGACTTAAAATTTCGAATGGTCCAATAAAGGTTATAGTCCATAGATATTAGTAACTCTAATAAAGCTCAATTCAAAATCAAAGCTTATACTAATGCTAACAAAATAAATTAATTCAACATTAAGAATGAAAATAATGTTGAATATTTGTTCTTTAGTTTTACATTGGTTTAGACATTTAAAATACATAACCTAATTTTTAATTTTTCTTTTATGTTTAATCATGTATTTAATACTTATTAGACTTATTTTAACATAATTTAGTACTTTTAAATTATGATCATTTTCATTATAACTTAACAATTTGCAATATTTATTTTATATGATTTCATTATTATTTTTATTGAATATTTTAGTGTCATCACTCATATCATATTTTGTGTTATTTTCTTAAGAAACACCGACAGTTGTATTTTGGTTGGACTAAAGAAATATTTGGATCACAAGTTAATTATATGTTTGTACGAATACTTTATCGAAAAAATCTGAGGTTTATTAGTTTGGTTTGATTTAAAAATTTAAAAATTTAAAAATTCGACACAAATGGTTTGGTTTGGTATTTGAAAAACCCGAACCAACCCGAAAAAATGCGAGGTTGAAAAACCCGAGTTTTATTAGTTTGGTTTGGTTTATAAATTTAAAATTTTGATACAAATGGTTTGGTTTGATATTTGAAAAACCCGAACAAACCCAGTCATGTACACCCCTACAACCTCCAGTCCTTCCTATCTAGAGTCATGTCCTCGGTAATAAGAAGATGCGTCATGTTCTGTCTAATCACCTCTCCCCATGTCCTTGTCCCAAACAAGGACACAAATAAATTGTTCAAAAAACACATAGAGAATCATGTACTCAATCCATAATATATCCGTACGACATGATCTATTCATCTTTGTAAGCCATGAAGAAATTAAATCATATACTTTGCTTCATATAAATTAAATATATGGTTTGCATGAATCTAAATATCGTGAAAACCATATATATGGTTTTCATGAAATTTGAGGTGATTTCTTGAAGAATTGAAGAAGGTGGAAATTTGGGAGTTCTTGGTGTTCTTCATGTGCTCTTGAGGAAGAAGAAGCAAAAAGAGTACATTTGATCCAAATTTCCAATTGAAAAGTGTTAAAAGTTGTTTGGGGTCTTGTTGAGGTAAAAAATGGTTTTGCAAAATAATGGCATGGATGAGCCTTTTCTTAAATGGCAATGACATAAATGAGCCAAACTTTAAACGGATGGCATAAATGAGCCTTTTCTCAAAGTTCGATGGCATATTTGAGCATTTTTCCTTAAAAGAATAATAGTGGAAAGTAACATATAATTTTTGTCCTTTGTAGCGAGGATTGAACCATAGACCTCAGAGAGGTATATGAGCTTGCTTATTAATGGACTGTCAACTGCTGTTGTGACTAAGAGTGTTCATTTAATTATATAGGTAGATAATAGAAAATATTTTACCTATGTACACAATCTAATTTTACGGTTGTTCGGTTGACCACCCTTACTTGACTGTAGCTCCCTCCCTGCCCTTCAATTTTAATTCTATCCTTTTCTTAAAGGAACAAACTCACTAAGTTATATACATCGATAACCTTATGAATTTCATTTTCAATCTTCTCTAAAAATGCATGAACACAAAGCATTCATGCACCGATTTTCTTTTTGTGTAATTCAACATATTATATTAATTTTTATAATTTATTTTAGATATATTCACAAATAAGTGATACTGAATAGAATGTCTCGTTTAAATTTGATCTGAAGATGTATATATTGTTTACACTATTCATGCTCAAAACTTCAATTATTAAGTTAGGTACATTCTTTCTTCTTCTTTTTTCTTGTTTTTTAGAGTAGACTTAACTATTATGATCTAACAAATATATAGAAGCCTACCTTAGCTCAGTTGGTAGAGCGAAAGACTGTAGTGGTATTGCTGAAATCTTTAAGTCGCTGGTTCGAATCCAGCAGGTCGGACTTCTTTTTTAATTCACTTTTATGAATTATATTATCATCAAAGAAATATCTCATTGCTATTTTCATCAACAAAAAAAAATAATCATCAATTTATAGTTGATTTGTTTGTTTTGACTTGTATGATAATGTATGGTTGGCAAGACAAGCAAATGTCAAAAAAATGTCCTTACCACGTCAAATGTTGCTTCCATTTATTCTTAATAAAAATAAAAATATGTTAATTTTGTGTGAGCCAAAAAATAAAGCAAGGGAAATTTACTAAGGTCTTAATTTCATTAAGTGATGTGATGATGTATGAAGTTGGTGTGGGAATGAGGTTTGACGCATAAATTATCTTCAAGAGAAAGTTTCAAATATATATCTTGAGTTGATAATTTAAGGAAATGGGAGTATTGTACTAATGCATATGGACAAAATGGAGGCTAGCTTCTGAAGTTTTGTATGATAAGGATGTACCACTTAAACTTAAGTTTTACATAGTGGCAATAAGGTCGATTGTGTTGTACGGGACAGAGTATTGGTCAGTTAAGAATTTTCATATTTAAAATATGAGAGTTGCGGAAAAGAGGATGTTGTGGTAGATGTGTGGATATACTAAGAGATATGAAATAAGAAATTAAGATATTTGAAACAAAGTGAGAGTGACTCTATCCTCTTTTCTTTTTAAATTTTTTTGCTATTTGTTGTTACAATCGGGTCACTTTTGGACTCAATTGGAGGTTTTCTCTTTTATAATAAAGTTAGTGGACCTGATCCACATTTTCATTAAAAAAAAAAAAGTGAGAGTGACTCATATGGTGGGCGCAAGATAACAAAAGTGAGACCAAAATAATTCAAATATGTAAAGAAAAGATGAACATATGTCCCGATGAAGAGATGTGAGAGGGTGGTTTGAATTTGATCTTCTTATAAATTATTCATTGGCTTCAACATGAAAACCATTATAGGCCATCTTCGTACTCGTCTCACAAAGCACTGGCTTTAGGAAAAACAACATAATTAGACATAGTTCACCATTATATATATTATTATTGCCTATACTTTCAAAATATTATGTGTCTTACCACTAATTAAGAGTGTCCTACCATATATTGAAGAAAATACACTTAAATACATATATTTTTGCTACTAGATACACAAAAATAGGGAGAAAAACGAGCGAGATTGGGGAGGGAGGTGGGCAAGATTCGTATGTATCTCAGATACATGTGAATGTATGTATCTGGTGTGACTCACATGTATCTGGGATACCAAGTACATGAAAGAGTAGCAAGCGAGATGGGAGAGAGGCGAGGGAGGCAAGCGAAATTCGTATGTATCCCATATACATGGGAGAGTGGCGAGCAAGATGGGAGAGAGGCGAGGGAGGTGAGCGAGATTCGTATGTATCCCAGATACATGGAAGAGTGGCGAGCAAGATGGGAGAGAGGCGAGGGAGGTGAGCGAGATTCGTATGTATCCCAGATACATGCGACATGTATCTAATGTGATTCGCATGTATTTGGGATACCAGATACATGGAGAGTGGCGAGCGCGATGGGAGAGAGGCGAGCGAGATTGGTTATGTATCCCAGATACATGTGAATCCACTTGGATACAATGTATCTAGAACAAACTACACCTAATTTTGACCTATGTATCCAAGATATATGTATTTGGACATATCTGGAAGCACCAAAATCTGATAAGGTATGTAATATTGTAACCTAGAGTGTATCTAAATAATTAGCTTCTAAACTAGTGAGTTTATGTAAGTTATCGTTATCGGGCTTAATAGTTATTGGGTTAAATCAGCCATATGATATTGTATTTTTTGTGCAAGTACACATAATTTCTCCAAAATGCCTAATAACATTTAAGAGTATTAATAGTTTAATACACTTACATCATATATGTATCTTAGCTTCCAACTTTTCATTAATTTTTATTTTAAGACTGTTAAAACATTGGGGGTCGTTTTGTAGAGTGTATAAAAATAGTATTAAATATAGTGTATTAGTAATAATGACATTAGTTATGCTGATATTATTTCTTATATAGTGACTGGTTTAGTGTATTAAAAATAATATTCATTGCATAATTTTAAAAATAAAATAAAAGATTTGCTTATAAAAATACCCTTCACAAATACAGTGGAAAGGATATTGAAAAGGTTTTGAGGGACAACTATATCTTTAATCATGCTAACGCATAGATTAAAACTTTTTGCATTACTAATATCAAACAAGACACTAGTAATACACAAAACTAATACATGACATATTCTTTTATTTGATAAATATTTAATAGCACTGTCAATGTTTTACATATGTTGGGTCTCATTTACTTGGCAACAAATCCATAAAGGTGTACTCGATTTATTTAAAAATTCATTTAGTTTAAAAGTAATTTTGAATCATTGTAAAGTCTTCTCATATTTCTAATTAAATTTCATATCTAATCAAATTACATCACGTAAATAAAAACAAAAAAATAATATTTTTCAAATCAAACAATTGTTAAAAATAGAGCTTTGTAACCACTCTTTTGAATCTTATGATTTTTAAGGCTTTGATGTACAGTGTGATAACTCCCTTTTAAACTAGAAGTAAGTATGAGGGTGTGTTTGGTATTTTCAATTTTTCTATGTCTGACTGGTTAAAATATTTGAAAAATATATTTTTTTACGAAAATAAGCTTCTTAACAATTAGGAAAATGGTTTTCCTAATGAAAGTAGAGAAAACAAGTTATATAAATGACGTTTCAAGTTTATTGTCTCCTCTCCACCCATCAAATCTCCCGAACCCCCACTTCCCTTCTAGATAATATATAAGTTGATGTTATTAAAATAATATTTTCTCGCTCACTTATCAAATACTAAAAAATAATTAAAAATTAATCCACATATTTTCCAATAACATTTCTAGGAAATTATTTTCCTTCGTATCAAACACACCTTAAATTGGAACCCTGAACCATTTGGTGGAACGGGTTAAATAAGATAATAATATGGAAATTAGCTATTATGAAAAAAGGACAGAATTTATATAAATTGAATATAGGCATTAGATCCGACCTTAGCTCAGTTGGTAGAGCGGAGGACTGTAGTTATATTGCTGAAATCCTTAGGTCGCTGGTTAGAATCCGGCAGGTCGGATTCTTTTTTAAATTTATGTGATAGACTTTTTTTTTTTAATTTACGTGATAGACCTTTTTTTTTTAATTTACGTGATAGACTTTTTATTATGTGACTAACTTATTTATGAAATACACTTTATGAGCCGAAAGTGTCTTTTTTGGGGATACATCGAGACAAGTTTATGTAATTTTATTATGTGACTAACTTATCTATGAAATAGACACTTATGATTATGTGACTAACTTATCTATGAAATAGACACTTGTGAGCTAGAAGTATCTTTTTCTGGGATACATCGAGATAATGTTATGTAATTTTTATTATGTGACTAACTTATCTATGAAATACACGTATGAGCTGGAAGTGTCTTTTTCCGGGATACATTGAGACATTTTTATGTAATTAGTTTTTTACGTAATAGACTCTTTATGTAAATAACTTATTTACGTAATAGACACTTATAAACATGTACAAAACAAAATTGGTAGAATGCTATGTCAAGTATCCCGGAATTGTAATTTTTGTTCAAAAAACATCAAATTGTAATTTTTTTTAATTAAAAAAACATCAAATATTTTCTAAGTTTAAAAAACATCCATTTGTTTATGATTTGTTTGTTACAACTTGGCAGATGTTAGATAACCTGCTCTTACTCTCTGCCATGTCAAAATACTGTTCCTATTCACCTTCAATATGCTGTTTTGCAGTGTTTTCAAAGGCGAATAAAACTTGATGGTCTATTGAGGCTTTAAGCACAAAACGCTCATAAATATTGAGCTTTAATGAAGAGACACAATTGTAGGCAAAGATAAACGTGCACATGCAAGTGCACGCGCACACATATAAAAGAACATCAAGGAAATCAAACATGAAATTTATTTACATTAATAGAAGAGGGCAACTTCTTTTAGGATCCCTCCTCACAATCAATAGTTTTTTTTAACTATGCAGTTCAACAACAGGACAAATAACATGATTTATAGATAGTAATGGAGATGAGGGAGGTATTATGGATCAACGGGACCTGCCATTGCTTCATCATCTGAGTCATATTCAGCTTCACTTAACTCCTCATCATCACTCGACTTCTCCTCCGGGACAGCTCCAACATCTTCTGGCTTGGCATATTTTTGACAATATTCTGGATAACAAGCATGTTCATGTTAGAAATGCGAAAAGATTTAACTTATATCTACTAACTGTGTAATGAAATTTTTACACTTTTGCTATAGAAGGTCGTCTTATTTTTCAGGTTACTGATTCCACTTTTACCTGTAATTACCTTTTTGATGACCTGATAGTATGAAACACTTACATATTACCGGTGCATAGAAGTTGAACTCAATGTGAAAATGAGATAAATTTTATGTAAAAGTTCAATCTCCCAATCACCACGTCTGTCACAGGAAGAGAAGAGTTCCAGGATGCATCATTAGAGAATGTGATGCATCATAGTTTCATTTCAGAATGCAGGTACTATTTATGTAACTTAGTTACTCAAGGAGAAACAACCAGGAGACGGTGGTAGCATAAACTAAACTACTTTGCTCTGTTGATTATCATACAATCAATCAGAAAAGGTCGAACAAAATACTGGCACGATGGGTGCATATTGGATCCTCCAAAAGTAGTGCATTCTTGGAGGATCCAACACAGATGTGGCAACAATATTGGAGAGTCTGAGCAACATAAATTAGAAGTAATATGTAGCTTCCAACTTGGATGTTGTGACACAGAATAATGTATTACAAAGATGCCCGAAATACAAGGAGTTTGTGGCACTGGAAGCATCTCTTTCTGATTTGTTTCCTTTTCTTCCTTTTTTTCTAACAGTAGAAGCATGTCTTTCAGATCTTAATCCCACCTAAACCACAAAGGGAAATAAAGCTTACCTTAAATAACTTCTCAGGACACCATCAGTCCATCACTATGTATTGATTTTGGTTTGGAAATGCGCCCATTTGCATCAAGGATTTTAGGGCTGTGCACTGTTATGCATACTATCAAAATCTCCACTTTTTCATCTATACTCGAAGTATTGTTTTTCCCTATGTTGCTCGGACTCTCAAAAAACGCTACCACATCCGTGTTGAATCCTCCAAAAATGCACTACTTTCCAGTGAGTGTTCTGCTAACTAGGGTAGGTGAAGAGCAACATTTTTTCGAAGAGTATAGGAGAACACATTTCGGGTTTGCAGACAAAAACATGACCTGATCTTTGACATGACTCTATTGACTAACATTATTTCATCTTTATTTCCTACTGGTAAATTCCCCCAAGAAAAAGAGTTGCTTTATGTAAGATGTGTATGTCGATGCTGCAATCAAAGTTTCTAACTCATTGGTCCCATATAAAATGGAGTAAGAAAGCTAACACACTATCTGCATTTCACCTTAAAACTAGACCAGATAATGGAAGCATTGGGAGGTTATATGATTGTAGAATACATCATAGTTGGGTGAGCCTCTGCTCATATGTTGTCTTTATCCAGAAAGAAAGTGAAGGTAGGTTGATAGTTTAGGCTATATGTTGTTGTCTATTCACCCGAACTTAGTCTAACCATGAATTGTTCAAGAGAAGCTAACTTAAGAAAACTTTAGCTATAATAGAATGCTAACATAATTAACGTGCAAATATCAAGAAAACAAAGGATAACCAATTCCCTAGCAACCAAACCAAAGCTACAAAAACAACATACTTAGTATAGTCCCACGAGTAGGATTTGGAGAGGGTAGAGTGTATGCAGACCTTGCCCCTACCTTGGCAAGTAGAGAGGTTGTTTTCGGTAGATCCTAGACCAAACTAAAGCTATGAGATTTTAATTCTATGAGTCTACCCTACTCAAAGATTCAAGAACTTCTAATAGTTCGTTCTTCTCGTCCACTTGAAGCTAGCACAAATTTTTGTAACATATAAACATCTGATATGGATCATCATACCTTTAACTCTTTGTTCATATGCAGTTCGGTCTCGCATCATCAAGGCAGCTGCCTCCCCATTCAATGGGTCCGACGGGTTAGGATACAAGAGAAGTTGTGGGAGAAACACTTCAAACACGTTTGTCAAATCTGTAGAAATTGTTTCAAAACCAGCTATCATTACTAAAAAAGAAGTTGGCGGAAAAGCCATAGAAATTTCAAGAATCTAATCGTTGCCCATATCCAATTACCAAACATGGGACTCCAAGTCTGGCTGATAACATCTAAACAAACTGATCCTGAGCTGAAAAATGATAATCCAGAGAAATTTCAGACTTCAGCAAAAACAAAACGAGAAGGATGAGATTATCTATAGAAGATTACAGAAATTAAGCAGCTGAAAACTCACATCTCATCAACATTTGGATGGTACATTTTGTTAATAAAACCAACTGACGGAGATTTATACGGGTAAGCATCTGGAAGTTCCACCTTTATTTTCCAAACTCCACCGTGATAAGGACCTGTAAAAACAAGGCTAACTAAAAGCAGAAACTGAAAAAAGCAACACTACACAGGGGCGTATCTAAGGGGGGTCACCGGGTTCACGTGAACCCATGCTCCCCTCCCGAGATCATATATAATAGTGTCATATTTTTTTTTAAATATTGAAATATAGATGTGTGAACCCATACTCGGAGTATCATATTATGTGACGATGATTTGGTGCACCTCTCTAAGCGAGGTTAGAAATCTGAATCTTATATATGTATAGATATATCCGATCAAATTTACATCTTAGATCCACCTTTTTACAATAGTGCACCCCTCATCTCGAAATCCTAGATACGCCTCTGACACTACATCCCCAAAGGCGGATGCAATGTATAATCAACGAGTTCAACTGAACCTAGCATTTTTTACACGGATTACTAATATATATGTGAAAACCACTAAATTTTCAACAAATATTATAATCTAAAACCATAATTGCAAAAGAACATAAAGGTTGAACTCATCAAGTCTAAATCATGAATCCACCTCTGCCCCTCTCTTCTTCATACATCCAATTGAAATCCCACTAAAAGGCAGATGTAACTTGAAGATTATTAGTGAATTACCAAACAGCAGATACACGAAAAAGGTACATATATATCTAAACATAATTCCATTATCCTTCAACATAAGGACCCAAGAACCAAACTAGATTCATAATCACAAAGTGGGACTATAAAATTAACAAAGCCAAATAAAAGGATAACCCAGTGAACAAAGCATCCTACGTCAGTAGGGTCCGGGGAAGGCCGCACCCCAAGAAGCATAAGTAGATTCATAACCACAAAGTGAAACTATAAAATTCACTATGCCAAATAAGTACATATTAATTCTGCCTCGCCCAACAACAACAACAAACCCAGTGAAATCCCACTAAGTGGGGTCTGAGGAAGGTAGACTGTATACAGGCCTTACCACTATCTCTCAGAGATAGAGAGCTTGTTTCGGAAAGACCCTCGGCTCAAGCAAGTCAAAGCAGTTAATAAAATAAAAACATGACAGCTAACAGCAAAGTAGTGCGACCATAACAATAACAACGAGGTGCAATTACCTAAACACAGTAAACCACAGAATGATATCAGATACCAAAAGCCAAAGACTACATTAATATGCTAATACTACAACCAACACGGAGCTCTATACCTCCACCCAGCCAAAGACATGAATAGACTAATAATAAAACAACTCTCAACTATCTATTAACCCTCTACCCTAATCCGCGACCTTCATACCATATCCTTTTATCTAAGGTCATGTCCAAATGCATCATATGTTGTCTAATCACCTCTCCTCAATACTTCTTTGGCCTACCTCTGCCTCTCCTCAACTCCACTATATCATACCTCTCACACCTTGTTACTTGGCCATCCGCACATCTCCTCTTCACATGCCCAAACCATCTCAGTCTATCTTCCCTTGTCTTATCCACCACAGAAGCCAATCCCACTTTATCCCGAATATCCTCATTCTTAATCAATTAATCCTCACCCAAGTTAATTTCAAATTTTTATCTAATTTCCCCTTGAAGAATTTCAATCAAAAACCAAAATAGACACCAAAAGAAAATACCCCTTTGAAGAAAAAACTCACAAGAAATATTAATTACTCAACAAAGACCCTCTTAAATAAATGTCTTAAAAAGGTAAACATTTTAGTATATAGCCTAAAAAAGAATAGAGATTGAGATAATAATGTTAGGAGGAGATTTACTTTCAGCAGGTCCATGGAAATGCACATAAAACTCTTGCATCCCATCATTGATCATTTCAACTGTGTAATCACTCATCATCCTAATTCAAGAAAACAAAATTGAAAAAAATTAAACAAAAATAATAAACCCCAAAATTAATTTAAACCAAAAAAAATAAGTAGTTAAGATAGTTTACAGCTTCATCAAGTCCATCTCTCTTCTTTTGCTTGGGGAAGATATGATTTCTTTCTGAACTTTTGGCTCTTTTTTGGCTAATTTTTGGAGATAGAAAAAGAATCAGTTACTTGCACAACTCAGACAAGCAAAATAAATAGTCCAGACATGGAGGAGAAGAAGGGATAATATTTGTGATTTGGCATATTAAAATATTACTTACTCCGTCTTAATTTATGTGAATTAATTTGACTTGTCGCATATCATTAAAAAATAATTTTTTTAATTTATAGTCTAAATAAAATCATAAATATTTATGTATTTATAAATGATTTTATAAAAGATAAAATGGATATTTTAAAATTAAATTATTACTAAATATAGAAATGTATAATTTGTTTAGAGATTAATTAAAAAGGAAAATAAGTCATATAAATTAAGTCGTAGGAATATGTTATATACTACATTAGGCTTAATACATTATAAGTGCTTTAAATTTGGTGAGACATTTCATTTAGTCGCTCAAATAAAAAGGGTGATTGAATTGACTTGTTTTGAGGAGCTTTTAACTTTTAAGCTTTTTTAATCAAACGGTAAAAAGAAATATTTTAATTAGATATTTTGGTTTAGTTTCGGAAAATTTTTATTTGTATTTTCAATTGTTGATTAGATAGTTGAGTTAAGTTAACCACATAAATATGTCATCTTTTTTAATTATATGCATCAACCTTAAATAGAAAATATTTAAGATTTGACGACTTATTCAGACTAATACATATAATTAAAAAAATGACATATTTTATGTGATTAATTTAACTATCTAATAAATAAATAAAAATATGCGTAAAATGAAAATTAAAATTAAAATCAAAAGTATCTAATTGAAATACTCTATTTTTTTAATATGTTCAACTGGAATCTAATTTAGCTTGAGTGTTTAAATAAAATATCTTAACGATCCAATGTTATGTATTACTCCAATTAATTATTTGCATTATAAAATTTAGGTGGCCGCCATTTTCAATGTTCTCATCTTTCTTCTTTTGTCAAAATCCCCTTCCAATTTCTTTCCACTTTTTAATTCATGTCCTAATTCCAGAACATTGTAATCACTTACTATTGTTTACAAATGACAATATGAAATGGGGTTACATCAATACAAGTCCTGCCAAACAAAAGGTTAGGCAAAATCATTTCTTTGTGACCAACTTCTTTATCATCAAATTAGATGTTCATTTATCAATTTCTTTTTTCTCAACTTTGAAAGTTATGTGGAGCATTAATCAATTCATCCACTTGTCACCATCAATGGAGGTGGTGTAGTGGATAAGGCTTAATCAGATGTTTCGTATTCGAATTTTGAGTATGAAAAAGTCTTTAGTAGGAAGGACTGCTCCTGAATAGGGCTCAATCCAAAGCGAGTCCGGAATAATCGAACTCTAATGTGGATATCGAATACCGAATAGAAAATCAAAAAATAAAACCATCCTCTTATCATATCAATTGAAAAAAGAAGTGAAACTTTAATTTTATGAACCGTGTTTTAGAAGGTGTGGCATGCAGCAAGATGTTTTATTTAATACGATATGAGGCATAAATTTTGAGATGGGAGCTCATAAGCATTATAGATATTTAATTTTTGATATTTTATAAATTATTAAATAAATATATACATAATAAAAGTTATACATATTAAACTTGTAGAAAATTGAGTAATTTGAAGGTAATAAAGTAAAGATGTATCACATCTATAACATGACTATGACTATGATGACACATAATGTATTGAAAAGGTGAAAAAAGTAAAGATTCATTACGCCTATAACGTGACTATGATGAAGCATAATATACTTGAAAATAATGAAATAAATATAGATGCATTACACCTATAACATGACGATAATTGAACATAATGTAATGCCTCGTAATGCCATATAGTTAATCGGGACTTGCTTGAGTGTATCAGAGTGTTTAATATGTGTTGATATGCATACAATATGATATGAGACTTAGCGGAAGCGATATGACAGCTCAAAATATTTAAAACGGACAAAATAAAATATCTCGTAATCAGATTAAGAGCTATTCGTCACACAACCATCACATTGATTGAAATAAAATATTTTAGTATTGCGGTGTTATAGTTGTGCAATGCACAAGACCTAAAAAAATTAAATGAATGGAATTGGATATGGATAAAATATAATGAGATAGAGTCATTTTGAGCTTCTCTATGAAATGAGGCAGGTAAAGGAGTGCCACTAGTCAGATTTGGCCTAACACTATAATTGTATGATGCACAATAAGTGTCGTGGGCCAAAAAAAATACAGAATTCAAAAGACATATCAGAAAAAGAGAAAACATATTATTTCTTCAATATTTTTGAGAGCTTATAAAGAAAATGACGACTCGTGGGATTTAATTCCCCTTTATATACATAGTATGAATTCAGTTTTTGTCATGTGAATTATGTAAGAACTTTGAACATGAAAACACGAAGTTAAATAAGTTGGTTGTTCTTAAAAAATTTAGGTCTCCCACTTAATTGCATTCTATCAAATCATACTATTATAAAAAGATGGAAAATCTTTATACACATAAATGTACCAAATACACAATTTATTTAACGTGAGTTTTAACACCCGATTATAACCTCATCGTTCAAATGCATCACATGATGTATCCGGTTCATTGTTATTTGTGATACATATATGAACCTGGTCTATTAGTTAGTTACGACTCGTTTCATTGGTTAGTTACTTGGTGATGAGCTGACATAGTTTGTTAGAAGTCAGTTAGAAGATATTTCGTAGATTGGGGCTATAAGACTCAGCGCTATATTCTCTTTTAGAATTGAATGTACAAAATATTGTGATAAATAAAGTTTTCTTTCTTTATTTTCTCTTAGCTTGAGTTCATCAATGGAGTTATGACTATTTTGTTATGGTATCAGAGCAGTCGATGTTGGCTGTATAGAGAAGAATTGCATATGAGTTTAGATCTGCTTTAATTAATTGTTTTTATTACTTGGAGTTACAATTAATAATGGTGGCTCTCAAAGTTGGAACTTTGCTTATTCCCATAAAATTGACTGGTTTAGAGAACTATGAAATTTGAAGCAGGTCGATGAGGATCACACTTTTGAAAAAAAGGAAGTTTGATTTTGTAACAGGTGCATGCACAAGAAGATTATACAGGGAAGATCTTCATGAGCAATAAGAGACTTGCAATGTAATTGTGTTATCATGGTTGATGAACACAATCAATGAAGAACTTCTCATTGGAATTGTATATGCTACGAGTGCTTTTTCTATATAGGCAGATCTGAAGGAAAGATTTGACAAGGTGAATTGTATGCGCATTTATCAATTGCATAAGGTGACCATCACTCTAACACAAGGTACTGATAATGTCTCCTACTATTTCACAAAGCTTAAGACATTATGGGGAGAGTATGATGTTGTAGTACCAGCACTTAGTTGCACTTTTTCATAATCAAAGGAGTATGTAGATCATCTACAACAGCTGCGATTGATTCATTTTTTGAGTGGCCTTAATGAGTCATATGATTAGGCACGTAGACAAATTCTATTGAAGGGAAATACTCCATCCATAAATCAAGCATATGTTATGATAATTGATGATGAGATCCAGCAGTCAACATATATGACAAATATAATTGATAAACATGATCCAATTGTGAAGAATGTAAACAAAAATCAAGAAAGGAAATACTACAGAGGAAAGAGGTGTGAATATTGTCATTTCACTGGCCATTCCAAGGATAACTACTACAAACTAATTAGATATCCAAATAATTGGAAGCAAAGAAAGAAGCTTGGGTATGGAAACAACAACATGAGAAATTCAGGAGGTCAATCACATTATGGTGGCTATGGAAATCCAATTACAAGATACGGAAGACATGTATGGAATCATACCTTGTGGAAGAGAATTTGTGGGATGTTGTTAATGGGAGTAACATAAGTCCTCCTGATGACGGATTGAAAAGTAATAGCACATACAAGAAGTGGAAGCAGATTAACGCGAAGGCGAAGTTCATTCTAAATAGGACAATCTCCTCTGATTTATTTTGTCATATTATAAAGTGTAGATCGGCTCATGAAATATGGAGAACCCTCGATTGTTTGTTCAACAAGAAGAATGAAGCTCAGCTACAAATTTTAGAGAATAAATTGGCTAACGCCACTCAAGTTAATCTTTCTATCGCCGAGTATTCCTAAAGATGAAGAACTTATATTAGTAATATCTTTATTGAATTCGAAAGAGGCTATTTCTGAAGCACGAATGAGAAGAATTGTCATTCGTGATTTGAAACCTGAATATATTTCATTTTTGACATCGGATGGATTCAATAACCATCCTTGGTGAAATTTGAGAATTTATTGTCGTCATAGGAGTTACTAGCCAAACAGTTGGCTGGTGTATTCGTCAAATATGGAGAAGGAAATGTTCTTGTAGCCGACAAGAGGAACTTCAAAGGAAAAATAAGATATATGTGGCACCTTCGATCCTGAGGTGATTCGGGATCACCTAGAAAAGAGGGAGAGTCTACTAATAATTATAACTCTCCAAAGTTATCAGTGTGGCAAAATAGGACATATAAAAAAATATTGTCGAGTCAAGAAGAGTAATATAACTCAAAAAGGTTGCTGAAGAAGAAGAAGGAGGCTGGGAAAAATGTTTAGTAGCTGAGGGTTGAGGCTCGAGCAATAGATACCATGATTTTCATCAACCTTGAAAAAAATTGGATCAAGAATTTAGAATATAATGCAGTCAAATCACGTGGAGAAGCAAAACAATGATATCATCGATATAAAGCAAGAAACTTTCGAAGATGTTAATACTGTTGATATGATAGCTGCTATCGAAGAAATCAAAGAAGTAAATCCTGAACAAGCAATGTCTGAAACTATATATGTCAATGGTAATCCTCTTGGAGAAAACATTGAGAGAGATGTATTGTCCTCTGTCATATCGAGATTGTTCACTGACTTAGGGCGAACACTGAAAATGAATGGAGAAGATAAAGATCAAATAGACGAGGAAGCTAATCTTGAAGATCATATTTCAGGTGGAGAGATAGAAGACATAATTTTTTAAAGCATTAAAATTGATAAACATGTTATTGAAGAATTAGAAAAGAAATCTGATGGGGATCCTATTATGATGTTGAAGCTTCATAGAAAATTGATGATCATATTGTGAACTACTTAAATGAGGAGGTTGATACAAATGAAATCTCCTTTTGTTATAGAGTTGCGTTAGAAGGAACAAGTTCCAGAATCTTGAACCCTGGAGTTCCAAACTTACCCATCACAGGTATTTATTCAAATAGTTATAACTGTCAGGAATCTAAGAGAAAGGGGGAGTCTAAGAACTCAACAAGGAGATAATTCACATGGATCAATTGACGCTGAAGAATCTTCATCATTTGAAGAACCAAGAGGAGTTCGGAAGAAATTGATGAGATTTTCACCAAGGTGTGGTTTAAAGATTCGTTTGAGCTCTTCCGCTACAAGCTTGGAATAGTTTTCAAAAAATCACTTTAAGGGGTAGTATGAAATAATAAAGTTAATTTTTTAGAACTACCAAAAATCCTATATTTTTAGGAAAACTTCTAGAATGACTTATTGAAGTATCTTGGATATTTATCTTAAAATATGTCTAGAAATTCTAGATTCTTATTTGATAGGTTAGATAAATTCTTATTTGATAGGTTAGATAAAAGTATCTAGATTATTCTCGTAGATTTTTAGAGAATTAGATATTTATTGTAAATCATAGAATAGTCTAGATTTTGTAGTATTTAGAACCATCCATAGATAAGTATAAATAGGAGATGGTTTTATACATTTGTATTCAAGACAAGAACAAACCATTTCAAAGAGTCTTCTTTCCTAAGCAAAAAAATAAATAAATCATCCTTGTCCTTTCATAGCTTCCTCTTCTTAGTTGAATCTTTCGATTTTAGTTGACAATTTTGGGCTAGCAGAAGATCTTCCCATTTATACTTTTTTTTTTCTACTATTCTCTACGGTAACAACTATATGAGATGGCCCATTCATTTTTTTGCAATTAATTTTTTAAAAATTCTAAGATCTTCCCTTCTTCTTCATCATTTCTTCTTCTTTATTGCATATTTTCTCAATCTTATTCTACATTTATCAGCATCCTTCTTCTTTTGTTCTTTATTTTCTTCTTTGAATTACCAGAAAGATCACTAGTGGAGATAATTGACATCATAAATATTAACCCAAATTCAGTGGATAATCACGATTGAGACCAAATTTTTTTTACATTGACCTGTAACTTTTATTCAAAAATATTAACCTTTATAACTTCAACCTAATAATTTATTTAAGATTTGTCATATTAAAATTATTTATCCATGTGGAATGCTACTTGGCACAATTTTAATTAAAAAAAGAAAGTGTAGACGTATGCACCATAAGATATTAGTCCATGTGTGTTAATAAACCATTGATGATAGTCAATAGTCAAGGTATGAAACTCTCACATATTTCATAGTCAATTTAAGTATGAAAATATTTCATAAAAACGTGATATTTTAGGTGTTTTTTTTATCCTTCACTTTTTGAAAATTGAAAAAAATGTTTTCTAAAATTTTCATGTCTCATTGGTCAAATTATTTTAGAAAATATTTTCTCTTAAAAAAGTTCCTTAAAAATTGAGAAAAATAATTTTTCTTATGAAAATATAAAAAATAAATTTCATAAATAATTGTCAAGGTCATTATCTCCTTCCCACCTACCCAACATTCTTATCCCCGCCCTTTAACTATCTCACTTCACCGCCCCCAAACCCCACTTGCCAAGATCAAAGGGCACAAGAAAAGAAAGAAGTGACTGATTTGGTGGTGTGTGCCACTTTCGGTTTGATTGATGAAGGGGCAAAAGAGAAGAGTGTGAAATTATTTCATGTCAAATCAGGATTTTTTGTTGTTTTTACTTTAACTAGGAGTTTGTTTAATATTGTTGCTAAAAATTATTTACTTTTAGAAATAATTTTTTAGAAAAGTGCTTTTTAAAAAAAGTAATTTGTGTTTGACAAATTCATTAGAAAAGTGTTTTTGATAATTAAATTGAGTTAATATCTTAAAAGGTTACTCAACTGTGAGAATTTATTTAGTAAAATCATTGAACTTTGTTTTGTATCAAAAAATCACTCAACTAAATTTATCATTAATTATTTTTATAACATGTAAACATAAACCTCACAAATAAATAAAATTTTAAGAACTTATTAAAAAAAATTACAAACAAACTTAATTAGTTAAATAAATACTCTTATGATATTACAATAAACTAATATACACTAATACTCAAGCAAATTCACGACGAAAACTCGAAGCACACAAAATTCAACTTTATTTTCCCACTTCTGTCTACGAGTTTTTCTTTTTCTAGTTTAAGAAAGTTGTGAGGATTTGTAAAAAAATTCTGCTCTATTTCTGGCTAATTTCATATTGCAATTGCATTGGTGAGTATATCCCAAAAAAAAATATGAATATTTAACTTTTATTTTGTTCCGTTTTTAATGCTTTTTCTATTAAAATATTTGTGAAACCCTTTAATTTCGTGGAAAATGATACGTACTTAACTTTTTTCGATAGAAATAATAATTGTAGAGCAGGAAATTCCATATGATATTTTTGTATATTTATTTATTGTAATGCCATAAGAGTATTTATTTCACTAATTAAGTTTGTCCTTAAAACTTCTTAATGAGTTTAATTTTATTTACTTATGGGAATTTATGTTTCATGGTATAAAAAATAATTTATAATTTTGCCAAACTTAGTTGATTGATTTTATTGATACAAATGCATAAATTGAGTGATTTTCTTGATACAAATGCAGAAGTTGAATGATTTTATTGATATAAAACAAAGTTCAATGACTTTGCTAGATAAATTCTCAAAGTTGAGTGGCATTTTAAGATATTAACTCTAATTAAATTGTGTTTGACTAAATTTTTCAAAAAAAAATGCTTTTGAGAGTAAAATTACAAAAAAGGGTAAGTATCAACGTGCTTTTAATATTAAGATTATTTTATATAGAGAAACTATTTTAAATATCTAATACAAAAAATATAATTAAATTTTTATTTTAATTAAATTAAAATGTACGTATTCAAATTTTCAATCAATATTATAAATAGATAAATAAATAAATAAAATACTAATATAATATTAACATGATGATTTAAATATAATTAAAAATATCAAGCAAAATAAGTTTAAAATCCATTCCACAATTAAATCACTACATACGAAAAATTCACCACAAAAGTCAAAAATAAATAAAGTCTTTCACACATCACAAAAAATTTCAATGATTTCATCCTTAATTTTATCAAAATTGTTATAATCCTCTAAAGTTAAATATTTTCAAATTTTAAAAAAATAGTACGTACATTAAGAAAAGAAAAATTCGTTACTTGTTAATTTTTTTGGGGAGGGCTAAAATTTTTAATTGTTAGTTCTTCTTTTTTTTCATCCTGCAAAAATATTGTTGTTACCTTTATTTCTAGTTCTGTAAAATAATACGTAAAATATAAATAATCATATATAAACATAAAATAAAATAAAAAATTTATTATATAAAAATAAAAAGTAAAATCCTTGAATGAAACATAACCAAACTTATGAGATATGTTAATTAATTAATAAGGGATATATTAGTAAATATGTATATATGTAAGAGATATTTTAGTCTTCAAAAAAATAATTTTCTGCTTCTGCTTTCTTAAGAAGAAGAAATTTTTAGCTTTTTCTAACATCCAATAGCAGAAAATTGCTTCTGCTTCTATTTTAACAGCAGTTTTAAGGATTTGTCAAACACTTGATTTTTCAAAAAAAAAATTATTTTTTCTTTTTTTAAAAAAGAACCATTTTTGGTCTCCCAACAATAATGCCAAACGGGCTCTAAAAACATAATATTCCTCTCGTTTCAAATTGAGTGACGTGTTTTAACTTGATACAAAATTTTAAAAAGTAAAAAAAAAAAATTAAATTTTATGGTCTTAAATTAAAGATATGTCAAATGTATCAAAATATTTTTTAATCTTGTGATCTTAAACATATCATGTAAAAAATTGAAATTAAAAAGCTGCTAAAAATGAATTTTAAAAAATTATTCTTTTTTAAATGGACTAAAAAGGAAAGTAAGTCAAACAAATTGAAACAAAGGGAGTATCAAAATAGATCTTCTTCGTGAATCTACGCAATTTGAATATCTAGAGCATCATAGCAACGAATAAGAATAAAACGACTATTACTCCTATATAAACTAATGAAAAGATCATATCGAAGAAGTAGAGACCTAACAAAAAAAGCAAACCTGAAGCGTTACGAAAAACTGGGATAAAAAATAAAATGAAATATAGCAAATTTTTTAACACGTACAATCATGACAAAAGTAGGACTTGACAAAGGGTATCACATATATCAACCGACCCACCCCAATCAGGATCTTGTCGTAATTAAAAGCGCCTTGTTTCATATTCATCGAATATATATTGCACTATTACTTTTCAATATTTTTCAACTTTGGCACTTGATAGGCCTAGCTCATTACCAAATTGCACATTTATTTTGATTAATACAACACCAAAAGCATTAATTAGTGGGTTCAAAATTTAAGATCGATTTATTATTATCTCCTCCGTTTCTATTTTTATGTCATTATTTTAGATTTCACGTGTATTAAGAAATTAAGTAAATTTACTATTCTATCCTTATTTTATTTTTTTTGAAGTCAAGTTTTCAATTAATGAATATATATTAATTTATTTTGATTAATTAATTTGATCAATGGACATAAATTTTTATTTAGTTTTTCTATGTTGGTCAATGTATATTTTCAATGCTAATAACTTACAAGGGTAAAATAGGAAAATTATTGTAATTTATCCATTGATTTTATAAAATGACAAGTATTATGGACCAACTATTTATAGTAAGGATGACATATAATAAGGAACGGAGGGAGTAATCTTTAGCACCAAATTTATTTAAGATTAACATAAATAAAGCTACTTGGGTCATTCTAAAGACTAAAAAGAAAGAAATTAACACTACTTGGTAGAATATGTTCTCTTAGAAGCAATTTCAAGGCATATGTTAAAGGTTGTAATAATAAAAACGATAATATATTAAGATTGATGTATAAAAGTCATTATTTTACGTTTAATATGTTCAAGTTTTAAAAACAAGAGATAATTTAGAGATTATATTGACAAATACTTTGTGATTCTTTCACTGAAAAACATTATTTATTTGCCATTTAAACATCGAAAAATATTATTCAAAAAAAATATTTTTCAAGAAAAATAACTTTCAACATACTAAATGCACAAAATTTTATATGACATACGAGCTTGCTTCATCCTAAACCTTGGGACAACCAAAGCACAGCTATTTCCAGAGCATTGACAATAAAAGTG
Source organism: Solanum appendiculatum (assembly GCA_018342035.1). Classification (NCBI taxonomy): domain Eukaryota; kingdom Viridiplantae; phylum Streptophyta; class Magnoliopsida; order Solanales; family Solanaceae; genus Solanum; species Solanum appendiculatum. The sequence goes on along the minus strand of JAGDQO010000884.1, from coordinate 257,141 downwards.
AAAAGGAAATCCAATTAATGATGTATTTTTAAAGTTTATATAATACTCTCCTATTTCATTTATATTTGTTCATTGTACTAAAAATAAATTTTTATTTTTATTTATTTAATTTAAAAAATTAAGAAATAATTTACCGTACATATTTTATTCTTGTTATTGGAAACTAGAGTTGTTAGTTGGCTGCACAAGTTTTAAAGTATATTTGATTGATTTCAATTATTCAGATGACTTACGTTTATCTTTACTTGTTCATGTTTGATCGATACATTTCTTAAAATATAAAATGATAATTTTATTATATTACTCTTAATAATTAATTATAAGTCATCTAAATATTGAAAAATAAATATGTAGTGTTTAATAATAAGAATAAAATAGACATAAAATGGTAAATAATCACTTGGTTTTTCAAATTGAATAAATAAAGATGAATATCTACTTTGTACAATTGACAAATAAAAGTAAATAGAGAAAATAATAATTAAAGATGATATAATAAAAATATTATTTTTAAGAGTGAGTCAAGTCAAACACGAACTAGCAGAGTATATATATGATCTCTTTTTGTTACTTGTGCCAATAATCATACTGGCTAGACAATTATCATAATATCATTTATGTCATTAATTGTGTTTGAACCAACCTACACCTTTTGGCACATGGCGTGCAAGTAGATTTCAGTTTTGTATTATATAATATCTAAAAGTGGATAAAATTTCTATGCACTTCTTCATTGAGGACAACAAAATAGGGATGAAGAATCTTCCAAATAGGATAAGTTGTGATATATTAATATTTTTGCTTGGCACAAAAAGCTCCAAATCAATAAAGTATTTAACAAACATACTGGAAGATTGAGACTTTGCAATTTTTTATATAAAAAATGGCTTTGCTGGCATGATCTAACCAGTCACCACTTCTGACAATCATTTTTTGTTGTTTTCTAGTAAAGGGGATTGTTTGATGTGAGGGATAAAAATAAATAGTCCTGAGATTAAAAAGAAATAGTATAGGGATAAATTTTTGGTGTTTTATTTGATTATCATGTTTGGGATAACTTATCTCAGCTTTTATACCATAGTGATTGGATAAGTTCTCCATATCCCAGGATAGCTAATCCCAAGATAATTAATCCTGGAATAACTTGTTCTCAACCAAACGACCCCTAAGAGTTATGATCGTGTGGCTAGGAGGTTCTCGAAGTTTTGAAAATGGTCTCTCATAGAAATAAAAGGTAAGACTATAGTGAAGCAAGTAATGTTGATAATAATGTAGGCGAGAGCAATTCATTGATTTATCAACAACAAGAACAACAATATACCCAGTGGGGTTCAGGGAGGGTGGTGCGTACGCAACCTTACTCCTACATTGTAAAGGTAGAAACGTTGTTCTCAATAAAACCTCGGCTTAAGTAAAGCATGTCAAAATCAAGTATGTAAAGGAAATACGCTAGTGATACGCTGGTGAAGCAACTCATACTGACAATAATGTAGATGAAAGCAACTCATTGATTTATCAGTTATACCAAATACAAGGACTATGGAAAAACACAAAAAATTTAGAGATGCAAGGAGAACAAAAAGGCAAACAGAATATGTAGAGATCCAACTGAGCAAATCATAATATTAGTAACATTCTTGATCAGTATTTTGGACAATGACAAAAGTAATGAAAGTAAACCGTGTATACTGAAAAAGCTCAGAAGAAAGGACCTCCTTGTAACTAAAAAAATCCACCAACTCAGAATATACAATTTTCAGATGGTATCATGTATCTTCCCTTTAAAATATTTGCCAATGTATATGTTGATGATCAAAAGCATAGTAAAAAACCTGCAATGTACATTTCTGAACGACGTCGTGGTACATAAACATTCAACTACTATCTGGGATCCAGATGTGCTTTCCTCGGGGAACAAAAGATGGAGAAATCAGAATCCCTTCCGAAACAATTAGTTCTAGGTCCGTACTGTGGTTCATCATCATCACTGTCGATATTACTTGCAGCAGTTCGATTCTGGTGACCTCTGCACCGTAAAAGGAAGACATTAAAGTGGTAGCTGACCAAAGATTCTCTGCTTTTGTCAGGAAAGAACTTGAATATTTCATTCCAAAAACTCTTGTCTGTCGACAAAGGATTCATTTTTACTATATCCTGGAATTTATGTTCTTCTTGTTTTGTCCAAGAAAGTGCAACTTCTTCACCCATCAAATCAAATTTCCACCGATAAAAGGCTGATCCCAACTCAAGTTTAACCTTCTTCCGTTTCTCAGCCAGATGAAACTTGATGCAATCATAAGAAGAAGGGTATTGGCAGCCACATGTATCTTGCCTTCCTTTTCCAATAGGATCTCTTTCAATTAACATTCTGTTTTGTTCTTGTTTGTCTAGTGGCCAGATTCGGGTACCCAACCATTTTGAGTCACTTTCACATTTCTCATGTCTCCATTCAGGAATATCTGCTTGAAACTGTGGCCCAACTGGTATTCTCTTTTGGCGCTGGTTCCACAAATGACCAAATCCTGACTCTGCAGAAGAATCAGCAGGTCCATCAATCGGGTCCTCATCACTTGGAGAGCTTGAGGAGGACACTGCTGAAAAATGTGTCTTCTTCAATGGATTTTTAGCGAGTAGGACCCGCCTGCTGCATCTCACTCTCTCTAGAGAAGCATTATCATCATACATAGATGGATGCATCTTCTGTTTTATCTACAAGGCAAAGAAAAATTCTGATTTAACAGAAGCTTCGATAAGAGTAAATCACATCTTTTATATATATGAATGCAAGTGTGACGGAAAAGTTAAGGGTTCAAATGAGACGAATCTCTGGACTTCAACTATCACTATGTAAAGATTCACTTGAAACGGTGTTACAAATAGAGAATAAATGAACGACTACGTCTTGCCAAGGGAAAATGCATTCTATGAATAGAAAGTGTCGCAAAAGAAACATGAAACTCGAGATATATTGTATTCTTTCACAAGCTGGACTTGCAAAGTGCATTTGTAACAACTCCAGAACACGCTACACAGAATAAAAAATTGGAACACAAAATCAGTATTTTCGGTAAGATGGTTTCAATAAATTACGATGAAGTACACTATGAAGTTGCCCAGCAAAAAGTTTAAGAGAATCAATGAGATTATAAAAGAGGCCATGCCTGCTCCAAAATGATAAAATGAGCAACACATACTCAAGATAAACAACTTAGCCAGGAAATACAAGGCCTGCAGGTGCTGAACCTGCCCTATTGTACATGGTTATCAAAAATCACAGTCTTTGTCTGGTCATTCCAAATAATAATAAGTGAACTATTTGTAAAATTAAATTCAGCCATCCAGATTAATTCTACCGTTTTATATGTTTATCAACATAATACAATGGAAAGTTGGAAATTTAGTATAGGTACAAAATTTTGGCATTTAAACTTCTGCATTTTTGTTCATACATCATATCATTCAAAATTATGGAACTTGCAATCGTTTCACAATAATCATCATAAATTAGAAGGAAAAATAATAACCAAAAAATTGGCTGCTCTTATGATTACATAATGGTTCATGGCCACTTGCCACATATCTCGATATGCACTTAGAAATTAAATAGTCAGAACGTGGAACCAAATTTTCTCTATAACTGAGGTTCAAATGATATCTTTCAGAGAGATAGGCAATTTATTTACAACTATGAGTAATCAAACCACATTAAGCTCATTAAAAGAAGAGAGTCAAGAATCAGTAAATTTATCAAGATCCATCAAATACATACTAAAATGAAGATCCATAAAACGCGAATCAACTGATTCAACCATATCACAACATCAACCCCATTAGGTGAGCAATGATGGCTATTCTCCTCGCCCCCCTCTCCAAACCCCAAGATGACTTCATTTTTATCTCCTTTAAGATTTCATGGTTTCAACAAGGAGACAATTGCACAATATCTAATTTAAGCTAACACTTTTGCTTCCTACCTTATTCTTTTCTAGCTTCCACTATCAAATAAATATGACTCGTTCCGAAATTCTTTCAACTTTTATCTTACTAGTACCGTTTTAGATCACTTATTTTGCCTTAAAAGGCACTTTATAATGTTTCCAGCAAATACTAATAAGTAATAACATGCTCCACTCCACATATCAAAATAAAATAGGTTACATGATCCATTTAAGCTTTAAACTAACTAATAAAGCGTTGTGCAGAAGCTACACCAAATCTTTCTTTTTTCTTTTCTCAAACACTAAATCAGTTACTTGACTCATAAGTCTTAACAGCGAATTGTACCACATAAAATGGTCTGAATGAATTTACAAGTTTTGTGAATTCAAAGTTATTAAATAATTGGGAGAGTGAGTACATGCCAACCAATACCTTAGCTCCTTAATCACATACTCCAAATATGTCACACGAGACAACAAAATAAACGACCTTTTTAATTTATCAACCCATTACTATAAGTAGCCAAACCACATTGCTCAATCAATGTTCTACAATATATGATTATCTAATTAAATATGACTAATTATGTACTTCTTTCAATTCTTATCTCACCTAATACTGTGTTAGATCATCTCTTTGCCTTTTAGGGCAGTTTATAATGTTTCCAGCAAATACTAACAAGCTCCACTCCACATCTCATTATCAGCTACATCTACTTCTTTTCCATTTCAAACTTGTTTCTTATGTTACTCAAAATTTTGTACAACATAAATTCTGAGAATGTGGAGAAACCAAGGAATTGGATTGAATGTCCATCTCTTGATATTACTCATGATGTGAAGGTGTTCAATTGGTTGAGCTGCTCTATTTTTTTAATGACAGTGGTGTCCGGGCCAACTTGCCGTACCTCGACTAATTTGATTGGGTACCTACTATCTCACACCATCACAAATACCAATTAACTCTGGCCGTCAAAGCTTACGCAAATGGGAAGAATCACCTAATATTTTTTGCATATGCTGGGATCTGAACCTAAGACCTCATACCCCCTCCCCTCCCACTTGATTGATCACCGGGTCACACCCTTGGGTGCTTGGTTAAGCATTGCTTTATTCCAGTTTGGTTATTTGGTTTGGACGGGTTACATATATCATTCTACTGAATTCACCTCAAACAACTGGCAGCAAGTAACAAATCAGCAAGGAAACTGAAAAGGCTTAGATTGGTTTATCCAGCTTGAAAGGGATAAAATAATACCAACTAGAAAAGAGATAAACCTTAAATTAGCAAAATTGCCTTAATTAAAAGAAGGCAAAATGGTTTGATGGACCCTTATACTTGTATTAGTTTGTATTATGGACCCTTCTACTTGATCATTTACCAACTGAACCCCTAAACCCATTGAAACTTAGTATTTTAAACCCTTTTCTCACATGGTGGATAGTGCGTGTAATACAACCCCTACATGTCAAATTCCACCTCATTTTTAACTGCCACATAGGAAATAAATGATAAAATTAAATTAAATCCCCAAAATTTTATTTGAAAAATCTTTTTCTCTTTTTTCCAATTTTATTCCATATTTCTCTTCTTTCTCCTCTCTCATTCTAAAGGCTTTCAGCAGTAAAATGCAGTACCAGCAAGATCGATCGCACACCGCAGCGTGGTGGTGGAGCTACCACTCGAAGAGGAAGAGAGCGACTGCACCACATTCGATTTGGAAAAAGCAGTAATGGTCCCAAACCTCTACGACACTCACTCCAAAACCCTAGAACTCACGAAGAATCTGTTCTCGTCCAAATTACTCAACCCTCAGATTCTCTTCATTCACTCCTCCTCCATATTTCTTTTTCTTTTTCTTCCCTTCTTTGCAATTTTGGATCAATTTTAACTTTTTTGCTATTTAATTTGTTCATTTAAGAAAGAATTTTGTGTCCTGAAAATTTGTAGAAATTGGTGTGGTTGATGGTTCTGGCGATATTGAGTTCTGAGGAAACAGGATACTTGTTGAAGGGTAGGATCGATAAGTCCATTTATTTGTTTGGAACAATGAAAGAAAATTGTTACTCATGGAGATTCTTTTGTAGAGTAATAAAGACTAAATTTGTTCAAGAAATAATGAGTCCTTTGAAGAAGATGAAAGGCAACAATGGAACAATGAAAAAAATGGAGAAAGAATTTGGACAGAAATATTTGGAGATCAGTAGAAAAGCCCCCAAAAAGCTTTCTTTTTGTTCAACAAAGGTAAATGAATAAATGGGGAAGAAGATGACTCTTAGTTAGGTCAAAAATTGACATTTTTTTATCTTTTTTGAAGACCTCACGCTCCAAAAATATGTGTATCACACGCACTTTGAACAAAAATGCCACATAGGATGACAGGTTAAAAAAAGGGTTTAAAATACTAAGTTTCAATAGGTTCAGGGGTTCATTTGATAAAGGGTTAAGTAGAAGGATCCAGAATACAAACTCATACAAGTATAAGGGTCCATCAGACCATTTCGCCTTAAAAGAACAATAGAAAAATACTGGCATGTAATTTCTTACTTGAGTCACTAGCAGTTCATCTCTTATGTAGATCAATTCTTGGATAATAACTCTCTTATAAGCCCATCCACATTTATATCAATGTTTTAAAAGGTAAAATTAAGACTCACCTTGGCAAAGACATCTATAAACACCAAGAACGACACATGGGAGTTAAGATCTCGTGGGACTAATACCTCAATATGTGGGATGTATTCTGATGCATGATCTATACGTTCTACTATCCACCATGCACATCCCAAGAAAGCCACGTACTGCTTTATGCCTTTTATAGTTCGCTTATTACACCTCGAAAACTTTTATTTTATTTATTCTTTTAAATATTTGACTATAGATTATATATACTGTGTTTTATAACTAAAAATTTGGATATTTTGAATATTATTTTGCCTAGATAGCAAATCGGTTATTTTTAATAACCGTTGTGTTCGAACCAGCTTGCACCTCAACAAATTCCACATTGGACCTACTTCCCCACCAACACAGGAACCGGGTTCACTGATGGAAGAAATCATCTTGTGTTTTTGTCTTTGCTGGGAATCAAACCTGCGACCTCATGGTTCTCAACTTCTCTTCCTATTTCATTGATCACCACACACCATACCCTTGGGTGCAAATAGCAAATCGATTTTTGAAAAAAAAATTCTTTTACATTTTATATAATTCTTTACTTTATTTTCTATAGTTCTTTATATTTTAGTCTACTTTTCAATTTTTATAAAAACATGAAGACAACAAATTTGTGATGCTAACACCCTGTCCCATGATAAGTGAAACATTCCATCCTGTGGCGTCATCTTTATAACACTGATTTATATCACTTGCCCATATTAACAAACTGTTTTCCATTGTTCGGATAAGGAGACTGATTAACATTTTATCAGAGCGTAGATAATCCAGCATTGGCAACCTGCTATATTGTTAACCTATCTTATTTTTGTCATTCACCCTTTCAGGATTATTAACATATGATCATCTTTCGCCTATAAGAAGTGCAGGATCCAAGCACTGATCTTCTCTGTTCTCTTCAATTGGACACTTCCAACATGTTTTTTTCATGGAAAATTAAACTCTAAAAACCATCCAAAATTAGAAAGTAGTTCAATACAATCTTCTGATATTTGAAAGCAAATGCTAAGCTCAATAAGATAGAATTGACAAGTACAGATGGAGATATGTTATAATGATGCATCACAGGTTGAACATTCAAGCCCAAAAGTAGGGAAAAAGGAAAGTACCTTCCATATCGAGCATTGAGCACTTGTATCTACACTTTTTTTCAAAAGCATTTCATCTCGCAGCAGCAGAACCTGCTTCCAGATTACATCATTCCCATAAAACTTCCACTTAGACCTTTCTGGCAAAGACCCAATTACAGGATCACAAGGATCTCTCGCAACGTTAGTAACCCACCTCAGCAAGTCCGCGTAAGACTCTCGTTTCCTCTTCCTATTCTTCTCATCTTCCCTAACAACACTTGACTTCATTAGCCCAAGATCCACTGTGCGACAGTCATCATTTTGCGCACGACTGACAAACTCAAAACGTTTGTCATCGTGACCAACATCGCCCGTGGCATCAACATCCTTAACAATACATTCATTGAGGTCCACACTTACCTTTCCATCAAACTTCACAGTGTGTTTATTACTGAAAACAAAATCATCAGCCTCGATACCATTAAACAACCGTTCATCAGCTGCAGTATCAAACTCACTTTTCTTCAAATCAACATTTGCATATTCCTCATTTTCGTTCTTTTCATCAGAAATTTTCATTAAAATCTCCCTCAAATCCAGCTCAACCTCCATCTAACCCCACCCAAACACCAACAACACTTACTCACTAACCACAGTTACTCGTTCAGATCAAATCAAAGAGGGTTGCCACCACTCATTATATCCGTTGAATCATACACTTCTTGCATTCTTTCCATCATCGAAATCCGAGCATCCCACTTAACAATGTATTTAAATATACTCAATGTAGCCCTGGAAACCCTCTTATACACACTTTTCTCCCTCACATTCAAGTAAATTCTATAAACAATTTCAAGTTACAATTATCTTTTACAATCTTCAAAAAATCTTTCAACCCACACAGAGAATTAAACCAAGACTCATTTTTCGATACTTTTTCGTGTGTTCTCAAGATTTTCAGATCCGACCCATCAATTTTCTCCAACAATCCTGCCATTGACATGGAAATTCAAAACCTATATACAATCACAGAAAAACACATACAAGCGCGCACACAAAAAAAATTGCAACTTTTCACATAGTATATGAAAAGGGTTCTTTAAGAATAACAATTTCAAATCATTTATTTAGATGTTGTAACAATCCAAAAATGTACTATTAGGTTTGAAATTTTAATCTTGTTATTGAATTTGAAATTAATAATCCGTGCATATTCAATAAATTAATTTTTAGCCTATACCTAGGGTTTGAATTAAAATTACTGAATTCGATCAAACCTTCCGTCCTAAAGATGTTCAAGATTAATTATTGAGGGACAACATAATATTTGGTACTAAAAGAAAATTTTTGGACCCCAAATAATTAAAGACATAGGTCAAAGGGTGTTAGAATTTTTTGAACAGAAAGAGTCTTATTAATAGATAATGAAATTGGGAAAAGAGAAATAGATTTACCAGTAAAATACCTTATTGGAAGGACAGGGTACAAGGGGATGTTGTGGCCTTGTGGGGTGACATCCTTCTTTCTCTATATTGTCAATTCTTGACCTTCTTTATCTTGCCCTTTAGGTTTTCTAAACCCTTTTTATTATTCAATTGAAAAGTTTTTGTTGTTTGATTTATGAGAGAAAAAGGGTTGTGGGAGATCTAAGATTTGCAATAAAAAGAAAGTAGTGGAATGAGTTGTATGGAGACACAAAAAAAAAAACTAGTGTTTGTTTAATTTATATAGTTGGAATTATTGGCTAACTATAGTTTATTTTATTGGAAAGTTGGGTTGAGGAGCTTTGGACTATGGTTGGGTGAAGGGTAGTTTGGCCATCTGAGTTTTGAGATTAAGATAATTGAATCTAAATACATATTTAATAATTAAAATATTATTTTTGAATTTATACTCTAAATAATTAAAAATTAGTATTTAATTTTCTCAGTTTCTAAATATGTAAAATAATTTTATCTAAAATTAGTAAATATCAAATACAAGTAAAATAATAACAAAATATTATATCCACAAAATATTAGAGGAATTTTTGTTTAAATTTTTTTCATAAGAACTTCTTTATCAGATGAAACACGCTTTAAAATTTACTAGTGGTGATAGTTTTAAGGTGATGGTTATCGTGGTGATGATTTTAACGTGGCCGTTGGTGGTTGTTGTGGTTGTTAGAGGTGGTTGGCAATGGTGGTTATGCGATAATGTCCAGGGTCATAGTTGAGCATTGGTGTCCAACGAAGGAGGTGGTTGCTGGTCGTGGTAATAGTTATATGATGAAGGTGGTTGATGATGGTGGGTGTTAGTTTAGTTGTTGTTGGTGTAGGTGATTTTATGGTGAATACTAGCACTAATGATGGTTGTACAGCGAATATGGCTATATATATAAAGGGACGATCGGTAGTAGAGGTGGTTAATGGTTGTGGTTGACGAGATGGATATGTGATGGAGGTTAGTAATAGTAAACCTAATGGTTAGATAATTATCCAGCACCTAGCCCAATAAGGGGTGACAATGGAAGATCTGTATGAGCACCTACTAAACACATAATATTAACTCATGGTAATATTGTAAACTCATAAGAAGTAGAACAAATGATAAGATCTATATACATGTACTGGGTTAATATATTTAAACTGTAAGGTCCAGTGGAAAAAAATTGTATATCTGATACATTACTAAGTTTAGAAAGCCGCTACATAACTAATAACTAGTCGGGATAGGGTGTATATATATAGAGAGAGAGAGAGCTAAAAGATGGGCTCTAGACATCAGAATAGAGATGGAGTTTACCATGAGTAATTCCTCATTACCTAAATTATTATGGATGTATGCTTTTAAAATCGTGTATATTTATTAAACAGGATTCCTAGTAAGGCAGTTTCAAAGACCCCTTTTGAACTGTGGACCGGAAGAAAACCTAGTTTAAGATATATGCATGTTTGGGGTTGTCCAGCGGAAGCTAGAGTTTATAATCCACATGAAAAGAAATTAGATTCTCGAACAGTAAGTAGTAGGGGTGTGCATCGGTCGGTTCGGTTCGATTTTACAAATTATCGGTTCGGTTTTTAAATACGCTAAACCAATAACCAAACCAATAAGATATTTTTTATCGATTTTCGGTTTATCGGTTTTGATCCTTAACGGTTCGGTTTTCGGTTTAACCAATAAGAAAATGCTTATAAAATAAATATATGACTTCTCTATAAATTTGATGCGACAAGACAATAATGTAACTTTATAAATGCTAATAAAATAGAAATAATAATAACAAACATGAAAAGAGCTATACAAGTGTAACACAGAGAAATTGAGAGGTATAGGGTTCTTACTTTAGGTTTTGACATTTTGTATAATGTGAAGTTATGAACTCAAAGTCACAATGAAGTGTGAATTGAAGGCTAAGAACAAAGACAGTAACTAGTAAGGTATTGAGATTAATATTTAATATTTATGTATAGGTAAAAATAGTAAATTCCTAGTCTTAATGGGTTATCGGTTTACTCAATAACCCAATATAAAAAATCAATAACGAACCGATAATCCGATAATTATTTTTTATAAAACCATTAAAAATCCATTAATCCAATAACCCAATAGCAATAAACCAATAACACTTTTTTCGGTTCGGTTTATCGGTCGGTTCGGCTTTTGCACACCCCTAGTAAGTAGTTACCTTATTGGTTATCCAGAGAAATCTAAAGGGTATAGATTTTACTGTCCAAATCATAGTTCAAGAATTGTTGAAATCAGTAATGCAAGATTCATTGAGAATGGAGAAGTTAGTGGGAGTGTTGAACGACAAAGTGTGAAAATTAATAAGGTAAGGGTAAATATTCCATTGCCCATGAATGGACCTACTTCCGCACCAATAACATATGTTGTTCCTCTGGTTGAAGAACACTTTAATAATGTTGAACAACATTTGGGTGAAACACTTCAAGAAGGAACTAACTCACAAGTATCTAACGCAAATGAACCACAAACACTACCATTAAGAAAATCTTAATGAGAAAGAAAATCAGTCATTTCAAATGATTATGTGATTTATTTTCAAGAGTCGGATTTTAATATTGAGCTTAATAAAGATTCGATTTCATTTTCACAGACCATAAAAATCGCTGACTCTGATAAATGGATTGATGTCGTGAAGGAAGAGTTAAAATTCATAGAATACAACAAAGTCTGGGATCTCGTTGAATTGCCAGAAAGTTCTAAAAGAATCGGGTGTATATGGGTCTTCAAGACCAAACGCTATTCAAATGGTAATATGGAATGATATAAAGTCAGACTTGTGACCAAGGGTTATACTCAAAAATGAGGCATTGATTATAAAGAGACCTTTTCACCGATCTCAAAGAAAGACTCATTAAGAATTGTTTTGACTTTGGTAGCTTATTATGATTTAGAGTTACACCAAATAGATGTGAAAATTGTCTTTTTTTAATGGAGACCTCGAGGAGGAAGTTTATGTGGACCAACTATAGGGTTTTAAAATTAAAGGAAAAGATCAAACAGTGTGTAAGCTAAAGAAGTTAATATATGGACTCAAACAAGCCTCACGACAATGGTATATAAAGTTTAATGATACCATAACATCTTTTGGATTTAAGGAGATTACCGTTGTTCGGTGTATACAAAAGATCAGTGGAAGTAAGTTTATATTTTTAGTCTTGTATGTTGATAACATTTTACTTCTTGCTAATGATTTAGGCATATTACGTGAGACGGAAGACTTTTTCTCTATGAGCTTTGAAATGAAACATATGGGTGAGACATCCTATGTGATAGGGGTAGAAATATTACATGATAGATCACAAGGATTATTAGGACTATCTCAAAAAGGCTATATCGAAAAAGTTCTAGAGAGATTCAACATGAACAATTGTTCAGCAGGAATTGTTCCGATTTAAAAAGGGGGACAAATTTAATCTCATGCAATGTCCAAAGAATGATATAGAACGGTAGAAAATGGAATCAATTCCTTACTCTTTTATTATTGGAAGTTTGATGTATGTTCAAACTTGCACAAGATAGGATATTAATTTTGTGCTCGGAATGCTAGGAAGATATCAAAGTAACCCTGGAATTGATCACTAGAAAGCTGCAAAGAAAGTCTTGAGATATTTGAAAGGAACGAAGAATTACATGCTCATGTATAGGAGATTCAATCACTTAGAAGTTACTGGATACTTGGATTTAGATTTTGCTAGATGTGCTGACACTAGAAAGTCCACGTTTGGTTACTTGTTCCTATTAGCTGAAGGAGCAATATCGTGGAAGAGTTCTAAACAATCTGCATTGTTGCATCCACAATGGAAACAGAATTTGTGGCATATTATGAAGCCATAATTCATGTATTATGGCTGCAGAACTTTATTTCAGGACTTGGGGGTTGTCGACACCATTATCAAGCCGCTGAAAATTTATTGTCATAATACTGCAGTAGTATTCTTCTCCAAGAACGATAAGTATTCTAAGGTGCCAAACATATGGAATTAAAGTACTTTACTATCAAGGAAGAAGTTCAGAAACAAAGAGTGTTAATTGAGAATATTAGAACTAATCTTATGATTACAGATCTATTAACAAAAGGCTTACAACCAAAGATATTTAAAGAACATGTTCCTTGGTCGTACTTATGATTGATATATTTATGATATTTTGACACTTTGAGCTCAAATATGTGTTTCTGATATACATTAATGAATCTCTTGTTTCTTATAATGATGTACAACATTATTGTTATGAGATATTACAAGATAAGTCTCTATGAGACATTATTGTGGATCGTAATGTTATATGTTTTATAGCTTATGAACCTAGTATGATAAATTGCTAATGTAGTAGTATACGGAAGGAAGTATGTAGCATAAAATTATGTTCAATCGCCATAACCTACATTAGTAGTTTGTCATAAATATTAATGTTATATGGTCATTGGGCCAAGTGGGAGAATGTAAGAATAATGTATTACTTATGGCACAAGTTTACTTGTGACCCAAGTAAAATCATAAATAACATTTAATGAAGAATAGATCTTGTCTGTACATCGGTTACTTGATGGACGTACCAGATTAAGTCTTAACCTCTATAAATTGGTCCTCTCTCCATCCATTAGGGTTACCACATACTCTCTACATTATTTCCATCGTTGACGGCTATGGTTACGTAAGGCTAGGGCAAGGAGGTTGAAACTAATTTATGACTAAGGCTTCTGCTTCTCTCTACTTGTTGCTTCCAATTGCACACGCAAGTGTACGTGGTCGCAGAAGTAATAAGTGACTCTTTAAGAACCGGAATATCGAACCCACAGAGACTTGTCAATTCACTATTTACTAAATTATACTAGTCTAATTATTTATTTAAGAGTGTCAAAAGAAATAAAAAAATGCAAGAATTAAATACTTAAGATTAACTTACAGTGATTGGGACAATTCCAGGGCTGCAACATGCATAGGGTTTCATGTATCGCATCTCATGTAATGAATTAACTAAGGTTATCAAATTACTAATTTACATGGTTGATTTTATGATCATGATCTCTCGACCTCTAATCGCCTACTCCAACTAGCTGTCTAACTACATCGTTGAGCGGGGATAGGCAGTCCTAATTGGCGAGCATTTATATTTCATCCTGTTTCGTAACCAAGCGAGGTGTTCGTCCGGGCGTCACTCCTGAACACGAATCTAAACAAAGTTAGAACAAGCTCTTTGCATTCTCTAGTCTATCTACCTCTTTATCTCTCGAGTCCAAGAATAGACAATAGATTTATTTCTATGGTGATCAAGCATGAAATACTAAAACAAGAATACAAAAGTAATTTAACGATAACCAACATTAATTCAAAACAATCGATGTTCAACAATTACCCATGGCCGCAGCCCCAGAACAAGGGTCTTTAGCTACTAATACCTAAGAAAAAGAAGAAGAAAAGAACCCTAAAAAGTATTGACAACTTTTCCTTACAAAGTGTCTTTTTCAAAGTATATTCTCCGTATCTCCAATAATTATTTCTATGGACTATTTATAGATGTAGAAAACCCTGAATAAAATAACTGAGTCCAAAACAAATTAGGAATCCAAAACCAAAACGGAATTGAATTCCTTCTTTTACTCGTGAAACAGCCTCACAATTTGCTTTCCTCGCCCAACTTTTCCATATATATAAATATTAATATAATATTCAATTTAATCCATTAAGCTGCCTGCTTGATTTTCTTTCTTCAATCTTTCATAATTAATTCATTTTAGCTCCAAACTTCTTCAACTTTGTACCAATTTAATCCTACAAATAAAATACACTATTTAGCACAATCCATAAAATTCATGCTAAAAAAGGACAAATATAAATAATAAATATGAGGCAATTAATGATAGGAAAATATATTTTTGGCCTCAGATCAGTGCTCCTAACGATCTCTGAATAAAATTATCGTGTTCAAGATCCTGATGTGTATTAAAGTTTTTAAACTTACATATACATCATTCCTAGGGTTGCGTATCAGTCGGTTCGGTTCGATTTTAAAGTTTATCGATTTGACTTATTGGTTATCGATTTGTAGAGATGCTAAACCATTAAAGAACCATTAAGATATTGACTTATCGATTATTTATTTATCGGTTGTTGATCGTTATCGGTTTGGATATCAATTTAACCGTTAAGATTTTACACAAAAAAAATCATTAAAAATCACTTAGAAACGAAGTGACAAACCAAATGAACCATGCACATGAGTTCACAAATAACATCTTGCTAAAGAGCAAACACTTTTATCTTGTAGAATACCCAAGAGTTTGAGACAGCCAAAAATAAAAGTAGAAAACTAAACTCTAAGTTAAGGACTTTATATAGAAAATGATAAAAATATAATTATTTAATTTACTATCGGGTTATAGGTTAACCCGTTAAGAAAAAACTTCAAATCTTTAAGAACCGATAACCCGATAACGAAAAAAATCAAAATCGTTAAACCAATAACCCATTACTGATAAATCAACAACTTTTTTTTGATTCGAATTATCAATTTTGAACGGCCCTAATCCTACCAAATGATTCTCAAGAGTTCAAAAATAAAAAATTGAACCTTGTGTCTTGGATGTGTCTAGTTCCATCAAAAATAAGGCAAAAGACAAGCCAAATCAGTGTTTTCATAGTTTAGTGTTTTGTGTCAAAAAGAGTACTTGATAATTGATCGTAAAAATTAAATCCAAACAGAAGAGAAAACCTTATAAGAAAGACATCATTGTTTCTTCATGTTTATGTCCATATATTTTGTTCTATTACTTTTGTTACGTCCCGAGCCTATCCCTAGACGCGACATGGTGCCTAGAGTCACAAGTGACCCCAAGCTAACTTCATGGCATGGCATGACACTAAGATAGCATACATAACTAAATAAACTGAAAAGCGGAATGAAGTCTCAAATAGCTATCATATCATGAATGAGAATCTGATACAAAACAACATATACAAAATCTACTAACTGTCTAAAATTCTCTACTCATAATGAGTTGCTAGGACCTAGCTAACTCTAAACTGTCTGAAACTATAAAGAAGTACTGAAGAAAATCATAATAGGTCGTCCCCAAAACATGAGAACTCACCAAAGCGGTACTCTGATGATCAGAGTCTGTACTAACTGTTGCCTGAAGGATATGCGTTAAAACCCATATTATCAAACAATATAGTAGACAATTATGCGGTCAGTACTTTGTAATGTACTGAGTATGAGAAAATGCATATAACATGATAAGTCTATAAACCATGCAGACAGATGCAATGACCAAGTATATAATCATGAAAACTGAGTATGTATACAGTAATTGACATAAACCATGTGAGCTACAATATAGAGTTCAGTTTGCATGGTTTATCTGAGCTAAGGTGGATCCATAAATAATATCTAATCAAGACAATCCTATTTGTCAAGGTAAGGACCATGATATCTGAGCTAAGGTGGATCCATAAATAATATCTAATCGAGACAATCCTATGGGGTACATAGTTTTGGAACATGGGTAATTGATCCTAGTCCGACTCGGTGCTAAGTATACTCCCAACGAAATCATGTATAAATCTGAAACAATAATAATATGTACTATTGAATCATACTAATAATCTGATAGAATACTGAGTAGCCATTAATCATGGTAACTGAATATAATCTGAAAGATACTTAATCGAAAGCATCTAAATCATGATAATCATATAGTAAGAGCTACTTCATTCGGAAGCATCATAAGTCATGAAAATTTATAATCTGAGACATGTATGTGAAAATAACATAATTATGATCATGAAAATACTTGCATGCTATGGGTTCATGAAAATATCATTGGTAATATGGAATTATAATCAATTCATGCATAATAAGATCAATCATGAAGAAGAAATTGAAATTCAATAAGAATCCATAAGAAATCATGAAACCCTAGATTTTGGAAAATTCATAAATTGAGAAATTGAGGTTTCTTTGGGACTCAATGTGTGAAGAAGAACTCATTGATGAAGTTCTCACATACCTTGAATGAAACTCTAGCTTGAATTGGGAAGGGGATACTGCTTGGATCCTTGTTCTTGCCTTGGGAGAGAAGAAATTGATTTTTGAGAGAATGCGAGTGGATGGGGAGGTTAGGGTGTTTAGGAATCAATTAGACCTACTTGGAATAGGCCAAAATGACATAGTATAAGAATTAAAAGAGTGGAAAAAAACTCAGTTAACCCTAATTAAAAATTACCGAACAGGTATTACGAACCAAGTTTACAACCCGTAGACTGTCCTACGACCTGTACTACGAGCCGTACTGGCCATCCGTAGAATCCCAACTACTGAAATCACCAAGCCTCTGAAAGATGAACTACAAAGCTCAATCCACGTCTCGTAGTAATTTGTACGACTCGTACTATACTTTTGTGGAAGTCAATATATTGAAATGCACATTTTTTAAGTCTGATTCTGTGATACCTAACTACGACTCCTAGTTCCTTTCACGAACCGTTCTATTGACTCATAATTGACAGCCTAAAGTCCTAAAGTTCTGAAGTGATAGGACTTAGTCTACGAGTCTATCCACAACTCGTAAACACTTCAACGGTCTGTAAAGGATCCTCGTAAACACTTAACCAAAATATTGAAATCTCAAGTGTTAATTACGAAACCTCTCCACAACTCATGGTTCTATGTACGACCCGTTCATAGGGTTCATAAAACCCTAAATCTAAAAATTTCAGCAAATTTTTTGCACTTTTTCCTGATTCATCTGGGTTAGACACTTCCGAGGTGTTACAACTTTCTTTCTTCTCTGTTTATATCTACTCATTCATTGTGGACTATATTGATATGAAAAACTAAGCAATAATCAATATCAGAGTATGTGGGATGTTGTTTTGGCTAATTTTCTTTCTTTTTTTCGGGTTTCGTTATTTTGAAGCATATTAATTAGTGTATTTGTTTGCTCTGTGAAGGTTGTGGAAATATATGAGTTGGATTTAATCTAAGACCTTAAAGGGGTTAAGTGACACATGACATTAATCAATGACTCCATTAAGATATATTGGAGCAATCCCTACCGGAGGGGATCCATACCTTTTTAGTATATATTCTTAAAAGATATTAATCGTTATTACATCCTACTTGCTTTTAGTATATATTCTTAAAATATATTAATCGTTTAACATAGTAATACTATTATTTATAAAAAAAATAACGATTATCTAGTTAATAAGAGGTTAGTCATTTGTTTGTTGTACATTGTCTTGGATATTGTTGTAAAAATTTTGTTAACTAATATGATGATTTAAGTTATTTAATTCAAAATTTTAAAATATACCTAGATAGTTCTTCTTTCTTTTTTTAATTTAAACTTTGTATCTTTTTTTTTTTAATAATGTTCAATATTTTTTCAAGTGAAATTAAAATCATAAAATTCAATATTAAAACTTTTTTGGGCCTAAAGCAAACGCTTTATTGGCCTTACCCTTGAGCCACCCATGGTATAGTTAGAGTCTCTTTACTTGTCAAGAAATCAACTTTCTGCTATGATCCCTCAGAGTCTTGCAAGTTTGAGTTTTCTTAGGAGCCGTTTGGCCATGCGATATGAAATCATAATATGAAATTATGAGATGAAATTGAAGTTTTGTTTGGACATGCAATTTGGAGTTTTTGTGTTGTATATTTTCTCATAAACATAGGAATCCCATAAGTTGTAAAACGATTAAAATAGTCCCAATTATTTATTCAATCTTACCAAATAAACAAAAATTTATAAAATCACATAATAAATTATTACAAAGTCATTGTGGTCACTCTTGTTCACTCTTTTATCTCACAATTTCATATCATGATATTGCATGGTCAAACGCGTACTTGGCCTTGTCGAACAACCACTTATCCGGGAGAATTCCGTCAAGCACTCAATTGCAAAGTTTTGATAGATCATCCTATAGTGATAATGCTCAACTCTGCGGTCCTCCTCTTCAAGAGTGTCATCTCGGATATGCCAACTTCACATTCTTAACATACATGAAGAGATGGCTAAGGAACTAATAAATGTAAAATTTCCATGTATTTATTTACTTTTAAGCATTTAACTTGTTTTCTTGATCTTCTTCTCCCTAATAGTTCTTTTCCTCTTGTTGTGGTTTATATGTGTAACTCTTCTCTACAAGTAATAAGTGAACATGTATATATAAAGGGGAGAAGGCTATGCTAAGTATATAAATAACAAGGATATAGGAATTATAAACAGTAGGATAGATACAACTTCCCTTTTATCATGTCATTGTTGGCTACATTTCAAATGTGGACAACTTTTCTTGCAAATTTGGATCACTTTGCCCGTAGCCAAGAATGGTCTACCAAGAATAACTTGCAGAGAATAACAACTACAGCAAGGTGTCTCAGTTTCAGACATATAAATGAATCCTATAGTTTTAGACTGGGAACTACATTCATTGTCGAACCAATTAACCAGTCTACTCACACGCAACTGGATATTCAAGCTAAACGAAAATATAATATCTAACTAGCCATTCTAGCAAGTAGCAACAAAAAGTCATTTAACAAGAAAAAACCATTTCCAATGCCCCGGAGAGAACGGAAGAATAAGACTGCTGTAAGGACAACAACAGTTCTCTCACGGATGGAATGGCATACGAAAACCTGTAAGTTGCAGATTTAAGAAAATCAGTCAGGCACAAACAAAGACCATATGCTCATATTCCAATAATTCCAACAAGCCATTCAAGTTAAGAAATCCACAGAAATGAAACAGTATGGTAAAATCTTGGTTTATTCCCAAGCACACGAGTTCTCTACAAATAAAAATAGAAAGTGATGCTAATTTAAGTTGCTCGGACTCTCCAAAAATGCACTCTGAGTGTGAAGCAAATATCAATGTACCGGATGTTATTGTCTGAGGCAAAACCATGACAAGAAATAGATAGAATATGACACAATACATATAACTTAGTCAATATGTTCTTTTATATCCGCAACAGAAGATTACACTCTACCTTCGATATGAAGTCGAAAAGAAAACCCTCCCTCAACAGAAGATTACACTCTACCTTCGATATGAAGTCGAAAAGAAAACGCTCCCTCAACAGAAGATTACACTCTCCCTCAAGACACTACAATAGAATAAGCCAGTTGCAACATCAATCATCAACTTCTTCCCTGATTTCCCTTATAAGTTCTGCCTTGTACTCATCAAATGTATCTGGGAACTTTTCAACGGTCCCATTCTCAACTATCCAAATTTCACTTCTTTCTTCATCATCGCAAACCCTCGATATGAGCCTTGAGTCGTGACTGACTAACACAACTCCACCAGTGAATTCATCAAGGGCATCTGCCAAAGCATCGATACTCTGCATATCCAAATGGTTTGTTGGCTCATCTAATAGCAAGATGTGAGGCTTCGACATGGAAATAGATGTAAACACCACTCTAGCCTTTTGTCCTCCAGACAACTTTAAAATGGGGGTAAGATGGTTATGGCTGGGAAGTCCAAATTTTCCTAGCTTTGCACGAACAGCTTCTTGCTTACTAGGTCCCTCTTGATCTGGGTGAAGACGAAGCAGGTACTGGACAGGTGTTTCATCCATTGTGAGAAGATCAACAAAATGCTGCGAGTACCGTCCAATCCTCAACTTTTGACTCCTGCGGGCTTCACCTTCTGTAGGAACCAAATCACCTGCCAAGAGGTTAAGCAAGGTCGATTTGCCTGCCCCATTGGGCCCAACGATAGCAACTCGAGTCCCCATATCAATACCAACATCAACATCAGAGAGCCTGAAGTCTGGTCGATTAAGGTAACCGAAGCTGACCTCAATTAGCTGAAGAAGTGGAGGGGTCAGTTCAGTAGGCTCAGGGAAGTGGAACTCCACGCTGTAGTCCCTCCACTTCTGAGGGGCTTCCGGTGGAGTTTCATCTTCATCAACCCTATCCTTGCCCTTTTTCTTTGATTCTTTGGAAGCTACAAATTTGGCTCGGTCTTTAACCTTCTCCTGTTGTGCTCGATTTCCAGATCTCTTGGCAGCTTTTAACTGCTTATCATAAATCTCAAACTTCTTATTCATCTCTTTGCGACGTTGTTCATATCCGCTTTCAAAATCATCAAAGTTACCCCGATAGAAGTGTAGTTTCATGTCATGGAGATGAATAATCTCACTGCAAACAGTGTTCAGAAAGTCTCGATCATGTGAAACAACGACCAGAGTTTTCTTCCATCTGCACAGGTACTCCTCTAACCATAGAACAGCCCGAAGGTCAAGATGATTAGTAGGTTCATCCAACAGCAATAGAGTAGGCTGAACAAAAAGAGCCTGTGCTAGAGAAATTCTCATCCTCCAACCACCACTAAAAGATCGGGTAGCACGCCCCTGCATTTCCTTGGTGAAACCTAGCCCAGCGAGAATTTTTGATGCTTGGGCCTCAGCAGCATCTGATCCCATCACCTGCAACCTTTCGTACAGTTCAGAAAGTTTTTCTACAACGTTGTCCCCATCAGCATCATCTTCATCCTCACCAACAGACGCAGCAGCATTCTGTAAAGATGCAGCCTCTTCTCGGAGATTGATGAGTTCCTCGTTAGCTGAAACAACAGCTTCAAGTGCAGTCCTATCATCACCAACTATCTCTTGTTCGACCAAAAGTACGTCAATGTTTTTTGGTACAGGAATCTTCCTCCAAGCAAGGAGCTTTAGTAGGGTGGACTTGCCCATTCCATTGGGACCAACTAAACCATATCTCTTCCCATGAGATATCTTAACTGATGTGTTCTTTAGAAGATCTTTTCCACGAGCTGCTACAGAGAAATTCTCTATAGTTATATCCTTAACATTTGCATCAGCATCATCTTGACCTTCAAGTACAGACGCCCTGCTACCAATAACAACAGTAAAAGCATCATGATCGTCCCTAAGGGCCTCCTTTTTTGCCACCTCAGCTGCCTGAACAGCAAGCATATCCTTCTTTTCTCGTTTCTTTAGCTCTTTATAACTTATGGAGGTATCAATTGGACCTGCTTCATTCCTTCCATGCCTTCTATGACCATTGATCTGTTCTTCCACTTCTTCGGAGCGAGGAAGATACTCCTCTTCCTCGTCATCAGATGGAGGAAGATCAATACCATCAGTGTAAGCTGATGCTTTTGGAGCTGCTTTAGGCTTGGCCTTACTAGCACCAGTGGCTAAAGATCCTTTGTTGGGTTTCTCAGGTTTCTGGTCCATGCTGGCAAGCATGGCAGAGACAGGAAGCTTCTCCTTTTTCCCTTCCTTGGAATCTTTGCTGCTTCCCTTAGCCTTCCCACTTACACCAGCCTCCTCTGTTTTTTTCTTCCCCATTGTATTTACAATCTGTAGTAACCAAACAGAGCAGTTAGAAGACTTGAACAAATAGATCGTCAATACACCAGTCAGCTCAGCCAAATGAACGACAAACAACACATCCAAAATAGTAATATCGAGACTTCGCACAAAATAAAGCACGTTATAGCAAGAAATTAGAACAGCAGCATAAATAGAGAAGAAATCAGCATAAATTCACATTGAAAGAAGTAAGAAGAGGACAGAAGGGCAATAAGAAAATTTATGGCATAGGTGTATTTGAACGAACCAGAAAAATACGAAAAGCTTTAATGTCATTATACAGATTCGAACACTGGAACATGTGTTACATGAAAAGAGAAAGAGCGACATGGTGACATATCTAATCATTCCAAAAGCCAAAGGATAGCTAAGACACCCTAACAACAACAACATATCCAGGGTAATCTCACGAGTGGGTAGGATGTACGCACACCTTACCCCTACCTCGTGGAGGTAGAAAGGCTGTTTCCCACCTATTTGCACAAGCCAGCAAAAAAAAACGAGAAGGTTCTGGTATAAAATTTCAATCATACCCCAACTACATTCCCTAGTAAATAAAAATACTGTAAAACGAATGTTAAAAGCAATTATAAATTTTAAGTTTGTTTCTGTTTGTTTTACTCCAAATTGAAGCTCAGCAGTGTTTGTATCTAAAGAATTCTCAAAAAAACAATCCACAGTTTAATCCCAGTAATAAGAATTTTTTTAAAAAAATCATCTTAAAAAGAACCATTTTGTAGCACCTAACACTTATACTTCTATATTCAGCAGCTAAAAGTCCCAATAATATTATAAATATCTCATATTTTCAGAGGAAAAAAAAGTTTAAAAAAATCATACTCCAACAAAATTGATCAGTAAACTCAAAAGTTTTTGAATCTTACTTCAAACTTTCCCTATTTCTCTATATTTGTTTCTTTTCAATATATTTCTGTATATTAAAAATAATTAGCAACATCTCTCTATTTATAATAGTACTAAACCAAATTAAATTAGAACTAGAAAACCTATATAGCTCAAACAAACCATAACTAAACATTAATTAAATAAATAGCAAAAATAACAAATCATAAACAACTTAGAATTCTTATTCGAAACTTTGAATTATTATTCCAATAGATTGAGTAATAGAGAAGAAGCTAACCAATATGTATTCACCGGAAAACGGAGATCGCGGCCGATGAGTTCGCCGGAGATATGAGTAAAGGTGGTCGACGATTAGAGAGTGGTGGCCGGTGGGCGTTTAAGGAATTGGAAAAGAAACCGAATTATATAAATTTGGGTTTGGGCTTCGTCCTGGGCTTTTTGGAATTTTTATAAATTCAAACAAAAGCAACTATTACAAGGAGATTCACATAAATAAATATACCATCAAAGATTGAAAAATATCTAATTAGATAGTAGACACACATTCATACGAGGAGGTTCATACTACATAAAATTAGAAAATTACCTAATTAAACATACATACATTCATACTATATTCATTAATTTATAATTTTAAATAATTATCTATTATTTCACTATTTAATAATTATGTATTAGATATGAACTCAGTTACATTGAAATACATTACTTCTTAAAATTAACCTAAAATAAAGCTTATATTTATCTACCCCTTAATTCTCTCTCTAATTTATCATATCTGAGTAAGAATTCATGAATCTGATAATGTGATATATATCTTAAGTTAAGATTATATATATATCAATGTATCTGATGTTGCCTCTATTGCTACTGGTAGTTTTGTCAAAGAATATCATATTTCGAATATGCTCTGGGAACAGCAAAAGGGGGTGCATCACGAGCTAGGCTTGCTATGTATAAATTTAGCTTTGATGTTTTGAAATGTTTTGAATTTTTTTTTTAAAAAAAAATAGATTATGTGATACAAACAGATACTCTAGAGTTATTAGAGCATGATTTGCTCCTAAAGTATTATTTTTCCGTTACATTTCATATTTAGATACATATGATTGGATATATATGTTAATCATGTATCCAAGATACATATATCTAGGATTCGAAATATGACAGAAATTGTAATACCAAAAACTCATAGAAAGATAGATAATTAGCCTCTAAATTGGTGGAATTTGTGTTGTTTGCGTTAAAAGGTTTAGTATTACAAAATAAAACACAAACTTTTACTTTTCAAAATATAATAGTAGAATTTTATCAAAATCTATTAAAAGGGTTAAAAAATACACGGTACATCTATTTTCCAAGAAGATATTAGCATTTAAATGTCCGTTAACATGAGACTATCCAACGATTTCACTAAAATTGTTTGAGACTTGTTCGTCCTCGAGCAAACATTAAAGCTCATCTCAAAAATCATACTAGGAAGCCATCACTTTGGTTGATACAAACAATTAGGCCATATTGAAATTTGAAGACATCAAGTACAATTCCCGCTCATTATGCAAGACATCCAAATAAACAACAAACCTCTAACCTCCTAACCTCAAGGAAAGACTTTGAACTCATCAAATTTAAGCTTGCTCACCTACTCTCATCAAAGAAAGTTAATAACATCACCTATCTATCATAAAACAAGTGCCCTCACAAGAAGAAATAGTCCACACACTCAATTCAAAAGATTGAATATAAATTAAGGACTTCACATTAAAGATCAAATCTCACACTCACAAATAAAATTCACATGTATGCACAAAGAACCATAGGCTTGCCCATTATGTACATCTCCGCTAATTAAGCATGCTTGAATAGAATCAAATAGGACTTTAACGGGTTGTACTGTAGGCTAAGGGACAGGTAGGAAAATTATATAATAGTGACTTACACTTCCCTAAGCACTTTGTATTTTTAGACTTCATCACCCATTATTTTCTTCTCTTTATTTTCAGTCCTCTCTTCAACAATTATTTCACAAGTAATTCTCATCATCTCAAGAATGTTTCAATCATTTTTTTTTCTTTCACAATAATATATTTTTTTCTCAAAGAATTTTTTTTTCTTTTCTTTTCTTTTTCATGTCACATTCTTTCGAAGAGGGCTTTTTTCATCACTTTGTAGCTATCATTGATTACCTTTTGTCATTCAACCACCCCTTTTATTTTTTCAGATATAACAATTATAATCAGTCTATGCTACAGTGCTCAAGGAAGCAAGGTGCAAAAATTAGGGATTCAACAAAATAGTTAAGGGCAAAATATGGCTACCAACAAAAGGCTACAGGCTCAAAAGGGCGAACTAGTGATATAATATCTGAAAAGGCTAAAATTTACAAGACAAATCAAAGAAAGCCTATTATCATCTCCTAAACTGAGCAACACTTTTTATTTCGCTTCAATAACATGCAGGGCAAGTTCTAGACTAAGATGCAAAACATGGAATAAACAAATTCTCACCACACATGGCACAAGTATCAATCAAGATGGATCAATTCTACTTCTAAGAGAGACAGGATCATAACAAACTACAAAATAAAACAAGCTATAAACAAAGTCACGACCATGAACCTAAGTGTCAAAGAGTCTGCAATTTCATTAGCAATCAAGCATTCACAAGAACGTACTACTTAAAATTAGGCCTAAATAGCAAGTATCACACAACTCAAAGGGTTCTTTTCTTTTCTCTAAAAAAAAAAAAAAATTTACTCCCTATCGGTTCAAAGGGACTATCCTCAGGAAAAGTACCGAAAACAAAAGCCGAGGAACCCACCTAAAAATACAAAAAGACTCGATAAAGCAGCAAAAACTAGGAATTCATTCCTCCACCCCACACTTAAAAAGATGCTATGTCCCCAAAGCATCAAATAAAATTCTAAAACAAGGGTTAGGAAAACTCCCTGAGGCCTCTAGGCCTAGCTAGTAGCATGTTCTCTTTTTCCATCAAGGGTTGTACGCACCCCACACTTAAGCTCAAACGTGCTCCTTAGCTCCAAATTTTTGGGTACTCAGACTTCCCCTAATCTGCAAAAACAAGACCAAAAGAAAAGAAGGAAAAAAAAATGACACTATAAAAAAATTAAAATAAGAAGCTACACTACCAATTGGGTTGCCTCCCAATAAGCGCCTAATTTAATGTCGCAGCACGACCTAATTAAGTTCACCACTTTTCTTTCCACTTTGAACTTATGAATTGTACCCCTAACTTTGCATCAATTTTTCTGCTCCTCTCTAGGGGCGGTGGTATAAAGATAAAAGAACCAAGTAATAAATGTCGCATCTTACACTTCTTGGCCCTTATGTGAGGAATGTCGTTTTGTCTACGTGGATTAGAAAACTTTAGGATGTCGGAGCCTTGTTCCTCATCTATAGTCAAGTGTTTTGAATGAGATCCAAAATGCCTCAACTCCAAAGCAACATTATTTACAACATTCTCACTTTTGTACTCTTTCTCAACATTGACATTAAGGAATACGGTATAGTTGAATGATTGGAATTCCTCTTTTTGCTCCACTAGTTGGTCATCATCCACAAAAATTGGTGATTGGGCATCAAACGCCTCAATCTTTTTGTTCAAGTGAGCCTCCAGGTCATGAATATCTGAGCCAAATTGATCTATTTCTTGTGTGAGCTCAACCCTTTCTTTTATCAGTTGGGTTGTCATGTATGTCAGATCATCACGGATAAACTCTTGACACTTTAGAAGTTGAATTTGTCCTTGTATCCAATATTGGCTCACTATCTCTGCTTCTTCACGATTTTCTCTTTGTTGGGATTCAATATCTTCATCTATTTTAGCTAAGACTGCAATTTGCAATCTAATATCGTCAAGCGTAGCTTGCATTTCTCTGATTTTTGATTGCTCTTCCACGCATTCCAACATTTGTTCTGAGATTTTTAAATTAACTTTGTCCAGTATGTCCGCCCATTCCATAAATGAATTCACATTGTGAACCTCTTGTTTTGCATTATCCATTGTATCACCCCTGCCAACAGCCAAAAACTTGTTGCTGATTTCTGTACTTAGCTTTTGGAACAACTCCTCCTTAGTCATGCCCCCTTGCTTCGCACCTTGATTATTTGGCTGTTGAAATTGTTGTCCATTACCTTGTGGTCTGTATTGGTTCTGCCCTTGAGCCTGATTTTGGTGTTGATTCTGATTTCCACCCCATGAGAAGTTAGGGTGGTTCCTCCAACTAGAGTTATACGTGTTCCCATAATTCTGCGTACCTACACCTCTTTGGGCATTCCCCACTTCATCACCCCTGTCAACATCACAGATAACAGAAGAATCATAATAGGGGGGAGGGGGGAGAGGAATAAGAGTTAGGACAACCATTCCAATGACCAAATTGACCACCACATATATGACAAATAGGACACTCGATATCCAAGTGGGGTCCATTACAATAATTACAAGGATACTTCTCACTCAACCACAATTTATCCCAATCATTCATATCAATAAGAGTACCAAATTATTCAAAGGAAAAAAATTTAACTAAAAAAATTAAAAATAAATAAATAAATAAAAAGAAAAAGTATAACCTAAAAGAATAGTTAATTTCTAAGTCCCCGGCAGCGGCGCCAAAAACTTGTTGCTTCCAATTGCACACGCAAGTGTACGTGGTCGCAGAAGTAATAAGTGGCTCTTTAAGAACCGGAATATTATTTATACCTCTTCTACTAGATGACTAGTGTCAAATTTTAAATCTTAAATTATACATTGAATTGGTATTATAACTTAGTTCTGACATATTTTGGTAATCAGGGTTTAAATTTAAAGAATGTTCAAATTTAGAAGTAAAATAAAAAGGAATTGGCAAATATTCACAATATAACTTACTTAAGATATTAAACTTTAAAGCGAATAGTGGATACCAATTCTCCTAAGTGCTAACATACACATGCTATTAGCTGGTTTCGATCTGTATCTGCATCTCTATGAAGGATTTGTTAACGATAGGTTATAAATTTACTAATTTTACACTAATTATTGTTTGTATTTATTCTTAATTAATTGATGCATTATCGACGGGAAAACGAATACTATAAATCGACCTCAATATTCGTACATACATTCCAGATCATGCACGATATTACTATCATTACCACTTTATGCGTGTGTTCAGATTAAGTGGTTTATTTTGGGGAAAATTACTTAAGGTATACAAGCAGCATAGATCAGCTAATAATTCGCTGACTATTCTCTATAGATTTGTCCACTCCTATCTGTTCTTCTGAACAATTAACTAGATATAGATAGTAATTTGTTCGCGATCTTGCTGTCACACAGTAACTGTGAGAGAGTGCTACAATATATAAGTTATGAACACAGATCTTTGCTATCTTATAGTCTATCTAACGTCTCTTTATCTCTCGAGTCCAAGAATAGACATAGAATTTATTTTATGGTGATCAAGCATGAAATACTAAACAAGAATACAAAAGTAATTTAAACGATAACCAACATTAATTCAAAACAATCGATGTTCAACAATTACCCGTAGCCGCAGCCCCAGAACAAGGGTCTTTAGCTACTAATACCTAAGAAAAAGAAGAAGAAAAGAACCCTAAAAAGTATTGACAATTTTTCCTTACAAAGTGTCTTCCTTCAAAAGTCTCTCCCTTTTTTTTCCGTATCCCCAATAATTATTTCTATGGACTATTTATAGATGTAGAAAATCCTGAATAAAATAACTGAGTCCAAAACAAATTAGGAACCCAAAACCAAAACGGAATTGGATTCCTACGTCCGCGTGAAACCGCCTCACAATTTGAGGGGTCTTCAGTTTGCTGCCACGTGGCAATTCAGCCAATTTTTCCGTTCCAATTTGCAATATGCAATATGCAATTTGCATGTCTTATATATATTATATTATTATATTGAATTTAATCTATTAAGCTGCCTGCTTGATTTTCCTTCTTCAATCTTTCATAATTAATTCATTTTAGCTCCAAACCTCTTCAACTTTGTACCAATTTAATCCTACAAATAAAATACACTATTTAGCATAATCCATAAAATTCCTGCTCAAAAAAGACAAATATAAATAATAAATATGAGGCAATTAATGATAAGAAAATATATTTTTGGCCTCAGATCAAGACTAACTTTGAAAAAATATTTAAAGTAAAAGAGGTCTTCTTAAGTTATTTTGAAAGACTATTAACTTCAACAATTAATTAAAATAATTAAGAATAAGTAAACTTAGCTAAAGATTCGATTAAGAGGTGAAAAATGAATAAGAGTTAATAAATGAAATTCATTTAACGAAACAAATCAACACAGAAGAAATTAGTTCATCTTTCGACTAAGAAGTTAGAGGCTATTTTGATTGGCTTATTTTAATTATTTTTAAACCAAAATAGTTTTTAACCACTTTTGTAGTATTTGGATAAATTTTAAAAATGCTTATAAGCACTTAATTTTAGGCTATAATGATAAAAATAAGTCAAAAGTCATAAATTAAAATTAGCCAAAAGTCAATCCAAACAGGCTCTTAGAGTTAAACAAAAGGAAAAACTACTTAATTTGACATACACATATACCTTATCTTCTAATCTAACCTATACTTTCAAAAAATTACTTATTATCCAACTTTTTAATTATTTTGTATCAGATTTGGAGTGGGATATATTGAGATACATCACTCTTTAAAATTAGTCTAAAGCCCTTAATTATCTACTCACTTAAATCTCTCCATAATGTATGCCTTCACTCCAAACTAGTTCACTCTCTCCCCTAAATTTCTTCTCCCATATTTCTTTACCATTCTCTCTCCTCCTTCCCCCTCACACAATCTTTTTTCTTTAAACTCACATCCATTACTGTACTTTCAAAGCTCCCCAACGGTCATAACTTCGATTTCATCGATGGAGAAATCTAAATCTATTTATTTCTCCTTCAAGCATTGTTCCTTCTTCGTATTCATCGATTTTGAGATGAGTTTTATAAGATACATAGAATAAACTATATCCACCTTCATTACTACACTTTCAAAGCTCCCCAGCAGCGATAGCTTCGATTTCATCGACGAAGAAATCTACATCAATTTATTAATATTTTTAAAAAATTAAATCTATTTATTTTCTCCTTAAGTATATATCAAATACATAAAAGAAACTATATCAAATTCATAGCAGAACTGTTCAGATACACATAATGAACAAATCATCTACTTACTAAGCACATATTAGGTACATATAAGAAATTGTAGCAGATACATAGAAGAATAGTTCAAATGCATAGAATAAGTAGATCAGATACATCTAATCATTAAGTATATATCAGATACATAGGAGAAACTATATCAAATACATAAAAGAATAGTTCAGATACACATAATTTCATATTTCAGAAGACGAATTGGGAAGTTCATTGATGCTAAAAATATGGAAGAATTTTGATTATTTTTTTTTTGAATCTTTTTAGGAGCTATAATAGACATATACTCTAAAATTGTTATACGCATGCTTTCCTCCTTAATTTATAACTTTCAGTTACATTCTGTTGCTTCCAATTGCACACGCAAGTGTACGTGGTCGCAAAAGTAATAAGTGGCTCTTTAAGAACCGGAATATCGAACCCACAGAGACTTGTCAATTAACTATTTACTAAATTATACTAGTCTAATTATTTATTTAAGAGTGTCAAAAGAACTAAAAGAATGCAAGAATTAAATACTAAGATTAACTTATAGTGATTGGGACAATTCCAGGGCTGCAGTATGCATAGGGTTTCATGTATCGCATCTCATGTAATGAATTAACTAAGGTTATCAAATTACTGATTTACATGGTTGATTTTATGATCATGATCTCTCGACCTCTAATCGCCTACTCCAACTAGCTGTCTAACTACATCGTTGAGCGGGGATAGGCAGTCCTAATTGGCGAGCATTTATCTTTCATCCTGTTTCGTAACCAAGCGAGGTGTTCGTCCGGGCGTCACTCCTGAACACGAATCTAAACAAAGTTAGAACAAGCTCTTTGTATTCTTTGGTCTATCTACCTCTTTATCTCTCGAGTCCAAGAATAGACAATAGATTTATTTCTATGGTGATCAAGCATGAAATACTAAAACAAGAATACAAAAGTAATTTAAACGATAACCAACATTAATTCAAAACAATCGATGTTCAACAATTACCCATGGCCGCAGCCCCAGAACAAGGGTCTTTAGCTACTAATACCTAAGAAAAAGAAGAAGAAAAGAACCCTAAAAAGTATTGACAATTTTTCCTTACAAAGTGTCTTCCTTAAAAAGTGTTTCTCCCCCGTATCTCCAATAATTATTTCTATGGACTATTTATAGATGTAGAAAACCCTGAATAAAATAACTGAGTCCAAAACAAATTAGGAACCCAAAACCAAAACGGAATTGGATTCCTACGTCCGCATGAAACCGCCTCACAATTTGAGGGGTCTTCAGTTTGCTGCCACGTGGCAATTCTGCCAATTTCGCCGTTCCAATTTGCAATATGCAATTTGCAATTTGCATGTCTTATATATATTATATTATTATATTGAATTTAATCTATTAAGCTGTCTGCTTGATTTCCTTTTATAATCTTCTATCTTTAATTCGTTTTAGCTCCAAACTTCTTCATCTTCCCACCAATTTAATCCTGCAAATAAAATACACTATTTAGCACAATCCATAAAATCCATGCTCAAAAAGGACAAATATAAATACTAAATTTGAGACAAATAATGATAATCATATATATTTTTGGCCTCACATCAACCTTATTTAAATACACTTAATTATATGTATCTAATTAATGTGTTTAGACGTGCGATATATAAAATCATGAGATGAAATCAGTGCTTGGACATGTAATTTCACATTGATTTTATATCATGAGATGAAATCCCAAATTCTCCAAAAATCATTATGTGGAATTTCAAATACAAAAATTGACCTACAAATTTATATTTCGTAAAAAAAAATCCATATTTAATTTATATATATCTACTAGCAATTTGATTCATATGTAAATAAAATTTATAATTCATATCATTCCTCTTTAAACTGTTTATATCTCATATAATAATTATTCTCACTAATATAAAATTTGTTTACATTGAATAAATTCTTAATTTATCATTTATATTTACCAAATTCATTATTTTTTATCAAATTTATTACTTCATTCAAATCAATGTTTAATAATAGAAAAATCCATCATTATATTGAGTGGAGTAGTGTACAAGACTAACCATTGTGGTATTAATTGAAAAAATAATTTTCTTAGCTACTAATAACTTGAACACTACAACTTATGTTCAGTTTTATTTTTTTATTAAATTAAGATTTGATCAATAAATGTTTTATTTTTTAGAATAGCTTTGTGATAAAGTATTATGCGATTTTATAAATCTTTACTTATTTGGTAAGATTATATAAAGATTTGAGACAATTTTAATAGTTTTACAATTTATGGAATTTTATAGGTATATGAGAAAATATACAACATAAAAAATCAAAATTGCATATTGAAACAAAATTTCAACTTCATATGATGATTCCATATTATATGGCCAAATGGGCTCTAAATACACTATTTTTTCTTCTTTTATTCATGTCCTAGCAACTTCTTTTTTTTTGTTGTTTCTCCCTCTTATTTCTCACTTTTCTCACATCTTGCTTCCTTTTTTTTCTACCACTTTTTACTTGAGCATACATGCTTATTTGAACAACACACTAATTAATGAATCATCTCTATTTATATAGATGATGATAGGAGTGCTACGCTAATAATGATCTTTAGCAGAAATTAATTAATAATAATAGATTAATTACTGCTAAATTCTAAAAAAAATACTTTTTTTAGAGGCGATTATTAGTAATTAATTACTTCTAAATACTTTTTTAAAGGTGATTACTGGTGATAATTACATTTTAGCATTTTTTATAAATGGCGCTATAGTCTATAACGATATTGAATTCAATGGTAATTAATTAAAATCAATAAAGACTTTAGTACTTTTTGTTAATAATATACATATTAATTACTGCCACTTAATAGAGGTACAATCAAGGATCTAATAGAGGTATAACTCTAAAATCAGATCTCCCACTTAAATCAGATTTTAAAAAAAATATATTTTTCTTATATTTTATATCAAATCAAATAATATCACATCAAATCAATTAAGATAGAGAAAGTAACATATTACCATATCCAAAACCTCTCTTGCCTAGTAAAACAAATAAGGAAAATGAAAAGGATATGTTGCCATCCACCTCATGCACATATATTGAAGTAGTCGTCAAGTTAATATTCCTCATAACCAAAATGATTTTGACATGGTAAATTGAGACAAATGTCCTATAGTTGTCTTCTTGTGGCAATTCAGTTGGTTGAACATTTATTATGGAAACAGCGACGTTTTTCTCATTATTAATAATTCAATATGATGATACGATATATTATTGCTTAAAAGTTGTAGTAATATTTTAGGAAAATTTTCAAATTTTCAACCATACCATTTGAGTGTGCGATTTATCTCATAAAAAAAAACTTTGTTGTTATATTTTGTCTTAAATATAATTTTTCTGTTATGTTTTTTATAGCGAAAAATTTGACTAGATATGATGGACGCAAAGTAGGTTATATATTGATGATTGCAAGTGCCTATTGTTTAAAGTAGAAGAGGTATCAATCAAACATATATGTCGAGAAGCTAATGGAGCTATGGACCAGTTAGCCAAGAATGGATGCGAGTTAGATACTTTTAGAAGCTAAATTTTGTACCCCGATCCCCCGCATTTAGTATTTATGCTTTTGAAAGAGACAGACTGAATAGTACTATGTTGCCTATGCTAGTCTCCGTAATGACTCTTAGGACCCGTTTGATCTCAAGAATACTGGGGGGAAAACTTGGGAAGTGGTGTTTGGTCATATAATTTGGAAAATATATTTGTCAAGTATCCCAAATTTCCAAATACTAGAAAAAACTAGTATTTGGGCCAAGTTTTAATATTTCGAAATTTTCAATAATTCAAAAACTATCCCAAAATTTTATATTTTATAAAAAATACCCACTATATATTAATTCCAACTAATATTTATTACTACCACATCCGAAAAAGTTTGAGTTCTAATTTGAGTGATAAAATTGAGAAAAAAAAAACAATTTGTGTTTAATGAGTTATAATGATAACTGGATCAGTGACAGTTTGAGTATGCGATTAAAGTATTGTCTTACTTATTTTTGTTATTGTTGATTGTTATCAATTATATTATAAGGTTATTTTTTAACGGAGCATATTCATTATAAAATGATAATATAAATTTATGGATTTTAAATAATTTTTAGAACTTATAGGTACAAATCATATTTTTTGAAATAGTCAAATATTTTTGAGAAAATTTGGGGCCAAACACATGGTGAAACTTCACCAAAAACTTCACCCAAATATGAATTGCCAAGAATATTTAAAAACTTGGGACCGAACGCTAACTTAATTATATTGAATGAATAAATTCAGTATGGCTTCAATGCCGATTTCGAACGGGGGATAAAAAAATAAAAATAAATTAACTTATAATAAATCCAATACTTGGGGTCCATTTGGACTATTTCCCAACACTTTTTTGCAATCTTGGTCTTGATCTGTCTGTTGGCGTGTTGCGCAACTAGTGGTTGACTTTGACTAATAGCCAAAACAACCAACTTTACAACGTTAAAAACTCCTTTCCATACCAACATGAGTTGTGGTACACTGGTGAGAGTGTTTCACCCTTAATTAAAAGTCTCGGGTTCGAGCTCTAGGTATGGAGAAAATTCTATTAGGAGCGCCACCCCCGAATGAGCCTTGTAGTGCGCAGTCCTAATTTAGTCGGGGTTCCAATGTGTGCTCCGAACACTGGGTGGGAAACCCAAAAAAAAAAAAAACTCCTTTCTTGAATCTAGAAAGGAAAAAGAAAGACCTAAAAGAAATACAATAACATATCCGATTAATTTCACGAATGGGGTTTGAGAGGGTAAAATATACGTAAGTTTTATCACTATCTCATAAAGGTAGAGATGTTGTTTCCGAAAAATTCCTGGCTCGAGACCTAAAATGAGTCTGATTGTATGTTATTTTTGGTTTGACATAAATAAAGGAATAATATATGGCTAGGTTGAATATGTATTTCTTTATCCGTTTTAATTTGTTTGATCCGTTTTTTCTTTTAATTCGTTTAAAAAAGAATAATCCTTTCTCTTTGTAGTATGTTTTAAATTTTAATTTTTCACTTGACATATTTAAAATCATAAAATTAAAAATATTTTTATATATTTGACATATTTTTAAATTAAGACGATAAAATTTTATGTCAAATTAAAATAGATCAAACAAATTGCAACGTAAGGGATATATATGCCACTGAAAAGTCAATTTTGGATCACAGGCATTTTTTCCTTACATAGATAATAATTAAGGTGGAGTTTAATGATTGCTAGGCCGTCATTAATTACTATCAAGAAAAGGGACCATATCTTATTATTGCATCGGTGGTATTTTATTTTGTTTTTTCATCTAGCATCCGATACTAATATTAAATTATTGATTAATTTAAATTTACATCGTGTAAAACTTATTTAAGAAAAAGGGCTTCTTAATTAACATAATTCTTTTTATATTTATGACTAAAACTCGAGATATTTTATTAAGAACGGAGAAATCTTAAAGATCCAGTATCCAACCACCTTGTTTGTATTGAACTTTTTCGTTAACATTTCATGTTAGTTGACAAAAAAAAACTTTTGTTTGCACTCATAATTTCAGGGGGTTCCTATATTTTTATTTCTTTCTTCTATTATGAATCTTTTTACCTACCATGAGGTTAATTTCTGGGACATTTTGCTACAGTAAAAATATAATATTTTAGTAATAAAAGTCAAAATACATCTAGAATAGTTAACTAATTAGATCAAATTATTTTAATTCGATGTTCGTTATTTGCATTGAAGTTCGACTAATTGAATCAATTTACTTTCTATATTTATCCACGAAACTCGATACTTTAAAATTTAATTTGTACAATTTGCTAGATTTTCTTTTTTACCATCTTTTGTTCAATTTAGGTGTTTTATTTTTTGGAAAAATTACTAAAGTACACACATTTAAGTATATTATTTTCCATTTGTCCCTATATCTTTTAAAAATAACTAAAATCCTTTATTTTAATAATGTATCCGTGCTTGTATTAATGTATCCGCGCTTTCATTAATGTATCCGGATTGAGTTAATTTTTATTTTAATAATGTATCCGTATTAATGTATCCGTTCTTGTATTAATGTATCCGCGCTTTCATTAATGTATCCGAATTGAGTTAATTTTAAGGGATTATTGTAATTAGAAAAAAAAGTAGGGATAAATAGTAATATCATCTTTACACTATGTGATTTATGTAATTTACATTTTTTTTAGTCTGTTTATAAAAGGAATGTCACTTTTTATATTTAATAATTAAAAAAATATATTTGATGCATTTAAGATCACAAAATTTAAAATATGTTTTGATACATTAAATACAATTTTAACTTAAAAACATAAAATTCAAAAAAATCCTTATTCTAAAAGCAGAATATATCGACAATCTCTTAAATTTGTCGGTAAATTTCACTTAGAACAAATGACAGGTTATTCATTATTATTAGACACTTTCAAGTTAAATTTTGAAAAAAAATTATGTACAGTTTGGACAAAGCCAGATTGAGGGCCAGCCGGCAAGGGGAGCAAGTTGATCAACTAATAAATGTTTGAGTAGATTTATTTTTTTTATCCAAAATGGTCCCATTACAACATGTTTTGCAAATAGAAATATTCTTCAAATCACATAAATTTGAGGTATTTTTTTTTCATCAAGCATTTCACACGTGTATAGAAGTATTTGATTAATTCAAATTCGCATAATATAAGATTTATTTAAAAGAAAAATGATTTCTAAAAAAAAAAGTTTCTTATTCAAGATTTAAATTCAAAATCTCTAATTAATAATGAAAGAATCTTATCTATCTATCAGAATCCTTATTGGTAAAATAAAAATGACAAGTAAAATTTCAGGACAATAACTTTAATTAAAGTAAATACACATATATTAAATTTTAAGGCAATGTGCGTATGTTAGTACAATATTATAGTTTATTAGCAGTATAGAAAAGAGAATGTTAGTTCTAATTTTGATATTTGTTTTTTTTTTAACTAGATCATTTGATATTTAAAATTTACTAATTCGATTAATTTGAATGTGTTACATAAGTTAGATCACAGAAATAAAAAGTTTTAATTTTCCTAATGCTGCTCAAACCTGATAGTAAATCTAGTTAGAGGTGAAGTCTTTTTATTTGATTTTTAAATGTGCAGTTTCCTCCTTATAATTTCTGCCACTAAATGGAAAAAAAAGAAAAGAATTAAAATTTATATATAAAGAGATTTTAGAGTACTTTTGTTTATCTCAATTTATGTGATATTATTAAAATTTTGAGAGTTAATCAATTTTTTTAATTACATTTTTAAAAATAT
This sequence comes from Solanum appendiculatum, assembly GCA_018342035.1. Taxonomy (NCBI): domain Eukaryota; kingdom Viridiplantae; phylum Streptophyta; class Magnoliopsida; order Solanales; family Solanaceae; genus Solanum; species Solanum appendiculatum. Next base: position 219,150 of record JAGDQO010000884.1, on the reverse strand, counting down.
CTTTTAAATATTTTAAGTTGTTAATTATTTTAATTTGTTATATTTTTTATATAGTTTTCAAATATATAAATTTTATTTTAAAGAAAAAAACTTCAAACTTCTATATCCGAATTCACGATTAAAGTTTAAATCTAGAAATTTCAACTGTGCCACACAAATAGTAACTCTTATCTTAATTTATATGACATAGTTCGAATTTTGAGTGTCAAATAAGAATTTTTTTTTACCGCAATTCATTCGTATATCCTTTAAGTATTTTAAATTATTAATTCTTGTAATTTATAGTGCCTTTTTATATAGTTCCTAAATATGCAACTTAGAGAAATCCCACTTATTTAGTATATAATTACCTCTCTTCCCTTCCCTTCCCTCCACTTTTTATTATTATAAAACTTATAAGAATTAGGACTTCATATACATATATTTGGCGCGTTCAGATACATGTATCTCAAATACATGAGGTCAAAATTAGGTATAATTTGTTTTAGGTACACTGTATCCAAGTAGATTTATATGTATCTGACTCTCTCGCTCGCCTTTCTCCTCTCTCGCTTGCTCGCCTTTCTCTGTATCTGACACCCCTAATACATGTATTTAGTGTGATTCACATGTATTTGAGATATATAAATTATCTCGCTCGTCTCTTTCCCTATTTTAGTATTTTTGGTAATAAAATACGTATATTTAGATATATCTTCACTTGAAATTTGATAAGAAATTATTAATTAATGAGATGGTATATAATTATTTTAAACTATAGATAGAATTAATAAATATGATAATAATATTTATCTAATTAAATAGTTTTTTTGAAAAATAGAGAAGTTGACTATCAAAATTCAAATTATGCTGTATAAATTGAAACGTTTGGAGTAATAATTAAGAAAATGTCCATTGTCCTCGTATTTATTAACTTGACTCGGTAGCAGACTTGACAACCCCACAGTGGCCCCCCCACACAGCTTAGCGAAAAATTAAACACCCCAACTACTACTACTGCTTACCCGCCATTTCTTTCTATTCATTCGCCATGAAAAGTCCAAATACCCAAGTTACCGCTGGCCGGAGATCTAGTTCCGGCGCCGTATCTATGTCTTCCAGCTCCATGGGTTCCCGTACATCGGATCGTCTTCCTCATTCACCTAGTTCATCCAACTACTCCTCAACTACTACTACAATTTCTCAAAAGTCAAATTCCGGCTGGAATCCGGTCATAATCGCCGTCAAAACCGTCGCAGAAGCTTTTGCGTCCTGTTTCACTCCGCCGGAGCCTAAATCTTCGAGTACTAATTTTGGTGATTCCGATTCATTTAAAGCTCCTTCAGGTATGTTGAATTTTTTTTTTATACACCGACACACGGAACATGATTTTCATTAAGAGAAAAATATGAAGAAGTATATAGACGAAGAAGTTAAAGGGATTCAACCTATATAGATACTATATGTATATAAAAAATAATTTTAATCTTGAATATACAATGTAATTTTTTCGCTTAAGGGCGATTTGAATGAAACTTTGTCCTTACCTAGCTCCGGCCCTGCACTCTGATAATAGAAAAAGAATATGCTTTACACAATCCATTTTACTTAGAAGTTTCTGCATCTATGTGCTTTTGAGTCTTATTGACCCAGTAATTTCATCAATTTTGGCAATTTGGGTTCATCCATGAACAAAGATAGATCTAGTGTAAAAGAAATAGTTTCATGTGCATCCATTATTTTTGCCTTTTAACCAAACAATGTATAACAACAACAACTTACCATCCGACTAAGTGGCGTCTGGGGAGGGTTGTTTTCAAAACATCCTCGACTCAAGTGCATCAAATCCATGTAAAAGAGGAAGAAAACCAGAGTTTAAGAAATTATACTCCTTCTGTTTCAATTTGTTTGTCTAGTTTTGATTTGACACATGGTTTAAGAAAGTAAAAAATACTTTTGAATCTTGTGGTCTTAAACTAAAATATGTAGAATATACCAAAATGTCATTTTAATCTTGTCGTTGGACTAAAAATGAAAGTAAGACAAACAAATTGAAAGGAAAGGAGTAGAAAATTTCAATATGTATCATGTATATGATAAATATTGTGTACACCTCTGACTATATACAACATGCATTAGCTTTTTACCATTTGGATGTTGAGGGTTGTGCTTCGAGTGGAAAGGAAAATAATATATTTCACATATTGGATTCATTTTATCATTAATTGATAGAACTACATTAAATTAAATGGAGCTCCAAGAATGTGTTTAACTCCAAGTTTTGTTTCTGTGTTTCTCATAGCAAGAATACAAAACTTGACTTCCTAATATTCAATTTAAAGGTATTATTAACTCATCCAAAGTATAGAAGTGAGATTAGAATAAACCATAGGGTATCTTGCGAAGTGATGAAGTGAGATTAGAATAGACCATAGGGTATCTCGAGAAGTGATGAAGTGAGATTAGATTAGACCATAGGGTTTCTCGAGAAGTGATGAAGTGAGATTAGATTAGACCATAGGGTATCTCGAGAAGTGATGAAGTGAGATTAGAATAGACCATAGGGTATCTCGAGAAGTGATGAAGTGAAACATTTTGCTTGAAAATGTGTAAAAGATTTTCTTGTTGAAGTGTAAGACCCACCTAAGTTCCAAATTGGATACTTAGTTTTGGTTGGAGGGATTGAGGTTTAATTATGTTATAATAGATTGAAAATTAATCATGTGATGCCTTTAAGGAACAAAACCTTGCAGGCGCAAGTTAATGGAGCTTTTTCATTCATAGTTGTAGATGTATACACTACTTTAAATTTATCATAAATGAATGACTACAGTGGTACTTGTATACATTGACTTAATCTTGTATATATAATGTAATTTTTCGCTGAAGGGCGGTTTGGATGAACCCCTTGCCCCCTACCTAGCTCCACCCTTGCACTGACAAAAGAATATGTTTTACACAATCACCTCACCCAAAAGATAATTACATGTAACTGTCCGACGTTCATAACAATCAGGAAAATAAGGTCTGCAACTATGTGTTTTTGAGGCTTATTGACCCAGTAATTTCATCAATTTTGGCATTTGGGTTCAACCATGAACAAAGATAGATCCAGTGTAAAAGCAATAGGTTCATGTGCATCCATTGTTTTGCCTTTGAATTAAACAATGTACATAAAAAAAACTATGCTCCTTCTGTTTCAATTTGTTTGTCTGGTTTTGATTTAACACTGAGTTTAAGAAAGTAAAAATGACTTTTGAATCTTGTGGTTTTAAACTAAAGATATGTAGAATATACCAAAATGCCTTTTAATCTTGTGTTCTTAAACATGTCAGGTAGAAAGTTAGAATTAAAGAGTTGTCGAAAAAAGAAAAAAAACATTCTTTTTGAACCGGACTAAAAAGAAAGTAAGATAGACAAATTAAAACGGACGGAGTAGAAAATTTCAATTTATATCATGTATATGTTAAATATTGGGTACACCTCTGACAATCTACAACATGCATTAGCTTTTTACCATTGGGATGTTGAGGCCGTGCTTTGAGTGGAAAGGAAAATAATGGATTTCACATATTGGATTCCTTTTATCATTAATTGAAAGCACTACAGTAAATTAGATGGAGCTACAAGAATGTGTTTGACTTCCAAGTTCTATTCCACATTGGTTGGTTATGCAGAGTGTGTATGTTTCTCATAGCAAGAATACAAAACTTGACTTCCTAATATTCAATTTAAATATTAATATTTACTCTGCATCAGATGTATAGAAGTGAGATTGGAACAGACCATAGAGTATCTCGAGAAGTGATGAAGTGAAACGTTTTGCTTGAAAATGTGTAAAAGATTTTCTTGTTGAAGTGTAAGACCAACCTAGGTTCGAAATTGGGCTTAGTTTTGATTGGAGGAAAATTAAGCCAATTCCTTGAGGGATTGAAGTTTAATTATATTATAATAGATTGAAAATTAATCATGTGATATTGTGATGCCTTTAAGGAACAAAACTCTCTAGGAGTCCAAACTGGAAGGAGACACTGCAAACTATGTTAAAGAAGTCTGGGGCAGTAGATGGGTTAATCATGTACAACTGGAGGCAAGTGGGACAAGGGGAGGGATAGTCATAATGTGGGACAAAAGAATCTGGGAAGGGGTGTTAAGCAGTGTAGGGAAATATTCAGTATCTTGCAGCCTAACAGGAGTGACCTCTGATCTAAGCTGGCATATCACAAGTGTATATGCACCAAATGATACACTAGAAAGAGAGGAAACATGGGAAGAACTGGGAGCAGCCAGGGGTCTAATCAATGGCCCTTGGGTGCTATGTGGAGATTTTAACACAGTAAGGTACCCCTCCGAGAAGGTCAATTGCAACAGAATCAACAAATCAATGACACAATTCTCAGAGTTCATTGAGGATATGGAACCGATGGACCCTGACTTAGATGGAGGAATGTACACTTGGAGGAGGGGGGAAAGACACACCACATCTGCCAAATTAGACAGATTTCTGTTTTCAGAAGACTGGGACTCAATCTTCAGGAAAGTCAAACAATCAGTTATGCAGAGGGTAGTATCTGATCATGCCCCAATATTTTTACAGTGTGGAGAATGGGAGGTGACAGTAATATTTCAAATTTGAGAACTGGTGGTTAAACTCAGAGGGCTTCAATGACAGAATAAAGAGTTGGTGGGAATCTTTCAACTTCTATGGTAAACCTGACTTCATCCGGGTCTCAAAGTTGAGGGCTTTGAAAGGCAAACTGAAGGAGTGGAGTAGAACAGTGAATGGCAATCTGAAACAACAAAAACAGGTGATCCTCAATCAGCTAGCTGAACTTGAAGTGATACAAGAACAAAGAATCTTAGAGGAAGGGGAGATAGCCTCTAAAATGTCACTCATTTCGGAGGCCTCTAAAATGTCACTCATTTCGGAGTTGGAAAGCATTGCAAACCATGAGGAAACAGCCTGGAGACAAAGATCCAGGGCAATTTGGCTCAAAGAAGGGGATAGAAACACTGGTTTCTTTCACAAAACAGCAAATGCACACAGGAGAGTTAACACAATTGACAAATTAAAAGTCAATGAGGTGTTAGTGACTGAACCAATAGAGGTGAAGAGAGTGATAATTGAATACTATGAGAACTTATACTCAGAAACTGAAGATTGGAGGCCTGACCTCGAAATGAGGGAATGCCCTGTGATCAATGAAGAAGACAATATTATGCTGATGGCCCCTTTTGAAGAACAGGAAATCATACATAGTATCAGATCTAGTGCTGGGGACAAGGCACCAGGGCCTGATGGTTTCACAATGGCTTTTTTTAGCCATTGTTGGAACATCATCAGCAAGGAGGTAGTGGCAGAAATTCAATCATTCCATGAGGAGGGGACTTTTGAGAGAAGCATCAATGCTACTTTTGTGGCATTAATCCCCAAAAAAGTAGGAGCAATGGAGTTAAATGATTTTAGACCTATAAGTCTAGTGGGGGAGTATATAAAATCGTTGCCAAGGTCTTAGTAGAAAGGTTGAAAAGAGTGATGCATAAACTGGTAGATAGGCAGCAAATGGCTTTCATCAAGAACAGACAGATCATGGATGCAGTGCTAGTGGCAAATGAGTGTGTAGACTCAAGACAGAAAGAAAAACAAGCTGGGATTTTATGCAAACTAGATATCCAGAAAGCATATGATCATTTGAATTGGGATTTTTTAATGAACATGCACAGAGGATGGGTTTTGGTTTAAAATTCTCAGTATTGATAAATAGAAGTTCATGTGGCTTTTTCTCTTCCCATAGGGGTCTAAGGCAAGGGGATCCATTGTCCCCTTTCCTCTTTATCCTAGCCATGAAGGGACTCAGCAATCTTATACAAACAGCAAGGGGCAGAGGTTGGGTCAGAGAATTCCAAGTGGGAGACAGAGCAGGTAACAACTTAGAGGTAACACATCTGCAATATGCAGATGACACTCTAGTGTTTTGTGGAGCTACAAAGGACCAAATGTTGATTCTCGGAGTTATTTTCAACATTTTTGAAGCTGTTTCTGGTTTGCATATTAACTGGGGTAAAAGCTTCATTTACCCAGTTAATATAGTTCCAAACATTGAGGACCGGCAGTAAAGATAGGGGGAAAAGTGGGTGAACTCCCAACATCTTATTTGGGTATGCCTTTAGGAGCTCAAAGCAAATCGAAGGACATATGGATTGGTGTTATAGAGAAAAGTGAAAAAAATTTGGCAAGCTGGAAAAGTCAGTACCTATCCTCAGGTGGTAGACTCACTTTGGTGAATAGTGTGTTGGATTCTCTCCCTTCATATATGATGTCAGTCTACCCTACCCCAGCTAGTGTGACTGAAAGATTAGATGCGATCAGGAGGAACTTTTTATGGAAGGGAAGTGAAGACAAGAAGAAATATCACCTAGTGAAGTGGGAGGAGCTGATCCAAAGCAAGAGAGGTGGGGGTTTAAATATCAGAGAACTGAACACACATAACAAGAGTTTGATGATGAAGTGGTTATGGAAGTTTGCATTCCCAGAAGAAGCTTTATGGAAAGAGGTGATCAGATCAAAATATGGCATGCAGGATAGATGGATGACAGAGGAGGTGACAACTCCTTATAATTGTAGTGTATGGAGATCCATCAGGAACCTATGGCAACTAGTTTCTAAGAGAACAAGTTGCAAGGTTAGTAATGGAGAGAAGGTGGCTTTCTGGAAGGATATATGGTGTGGGCAATGGCCTCTGATGCAAACTTTTCCTGAGCTATACAACTTAAGCCAAGCTTAGGATGCTACTGTGGCTGAACTATGGACAGGACAAGGGTGGAACCTTCATCTTAGAAGGAACCTAAATGATTGGGAGATGACCTTTATAGCAGCTTTTCTGAATACAGTCCTTCAAAACCTTAATCTTACAGAAGAAAAAGACAGTTTGGTGTGGAAGGTAGACAACAAAAGTATTTTTACTGTCAGGTCAGCTTACAAAGACTTGACAGGAACAAATACTCAGGAGATAGGATGGCCATGGAGAATGATCTGGTCTTCCAAAGTGCCTTATAAGGTAAACTACTTTACATGGCTTTTGGCAAAGGAAGCAGTCCTCACTCATGAAAACCTTAACAAGACGAAAATCAACCTATGCTCTAGATGCTATCTATGCGGAGAACAGATAGAGACAGTCAACCATCTCTTTCTACATTGTGTATGGACAGACCAGCTGTGGCAAATGTTCATCCACAAGAGGAAGATCAGGTGGGTGAAACCTGGGAGAATCAAAGAGGTGCTAAGAAGTTGGATCAGTGATGGTAATGCAGGAAAGGATGAGAGATGGAGTATGGTTCCTGGATGTATTTGGTGGACCATATGGAAAGAGAGAAATCAGAGATGTTTTGAAGGCAAAAAGAGCAACATACAGAAGATCAAGACAGATTGCTTAGGCCTATACTATTTTTGGTGTAAACAAGTAGTTATAGACAGCACAGAAGATGTTTTTAATGCAATTAACTGGCTGTAATTAGATACATTTGGATGTTGTAAAGTGACAACTTTTGTGATGGGTGACTACACTTTGTAGTACACCTGTGGATATATAGAAGTAAGTTTACCATTCTCAAAAAAAAAAAGGAACAAAACCTTGCAGGCAAAAGTTGATGGAGCTTTTCCATCATAGTTGTAGATGTACACATTACTTTACATTATCATAAAAGAACGAGTGCGGTGGTAGTTGTATACAACAACAACAAATCCAGTGTATTCCCAAAAGTGGGACAGTGATACTTGTATACAACAACAACAAACCCTGTGTAATCCCACAAGTGAGACAGTGGTACTTATATGCATTGACTTAAATTATGTCTCTGTCTGTGCTCAAGGCCATTGGGCAGAGATGGACAGTATCTGGCAACTGTTATACATGAATTGTTTATGTTGGTCGTAGAGATATATTCAAGGGGGAGTGTATTTCCACCATACTAAAAGCAACAAATGTGTCAGTGTCTGAATTGTAGTAGATGAATGTCGAGCCTAGTAAAAAATAGCCAATAATTATGAGGTTTATTCGGTGAAAATAGACTGTACTTCGCAACAACAACAACAGCATACCCACTAAAATCCCACTAAGTGGGGTCTGGGGAGGGTAGAATGTACGTAGACTTAACCACTACCTTTGCGAATGGCTGTAGTTACTAATTAGCCAACAATTTGTGGAAATTCACTGCAGATGAGGTATAAGCACAGAAAACATTAACCCAACAATTTATAGCCACAGGAAATTCTCAGGCAATGATTTTGTGTAGTTTATTACTCATTGTAAATTGGCACTATGGAATCATTTACTTTCCTCTATTTCTTCCCTTGCAAGATCTATTTTACTTCGTCCATTTGTAAATCAAAGAGGAGTAGAAATAATCGATTTCTGAACTTCATCCAGAGGCATTAAGTAAATACAATTTGTTTGTCCTTTTTTCTTCTTTTTGCTTGGGATTTCAGCTGGATTTATTACTCTAGAAGTTTCCCTTGTTTCATAAGTTTTTCATAGTTAGCTTCATTCTTAAATATCCTGTTGACATTAATTTTTCTCTTGTAATGGAAATTGAGTGACATAATTTCTGTCCAGTCTTGAGTAGGAATTTGCTGTTTCGTTTGATTCCAGGAGCTGAAAGACTGCTGAAACTCCGCATAGTTTATTTTCATTTGATAGGAAAAGGAAGTTCATTAAATACTTTTAAAAGATTCTTCACATTTTAGTTGGTTGGAAATTTTCAGTTGCATCTGATGGCGGAAGGAAGAAGAGACGCAGTAGCAGTAGCAGTAGAGGTCGAAGCATCTATGGTAGTGAAAATAATTCAACTCACACAAAAGAGGCAGGGAGTATTAAATTCAACATGGAAGATATCTATAAGGCCACAAAGAACTTTTCCCCAAGCCTTAAAATTGGTCAAGGAGGTTTCGGGATAGTTTACAAGGGTTGCCTAGCGGATGGAACAGTTGTTGCAATCAAACGTGCTAAGAAGGTACACTTAGTTACTTACTATTTATATCAAGCTTCTTCCTGTATATGTTCAAGAACTTGAACATGCTAAAAATTTGGCAAGAGTACTTAACTGCCTTGTATTTGCAGAATATACATGATAAACACTCGGGAGCTGAATTTCGAAGTGAGGTTCGAACTTTAGAAAAAATAGAACATCTAAATTTAGTAAAGTTTTATGGGTTCTTGGAGCATGGAGAAGAGAAGATTTTGGTTGTTGAGTATGTCCCTAATGGAACTCTTAGGGAACACTTGGATAGTGAGTTCTTGATCTTGCTTCTGAGTTTTCATTTTCCATCAATGTTTGGCTCTGGCATTCACAATTGCGGCTTTCAATGCTTATCCATAATACTGATGTCATTTAACGATGCAGGTGTTAATGGAAATGTTCTTGATTTCGCGTCAAGACTAGACATTGGAATAGATGTAGGACATGCAATTACATATTTGCATATGTATACAGGTACAAGTGAATTATGTGCATTACAGGGTTTCTTGAATTCTTCTCTTATTTATCTAGGATTTCTCTGTTCTTCCGATATATCATAAAAAGAAAAGGGCGCTTTCGATGCAGATCACCCTATTATCCATCGAGACATCAAGTCTTCGAATATTCTCCTCACTGAAAACCTTAGAGCTAAGGTGGCCGATTTTGGTTTTGCAAGGCTAGCTGCTGACACTGAGTCAGGAGCCACACATGTTTCTACCCAAGTTAAAGGGACTGCAGGATACTTAGATCCCGAATACCTGAGTACCTATCAACTTACTGAGAAGAGTGATGTCTATTCATTCGGTGTCTTACTTGTGGAACTTGTTACGGGAAGGCGGCCTATTGAGCCAAAAAAAGAAATTACAGAGCGCATTACCGCAAGATGGGTATGCTTCTTTCCTAAATGTTTAACTTTTTATACATCAATAGTGCAAAAGGAATTTTTATACTATCAAGTCACCTAAGAGAATCCATAAGTAGTGATGGATTAGTGACATGAAAAAATAAGACAAGTTATTTGCTACCTAAGTTTCTCGGACTCTTCACTTTCAGTGCCGCATCCGTGTTGATACAATTGACGTGGATGTGGAATCCGTAGCGGATTTGATCAACCGATTATGGATACTTTGACTAAAATCGACGGAGAAATTCGGGACAAATACCTATTATTTTTGTAGTCAAAACAAAATCTAAGGTGAAATTAGAGAACCCAAAATTAGCTTGTATATAGAAATTTCTATGTCAGGCCTTTTCCTTTTATCTCTTTTGGGATTCTCCTCTTGATCAATATTTTCTCCTCGGAATACCTTGTAAGTTTTCCCCATAATGTGTCATCATTCAGATATATACCCCTATTTTTAGATATTTGAATTATTAATTTATTTTTAGCCGAATTCTCCACTCATACCCCAAGTCTTAAGATTTAGATCATAAAGGATCCGACCTCTAGATCCATACCCGTGTATTGGACACCCACACTGTATATAAGTTAAATCATTTTCGTAATGTCAGTACAAGATGCTATGGTTGTATCTTAATCTCCACAGTTCCTATCTCTGGCAATCTTTGATTGACAGGTGAATCACAAAGTTATATCTAGTAGTAAAGGAACTCTTAAAACCATTTTTACCGTCCTTTCTTTTTAGATAGTCTTATATGTTCACCAAAAAAGGTGGTTTATAAACAGGCAATGAAGAAGTTCACCAGTGGAGATGCAATCTTAACTTTGGATCCAAGGTTAGAAAGATCTGCTGCAAATAGTTTGGCCATGGAAAAAATTTATGAACTAGCCTTGCAATGTTTGGCTCCTCATCGACAAAACCGACCTACCATGAGAAAGTGTGCTGAGATTCTATGGAGCATCCGCAAGAATTACAGAGAACTAGCAGGCTGAACTACCCTCTCTCTCTCGACTCACGAGCATCCTGTTTGAAGAGTGAACAGAAAATGTATGTGTTTTTGTGTTGTATGTACACATAAAAGGTAAGTTGCAGGGAATGTATTTCTGATGATGAGAAAGATATCAATCAAGAAAAGACAGGATAGATTTTGGTCTGATGTGATATTGGAATGTATAGATAATTACTAAGTAATACCTTTGAGGGAGAAATGAGTACACTGTAATTAATGGAAATCTGAGCTTTTGGCAAAGAATTGTGAAGGGGCAACTGTCCATATCATTGGCTTGTAAGTTGTATGTAGTGATTCATTTGAGAAGGAATCTCAATAACTTTTGGTGTCTTTCTTAGGAATTGTATATCTGAGAAAGTGCTTCAAATGTCATTTCCTCCTTTTCCTTTTGATACTAAAGTTTGAGGTAATGTTTCACACCCAAATCATGAGTTTTTTTATGTTCAGGTTATGGTTAACAAGAATACCAACCTTGTTTGGATGGTTGTTACCCATTGTAATATATTGTATTGTTAGTTTAAACGTCATGTTTGTTTTAATTGTATCGTATCATTTAAATTCATTGTGTAGTAAAGACGAAAAGTCTCATTTTAAGTAAAATGACCGATTTGATGTGATTACACTGTTACCTTAATATTTTCTTTTCATTTTGTCTTTATTTATTTTATTTTATTCTTTACCCTGCCTCTTTATTATAGCTTTCCCTTGTACCCTACTTTTTTTTTTGTAGATTTATTATTCAAATTGTTGATGTGTGACATTATGTAATGATGGAGAATGGTATGATCTATCCAAATATTGTATTCATTAAAACAAAACACAATACGTAGTTACATTCATTTCAAGAGCATATTTTAGATCTTTGGAGCCAATCACTAACACAAATAGTAAGAAAATAATTTCCTTAATCAAATGATCTTCAAATTTCTCACTCTCTTAATTTCTCAAGTCTTTCCAAATCAATCAACTTGAAAATTTCTAAAAGATAGTGTGTAAACTTACCTTCGATAGCTTTTCCCTTATTGATATTCCTTTTACCTTCCTTTTCCTCTTTATATAACGGCTTGAAAGAGATGTAGTTACTTGTTTGGCCTTCAAATATTGATGGACGACGGATTTCTTATAAATTCCATGATTAATATTATATATCCCATTTGTATATATATTTTAACATGCTAAATATTTGACATGAGTTCTTAGCTACATTGTATTTGGAGAGTATATATGTTAAACACTATTGAAGATAGTAGATTAGTAGTTGACAGGGATTAGATGATAGTTGAAGTAGTTAGTTAATTGATTAATTAAATGTGTAATTAGTCATAGCTGTCATAGTTTGTTAATTCTGTTAGAAAGGTAGTTAGAGAGTTTGTTACTGCTCATTATATAAATGGAGGCCCATCCATCATTGTATCATAACTCTTCAATAATCAATCATCATAAAATTTCCCAAATCCCTCTATGAGTTTCAACATGGTATCAGAGATGTGAATCAATAATTCTTTGATTCAAGCTGAAAATTTGATTCTGGTTATCTCTTTCAAATGAAGAGTTCAATTACATAGAGCTTTTGTGATTGGCAATGGCGATTGAAAGTGACACACCAATGGTGCAATCTACTGCTGCACCAGAAACACTTAAATTAATCGAATCAAAGAGGAATCATCTTTTTATCTTCATCCATAAGACACTCTTGGATCTGTATTGACCACAGTCCAGCTCACTGGTTCAGAGAACTACTCATTGTGGAGTAGATCGATGTTGATCAACCTCTGAGCCAACTGTAAACTTGGCTTTGTGCTTGGGACCTGTAAAAAGGATGATTACACATCTGAGTTGGAGGAACAGTGGGGAAAATGCAATGCTTTTGTCTTAGCATGGATCATGAACACAATTTCAAAAGAATTGCTAAGTGGAATGCTTCAAATGTTGCGACAGTGTGGGTAGATATGAAGGAATGATTTGATAAGGTGGATGGATCGAGGATCTATCAACTTCACAGGGAGTTATGCACAATTCACCAAGGTAATCTAACTGTTTCAGCTTATTTTATCAAGTTAAGGCTGCTTTGGAATGAATTTGATGCCCTTGTGCCCCCTCCTTCATGTAATTGTGATTGATTTAGGATATATGTAGATCACATGCATTATCTGCGATTGTTTGCCTTTCTAATGCGGTTGAGTGAGATTTATGGTCATGCGCGAAGCCAGATTCTAATGATGAATCCTTTGCCAAATGTTGGCAAAGCATATGTGATGATAGTTTCAGACGAGAGCCAAAGAATTACCTTAGGAATGCGCACATGAAGAGACACAATCGAGGCCACATTATTGTATGCAGGCAAAGGGAATTATGGCTATAGAAACACAAGTCGTGGTGATGGAAATAAGGGTGAATATGCTGGAAGAAGAAGCTGCAACAACAGAAAGAAGGTGGATTGGAACCTATTTTGTGACCACTATAAGCTACATGGGCACACTCAGAACATTTGTTTCAGGCTTGTTGGATATCCTGAGGATTGGAAATTTAAAAAGAAAGACCAAACTGGTGATCATAAATTCATAAATATAGCAAGAGGAATGAACTTAAACAAAGGAAAAGGTATAGCAAATAATGTGCAAGTTGATAAATCTGATGAGGATATGAGGGGAGATGTTTTTGGGCTAATCAGTAAAGGACACAAATCTGCACGTGGCTCTTATGATACACAAGGATCATGTGATTTCAGCTCTGTTCAGACGAATCTGCAGGTACTTGCTATGAATTCAACATACACCCCTGATCAATACCAAAAGATATTGAAATTCCTGAATGAAGAAGAGAAAGTTATGATGATGTTATGAATGCAGTAATGCGTATGATATGTTTAGCAAAAAAGGTCATCGAATAGTGGACTCAGGAGCAACATGCCACATGATATCTAAGCCTGAAAACTTGGACAATATTAGTAGGCATAATAAGAACACAGGAAGGAAAGTTCACCTGCCTAATGGCTAGTTACTCACTCAGGAAGTTGTATGATATCAACTAGTGGTATGCTGGAAAATGTTTTGGTTGTTCCTAAATTTAAGCATGACTTGCTATCAGTATCCCAATTAAGCAGACAGCTAAAGTGTTTTGTTCATTTCTTTCCCGAGTTTTGCATTTTTCAGGACCTCTTCAATGGAGAGGTGAAGGGATTGACAAGAAGTTGGAAGGTCTATATTACTTTCCTAGACATTTCTCTCAGACAAAGGCAGTTGTTGCTATTGCTAATTGCAAAGGCTTAATGACCAAGGGAGATTCACAGTGCATGATATGGCATTACAGGATGGGACATCCTTCTTTTAGAGTTTTAAAACAACTGTATAAAGATGCCATTGTAGGAATATGTGATAATTGTCCAAATTGTCCCTTAGCTAAGCAGACCAAGCTTCCATTTCCTATGAGTGTATCTAGAACTAGTGCTGTTTTTGATCTAATTCATCTTAATGTATGGGACCATATAGATCTGTTACTCATAATGATTTTAGATTCTTCTTAACTGTTGTAGATGATAATTCAAGGATGGTCTGGTTGTTTTTACTGAGATTTAAAAGTGATGTTCTTACTGCCTTGAAATCATTTTTTGCTTTAGTTAAAACTCAATTCAGCAGGCAAGTTAAAAGGGTAAGATCAGACAATGAAGCTGAATTCTTCAACAAGGAATGCAATACATTGTTTTCCTCTCTGGGAATTATCCATCAGAGCAGCTGCCCACATAATCCACAGCAAAATGGTGCGGTTTAAAGGAAGCATAGGCACATACTTGAAGTGGTTAGAGCCCTTATGTTTGTCTATTCCTATTAGATTTTGGGGTGAGTATGTATTAGCAACTGTGTATCTAATCAACAGAATGCCCACAAGTGTACTATAGGGACAATCACCTTATGAGGTTTTTCACAAAGCTACACCATAACTAGATCATTTGAAGACTATTGGTTGTTTATGCTATGCAACTAAGTCTGTCAAGGATGATAAACTTTCTTCAAGAGCTGATGCATGTGTTATGATGGGCTATTCACTCACTCAGAAGGGATATATCCTATATAACTTGAGTTTGAGGAAATTTATGGTGAGCAGGGATGTTGTGTTCAATGAGCACATATTCCCATTTAGTCAGTTGAAAGACAATCTTGTGCCAGTTTTCACTAGACAGTCTTTTCATGATGATGATATTACTGTAGTCAACACACCACTGGATGCTGAACAAGTTCATGAACAACTAGACTATGAGGAGGAACAAGATATGGTTATTGATAATACTCCTGTAGTGGAAGGTAATGACAATGAAGTAATGAGTGTTGGCAATGAAGTAATGGATAATTTATCCCAAGATACTATTGATAAACATAAATACATAATCAGGTGATGCATCCTGATGCTATGAATTATGTACCTATTCCTGATGTGCCCAAGACTTCCTCTAGAACATCTCATCCACCTGTTTGGATGAAAGACAGTGTCACTCATGTGACTGATTCAGTGCATCCTCATTCATTAGCCAACTACATGTCTTATGATCATCTATCTATTCATTAGCAAACTACATGTCTTATGACCATCTATCTGCTAATTATCAAGCATATTTGAGTGAAATGTCTGCAGAAACTAAACCAAGAACCTATGAGGAGGCTGTCCAAGATCAGAGATGGATAGAGGCTATGAAGCAAGAAATTGCTGCACTAGAAAGCAATGGTACTTGAAAGGTTATGAACTTACCTTCAGGAAGAATGCAATAGGGTGCAAATGGGTGTACAAAATTAAATACAAAGCTAATGGAGAGGTTGACAGGTTCAATGCTAGACTTGTGGCTAAGGGCTACAGTTAAACTGAAAGAATTGATTATCAGGAGACCTTTTCACCAGTTATGAAAATGGTTACTGTGAGATCTATTATAGCCATTGCAACAACTGAAAAATGGCAAATATTTCAGATGGATGTTTTCAATGCCTTCTTGCAAGGGTATTTATTTGAAGAAGTATATATGGAATTGCCTAAAGGTTTCATCAGCAAGGGGGAATATAAAGTTTGTAAACTTATGAAGTCACTATATGGTCTTAATCAAGCCTCTAGACAGTGGAATGCAAAATTAGCAAATGCATTATCAACCTCAGGATTTATACATACTCATTTAGATTACTCTTTACTAACCAAAAGGAAGGGGTCAATATTGGTAATTGTATTAGTATATGTGGATGACTTGTTGATTACAGGAAATGACTACACACTGATACAAGAGACCAAGCAGATTTTACACCTTCATTTTAAAATCATGGATTTGAGAGAGTTGAGGTATTTTCTAAGAATTGAATTCTGTAGATCAGAGCAAGGGATAGTCATGAACTAGAGGAAGTATGGATTGGAGTTAGTTTCAGAAGCTGAATTATCCGGAACTAGACCATCATCAACACCTTTGAAAAGTAACATGAAACTTACAAGTGCTGATTTTCCAAAGGATGGCACTGATGAACTGTTTGCTGATGTGAATAGATACCAAAAGTTGATTGGAAAGCTACTATATCTTAGAAACACTAGGCCTAATATTGCTTTCTTTGTTCAGTGCCTAAGTCAATTCATGTAAAAACCAACACTTTCTCATAGGAATGCAGCATTGAAAGTGGTTAGATACATTAAAACAGTTCTAGGCCTAGGAATACTCATGAGTTCTGATAAGCAAGCACAACTTCCTGGCTATTGTGATGCATATTGGGCTGCATGCCCCAATAGCAGGAGATCAATGATTGGTTATCTATTGAAGTATGGGAAGCCTCTAATAGCATGGAAGTCAAAGAAGAAAAACACGGTCTCCAGGAGTTTTGCAGAAGCAAAATATAGGAGCATGGCTTGATAGCTGAGATAGTTTGGGTAACAAATTTGTTCAAGGAACTGGGAATGAATGTGCATGAGCCAACTACCATACATTATGACTGTATAGCTGCCATGCAAATAGCAGCAAATTCCGTGTTTCATGGGAGGACAAAAAACATTGAGATTGACTGTCATTTTATCCGAAAAAGAGTGCAACAAGGATTAATAAAGATAAGATATATCAACACCAAGGATCAGCAAGCTGATTTGTTGACAAAGGCTTTGGGGAGGTCTCAACATGATTTTTTGTTAGCCAAGCTAGGTGTCTTGAATGTTTTCAATACATCTAGCTTGAGGGGGAATATTGAAGATAGTAGATTAGCAGTGGACAAGGATTAGATGATAGTTGAAGTAGTTAGTTAATTGATTAATTAAATGTGTAATTAGTCCTAGTTGTCATAGTTTGTTAATTATGTTAGAAAGGTAGTTAGAGAGTTTGTTACTGCTCATCGTATAAATGGAGGTCCATCCCTCGTTGTATCATAACTCTTCAATAATCAATCATCAGAAAATTTCCCAAATCCCTCTATGAGTTTCAACAAACACTCGGAAATTGTAATGATTCGCATGGTCGGTTTGTTCTTTTGAATTCATTTTCTCAAGTTGAACCTTCTCATAGTTCATTATGTTATTTATGACTTACGAGAATGGATGACACGATTTTTGAGGTGATCAAATAAGAATTGGGTGAGATTTTTAATTTTGAAGGTTTAAAGTTGAAAAGTTTGACCAAACATAACATTTTAGGTTAACAAGCTAAAAAAATGGGATTCTAACAGTTCCATTATGTCCCGAAAAGTAATTATTGACTTGGTCAGATGATTGATATGAGTCTGGAGGCATTCGGGGGGGGGGGGGGGGGGGGGGGGCATTTTGGACCATTGGATGGAATTCTAATTTTCTTAAAGCTTAGAGTTGACCACGGTCACCTTAAGTTAAGATCAGCTTAGCAAGCCCGGAATGTGTTTTACAATTGACTTGCACTATTAATTTGTGTCCAGAAGGTCTTAGATGAATTTTGAGTACTTGATCAAAGTTTAGAGTTTTAAATCGTGGAGCTTTAATAGTACCACTTAAAGCTAATGATCTCCAAATATATTTTAATTGAACCATTAGATCCGTAACGTAATTTCGAAATCATTGCACAAAATAATCATCGCATTTACACATACATTCTAGCATTTAGTTAAGAGCCTCAATTCAAAATTATATATAACCTCGGTTATACTTTCTTGATATATTTATCCTTATTTTCTATGTTGAACATGTATTTACTCCTAAATTATTAATGTTTCTTGTCTCCATCTTTATTTCTTATGTGGCCAACTTTTTTTTTTATTTCTCTTAATTTAAATCTAATCCGTATTTTAGTTATTAAAAATAAGTTCATTTTAAAGATTTTCAAACCCTGACACCACCTATTATTATGTCTTTTTTTTCACCTCCAAACTTAGAGGTTTTACTCAAAATCGTCTTTATTACATCAATAAAATTTTCACTACATTCTTATAATAGTATCACTTCACTTTAACCTTAGACATCAGTTAAATTTTTAGAACTTCACCAAAAATATTTCTCAGTTAACCTTTTTATTAAAAATTTAAGGGATATTTTTGATAAGGATATTATAAAAGTTTAATTAGTGATTTTGATCATAAACTTACCAAAATTTACCTCGAACAGAATGTAAATCATAACAACTAGTTCATATACGAAAGGGACGATCCCTCCTCCCAAAACACCCAAGTCTCAACCTTTCTCCGGAGCTAGCTCATAGCCTTGAAAAATGAGACACTTGTCTTAGACCTCCAAATTTGAGTGCTCCATTTTTTAGCAATAATAGAATTATTATAGATTTTCTAAAAAATATCAAGCATTGTTTGTCTTATTTTTTTTAAAAAAATTATTTTAAAAAGAATGTTTTCATTTTGTCAACTCTTTTATTTCAACTCTTCACCTAATATGTTTAAGACTTTTTGGTGTATTCAACATATATTTAATTTAAAACTACAAGATTAAGGAGTCTTATTTACTTTATTAAACTTCATATTTGGTATCAAATCAAAATCAGATAAACAAATTAAAATGGAGGAAATATTATTTATAGAAAAAAAAAAAGCTCACGTAAGAAAGAAGAAACAATTTTGTATTTAAAAAAAAATATATTAATAAAACTCTGCATTTAAAAAATAAGAGTAGAAGAGTAGGCTTTAAATTAAATTAAATAAAACCACCTGAAAACTCCACTGCTGCAGCTTCGAAACCAGTTAACCATATTCCCTCGTCTTTTCCGGCGAACATAATTGTCGCCGCTCTAGTTCGAGGTTGCCGTTGGGGTCTCTGGTTGTTAGCTCCATTTGAAGTCACCGGCGAGGTGTCCAGTCACTGAGGATTTACTGTAATATAAGGTCAAGTTCCTCTATATAAAGGTCATCGTTTTTAAGTTTTTGCGTTACTGTTTCATTTCAATATGATTAAATCTGTTGTCTTTATTGAATTGCTGAGTGATTAGTTATTCTGCTAATATTTTCCTTACAAACCTAAGTAATTGCCTTTTCACGCAGATCAGATGTGATGTTGAGGTTTTGGGGATTTTGGATGTGTTTGTTTTGCAAATTGGGTCGGGTTTAATGTGTGAGTCAGGTTAAAGTAACTTAAATCCGGACCAGATTTTGAATTGTGAGAAATGAAAGTGGGAATCCAGGGGAATTAATGGTTTAGGGGTAAATGTGTGCTCAAAGTTGGACGGTAAGAGAAAATATATCAAAAAGAAGTATAACGAATGATAAATTTAACATTTTTTGGAAACTACAGGAGAAAATCTAGTGCTTTTCCTTTATTGGAACTCTGCAGATCCCATGTCCATTACTGTGTGTTTTTCTGGATTGAGTTAAAGTTTTCTGAAAACAAAAATAGGGTGTTTTTCTGACTCTCTGTTGGTCTGACCTTAAACAGGGTCATTGCAAAGTTAACTCGCAATGAGAAGAAGCATAGCTCATTGTCTGAGAGGCCTAAGATCCTACTGTGCTGATGCCGGAGATGGATTTCAGAGCTCCAAACTCAAAATATTTGATCGACATCTTAAGCGCAAGCAAGTAAAGCTTCTTCTATTGCACAACTCCATATATCCCCTAAACATCCAAATTTATTTGTGTAAAATTTAATTTTTTAAAATTTTCAGTTTTACTTATCCATTTATACTATGCATTTTCTGTTGGATATACATGGTTGGCAGCGTGATAGAGCGGCGTGGCTGATGAAGCCAAAGGACTCTTTTGTTGATACTGTGGCTGAGAATCTACTGGATCGATTGGAGGTATTCAGTTTAACCTTCTTTTTTCCTTACTTTTTCTTGTACAACTAATTTTTGTGAGGTTTTTGGTTTACAACAACAACATAGTGACATACCCATTGTAATCGCATACTGGGGAGGGTAGGATGTTCGCGTACCTTACTCCTTCCTTTGTGGGGGTAGAGAGGTTGTTTCCAATAGACCCTCGGCTCAAAAGAATAGTTTTCGAATCAAATCGGGATTGTAAGAAAAATATGACAACAAAAAACTAGAGACAAAGCAAATGAATTAACAGATAGTAATACACATTGAAGAAGAGAATACACCACTACTAAATAATAATAATATTAATTCTAAGAAGAGGAGTGGAGGAGGCTAGCCCCTTACCTCTCCCACATAAGTGCGAGAACACTCGGCTACCTACTAGCCTTCTATCCTAATCTCGACCTTCATACCTTCCTATCTAGGGTCATGACCTCAGTAATTTGTTTCAACCAATATTGATGTTTCAACCATACTGCAAAAATCTTTAGTGCACCGGGCTGCCTTTTTTTTAACCATACTGCAAAAATCTAATTTTTACTTTTACATTCCGGTCAGTTCTAATTTTGAGTATACCTTTTCTTCCAATCCATGCTGAAAGGTTGACACTGACAAAAAAAAAGTAGACAGTAACACTGATTAGGGAGGAGAAAGTAAAGACATACAAAGGGAGAGATGAGTTAGAACATTATGAGCATATTCTACCATCTAATAATGAACTCCATAAAATTACAACTGGTTGGAATGGGTTTATGGTAGTAAACTGTTGGCCAATACTTTGAAAAGTCATATGCAAACCATGGCCATATTTTAAAGCATCCTACCCCAAATGGGTTATTATTAGATTGGTATCCCCTGATTCAATTGAATGCTACATCTTCAAGCTAACAAGAATTAATTCACCTTTTCATGATGTCATTACTTTACTCCTGTGATCTGTGCTCTATTTGCTATCCTTCACAATACAACAATGTATGAGTAGTTGCCTCTTCTGAAGATTGATGAATTTAGTGTGTTGATAGAGAAATATATGGGTTCAGTTGTGTCGTTCTTTAAATAAAGATTATAGTAGCCTATCATATTTAGGCTAGGATAATATGTGCAGAATGATGCCTAATTACCTTTTTTTTAAAAATTTTTTTTTGCTGAAAACGACCAATAAATTTCAACATCATGTGCTCTAATGTGCTTCCTGTCACTATAAGATCTACAGCTATTGTTTAAGAAACAGCGTCAGTCAGTTTTAATTTTGAGAAGATAAAGTGGTAGGTGAAATGCTTTCTTTTCTAATGAGTCGTCTAGAGTCCAAATCATCTGCCTAGCGGGGAAGTCATATAGCTTAGGCTTGGGCTAGTTGGGTTGCACGTCTCCTAGGATCCTGCATAGCTCATGTTCTCTTAAGTGTCATTTGGTTCATGGGCTGGTTATTGCGAATTATAATGCACAGATTGTTATTCTATCTTCTATGAACAATAATGCAGGGATTGTTATACTTGAATAATAAAAATAATGTAGGAATTGTTATATAGTGTATGGTCATACACTGAATTGTTATGCAGCAATTGCCTATTTTAAGGGTATTTTTCTTTTAGATAGCCAATACATAGATTCTCACATAAGTTATGCCAGTATTAGTAATGGAGTTTAATGCCAAAAGTTAAGAGCTGCATTAGTGGGTTTATGCCGAAAATTGAGTGTTGTATTATTTAGATAGAGATTTCATTAGTATGCTCAGTTAAATATTGCAAAAGAAAAGCTTTATGCTGAATTTATGCGGGGAATATCTTTCCTTATGCAGCCAGCCGAATAACCTCTAAGGGTTCATTTGGTAGTGTGTATTAGGAAAAATAATGCATGCATTAACTTTATGTATTATTAATATCTTGTTTGGTAGCATTAGTTATACACTCTATTTGGTATTAAGGCATACATAACTAATACATGAAATCCATGCTATTAGTAATGCAAAGGTTTTAATGCATGCATTAGTATGATTAAAGACAGAATTGCCCTTCAAAATTTTTTTCACATCCTTTTCACCATATTTGTGGGGGGTATTATTGTAAACCAATATTCTTTTCAGAAATTATGCAATGATGTTATTTTTAATACACCCAACCGAACACTGCATAAGAAATAATCTCAGCATAACCATTGCAAGCATAACTAATACAAGCGTTACTAATACACCCTATTCAATATTATTCTAATACACCCTACCAAACGACCCCTAATAGATTGGGATGCCACAGATCTGTTGCCACACATGACTAAAAACGATTCTGTGAGTTTGTTGTTGATTTACATTAATCGCTTGCCTAAACGAATTAATTGTGGTTTAATAGTGTCTCATCTAACAAGAGTTCAAGAGTTGCATCTTTTTTTATTTTGCAGGATTGTAAGAAAACATTTCCTACGGCATTGTGTATGGGGGGTTCTATAGAAGCTATCAGACGATTACTGCACGGACGCGGTGAGAAGAAAGTTTCTTGAGGCACATGTTTTAACTATTGTTTCTTGATATCACTTGTTTTTTGACTTGTCAGTTCAAAAGTTTCATATTTAATCATACTTTTTGAAAAAAAAAACGATGCTTTCATTTTGATAACATAATTGTTAAGGAAAATAGTGAAATTTTAATTAGTTTAGCGTAGTAGTAGTAGTTAAACATGTCTTACACACTATAAATTACGAAAATCATACTAGCTTGAGGCATTTATCGGGATGCGTGGAAGTAATCCTTTTTCCTATTGTTTGTTCATTTTGGTATTAAGAGGCAATTCCAAGTGATGCTTGAATAGATCTTTTCGGAAGCCATCAGCCTCACTTAGCTTTGTAACCTTTTTGGGCATCCTCTATTTGCGATTAACTGCATACATAATTATTTCATTTTCAAAAGACGAAAAACTAACAGTACACCAAAAGATGTCTCCATTATAAAGATATATTTCATTCATTCATCTGTCACTAATTTTCTATCTCCTGGGAATATGATTCTTAGAAGAAATTAGTCCGTCAACCAAAAATAATGCTCATACCAACCTTGGCTCATTCTGGAATTGAGTAATAATTTTGACCTTCACGAACCATTTGATTAACATGCTTATATTGTTCTACGAAGCTAGAGCATGATAATGGGCATACCTGTTGCTTTTCAGGTGGCATTGAGAAATTACTTATGATGGATACATCATGTGACATGGTAAAATTGTGTAAAGATGCTGAGCAGCAAATGCCGAATGATAACATTGAAACATCATACGTTATTGGTGATGAAGAATATCTGCCCGTGCAAGAAAAGTACGTGTAACTCTGATGCTGTCCTTAATGAATGATTGGAATACCTTATTGACAGAGTAAGGAATGACATCCTTTTTTCATACTGTTGTTTCACATGGGAAGTTCTGTTGACCTGGTCATCAGCTGCTTGGGACTCCATTGGACAAATGATCTTCCTGGGGCAATGATACAGGTGCTTGCTGTATTTGGTTGGATGCTGACACATTACATTTCCCTCTAGTATTTAGTCTTTTTCCTTTTTCATTCTTGAACTCAAAACGACAATATCACCAAAGACACTTACTACAACTGTACTTCTACCAGTGCAGATTGGCTTTAAAGCCAGATGGACTATTCTTGGCGGCTATTCTTGGTGGAGAAACATTGAGGTATTTCACTACCATTATATCAAGCGCATACAGTCTCTATCTTTGTAGAACCTAATTTTTGTCATCTTATTGCTATTATCTTAGGGAGCTGCGGATAGCTTGCACTATTGCACAAATGGAGCGTGAAGGAGGCATCAGTCCACGACTATCACCCTTGGCACAAGTATATTTTAGAAATTTTGCTGTACACTGATTCTGAAAATTGTTTCACAGGTCTAGGATTTTAAAATTTAATTAACACTTGCAACAATTTTGAAATTCCTAAACTACTGCATCTTTAACAATCTTTTATTATTTATAAAATCTTACAACAGACACTTCTAGAAATTTCAGTTTGGCATGGTGACCAGTTTTGGCCACTGTATCTTTTGAAATTAAAGATACAGTGGCCACTGTATCATGGACCATTTTTTTTGGAAACATAGGTCTTAGTGCTTAAGGACGTATTACATAAACTGAATTTGTTAAATTTAGTAAATTGACTATGCTCTTACCTTTTTGTTTCATATCAGTGGGTCAACCAAATTTCTTCTCTGTTATGTTTCTGTTTTAGTTCAATTGACGAACATATCTGTATACTACAATTGTTTCACATTTCTCAAGAAAAATAATAAAATTGTTTCTCTTTGAGATACACAATTTCTATTGTTTTGCATTCAAGGTAGTATGACTTTGGCATGTTGAGTGGTCATAGTTTTTACTTAACTGCTATTTGAAAGAAGGAGTATCGGAGTATATGAAATGAGGAAGGATTTTTTCATTGTCAAATGTGGATTTCAGTGTGTGAGAGGTGCAGTGAAATTCTGTTCAACTGCAGTCTGCAATGTGCATTGTTTTCTACTTACACGTTAAAGGCCCATGGTCTGCTGAAGGGTTACCTGCTTCTCTGGCAGTAGCATGTCATTTCTTGTTATCTACCTTGTATTATTCTTCTATCCCTGGGGAATGGGGAAACTTTAAGGAGGCAGTTATATATCGCAATCACAATGAACACTGGAAACATGAACAAGAATCTGTCTAATTGGTATAAAGAGCATTGCCATCTGGACAATTGAAGACTCAGCTATTACTTCATTGTTGGTTATTTAAGCTATAAACTGATAAATATTGTATATTGTTAATTAGATGAAGAAAAGGTTCGTTTGAAGAGAAACTTAGCAAAAAGAAAAGGCATCATGTGAGAGCATTTTATTTTTTTGTTGCAGGTGCGTGATGCTGGCAATCTCTTGACTAGGGCAGGTTTTACTCTTCCTGGGGTTGACGTTGATGAGTATACAGTTCGATATAGCAGTGGTAAGAGTTATGCTTCATGCTTTGGTTTCCAACCTCGTATTCGAGCAGACAGCTTGGTAGGAACCTCCTGTACATTGCATGAATCCATCTCTGGACATTTCTAGCTTTTGTGTGCCGCCTTGCTCTCCACTTTTTACTTGTACAATTTTTTAGCTTTGTGTAATGTTTTCTTATATCATATATCTAAACACACTTTCTTCTAAGTGATGAACTTCTCTCTTCTTTTTTTTGAGAAAGGTAACAGGCTTGTTTTTGATAATAAAATCAGCACCTGGTTGATACTGATAATTGTATGTACAACTCAAAAAGAGCAGACCTATTAATCTATCAGGTCTCCTACATCATCCAAAAATTCCTGTTTACACCAAAAATAAAACAAGGAAAGACAATTCATCTTGATCTTCTTAATGGAGCTGCTTTTGTCTTCAAAACATCTTGATGAATTCCTTTCGTTCCACGTTATCCACCGTATACAAGCTGGGATGATTTTCCATCTGTTTTCTCTTCATTGCTTGTACCAATTCCTTTCCAGTGGTTCAGAAGCTCCAATGTGGTTCTAGGCACAACCCAAATAACCGCAATCATAGAAAATAACATGTGCCACAGATTTGTATTTAGCATTATTTTCTACTTCCTGTCCACAAAGAAAACATCTTCTGCAAATCTGGAAACCTCTTCTTTGTAAGTTCTCATGTGTTAAACATTCCTTTTTCACCACTAACCAAACAAAACAGGAATACTTTGAGAGGGATTTTTTACCCTGCAAATGTGTCCAAGGCCACACCAGTCATTGAAGCATTATGGTTTAGATTCCAGTATGCAGCCTTTACTGTAAATGCATCTCTGATATTCAGATTCCAAACAAATTTATGTATGGCTTCTGGGATTCAAGAGTTTGGAGGAAGGTAGAGACTCTGTGTAGTTCCCAATCATTCAATAATCTTCTAAAGCTAAAATTCCATCCTTGGGGGCTCCAGACTTGGCTTACCAGTGCTTGTTCTTGAAGACTTAGAGAGAATAAGCCAGGGAAAAGGTTTTCTCAAACTTCCTTGCCCAATCCAGTGATCTTCCTAGAAAGATGTCTTCAAGACAACATTGATCCTGATAATGCTACTGAAAGCTGACAACAAGTTTCTGATGACCTTTCAAATGGAATTCACTTTCGTTTTTATACTATTCTTAATTTTCATTTTCTTGTGAGGTGAGATGGAATTGACCTGGTAGAGTTGTTTACAGAGAATAAAAAAAAAATTCTCTTAAGTTATGCCCAACAGGAAAGTAGTGAAGACTTCTGTACATCAATCTCTTTTTAAAACTTGTGTGACCAGTCATTTTATGGAGCTTAAAAAGGTTATGCTTAATTCGTCGCCTCTTTCTATCTCCCTGCTTTTGCACTCTAAAGTATCTCTTGCATTCTCTTTGATTTAGATATGTCTCTCAATGTGGCACACTCAATGCATGTAAGGTAATCTACTTAAATATAATTTCTTTTATGGTTCTGCGAGATATATACACTTTCAGGCTCTGTTGCTTGTACTTTCGAAATTGCCAATAGGTGCATGCTGGATACTTTGGAAGTAGTAAGCATTTTTGGAGGATCTGACAACATTTTGGAGAGTCCCAGCAACACAGCTTCCAGGAATTCAAAATTTGAACAACCAACCCTGCTTCAGTCAAATCTGAAAGCTTTTGTTTGACTAGTTCTTTCCTATATCTGGAGCTTTAGAACCTTGACAGTTGTTGCATTCTTCTGTCCCCTTTCTTTTGGCAGTGTGCGATGTATATTTCATTCCTTTTCCTTTTGATGGATTCTCGGGATGAGTCTCAGTGGTAGCAAGCTTATGTATGAGAGTTCTTGCAAACTAGGATTCGCAGTGCTGACGTTGTCTTCTCCACCTCATTTCTATCTATTTTTGATGGATTATTGAGATTTCTCATGGACGATTTATCCACCTTCTTAACAACCACAAGTTTCTTTGCCTTCGGCAAATTGAGTTAGATAGTGTTTTATGGGCAAGATAAGATTGTGATTGGGCTCGCTAGAATTATTTACCAGCTACTGACCAAGAGGTTAGATCTTTCAGAGGACTAAGCATCACTGTTATTGTTGAACATGTTATACATAAAAATCAAGAGTTTATCACTCGAATATATTGAACTTGATATGAATAATAGCTTTTACTGGGTTGAGTGATGTATCCAGCAAGAGCAGGTTGGCTTAGTTTTGTAAGTCATCAATTCTAGACAGCTACT
Organism: Solanum appendiculatum; assembly: GCA_018342035.1. Lineage (NCBI taxonomy): Eukaryota > Viridiplantae > Streptophyta > Magnoliopsida > Solanales > Solanaceae > Solanum > Solanum appendiculatum. Next base: position 191,808 of record JAGDQO010000884.1, on the reverse strand, counting down.
GCCTTTATACTGTTTTGCTTAGTTAGGAAGGAAGAGAGGTGCATCAACACTCGTAGATTTACGGCCCTGGCCTGTCAAAGTCTAAAGCCAGATTTAGCCCCTTTGAGACTGCTACTAATATATAAATACTAGGCTTAATCTGTAAGTGTTCTCGTTATTTCCACCCACCAGTACCCACATCGGAGCCTAACTAAATCCGGATTCGTGTCGGGAAGTCCCACATTGGGGGTAAAACGCTCCCTAACAAAGGCGACTCCGTACCCGGGGGAAAAATTCCGATTATTTTCATTTATATCCGACCACTTTATTTTCCACAAGAAGATTCTTAAAAGTTTTTTGCCAATTTGAGTTTAAGATTCTAATTATTGAGAAAATGTGTAGCCAATATGTACTTAACTGGGTGTGGCATGTTCGTTTTGTGGTCATCATTAGAGATGCCCCTTTATTTTATTATTCAGAGTAGCAATTAGCTTTCTCGTATTTTGTATGTGGATAAGCTTGCACATCTGCAAATGCCATTGAGGAAGTATGAATTTCTACACTCATTCAAGTACATAGACTTTCTATATTGAATTGATTAATCTTTCTTCTTTTTGCTTGTGTGGCAGCTTTGGAGTTGATAGAACATCTCCGCGCTATGGGCGAAACTAGTGCTCTACTGCAAAGGAGCAAGGTGGTGTTCTGCTGAAATTTCTTTATCTTTTTAACTTGATGAAGAATCCAAATTACTTAATTAATTGTCGTATTGGTTTCATCACTCTAACATCCATCTTCTCCATGGATTAGGTATTGAAAAAGGATACAGCCCTGGCCACAGCAGCTATTTATGAGTCAATGTTTGCAGCCGAAGATGGCACAATTCCAGCAACATTTCAGGTGATTTGCGAGGATCTGATTCTGAAAGAAATATATTTTAAAGCAAATAGTTGCTAGGCACTGGTCCACCAATAGAATTAACTGAAGCTAAGGTTGAGGAAGAAGAAGGAGCTCCAACATATTATTCTTCTTAAAGTATATTTTTACTTCTCAATTTCTGCCAGTCTCTGCTTGTTTCATTGATTGTAAGTTCCTCCAAGATTCTGCTTTTGTTATCCTCCAGGTTGCCAAATACTTCTCTGTTCCACCTTCTTATGTCTTTAGAGTTCTGAAATCAGGAGTACCACCCTTAGCCACATATTTTTAAACTTGAAGTAAGTGCGACTTGGCTCCCAATCCTCGCATTCCAGCAACAAAGGTTTGTGGTCTAATAACGCTTTAGTCTAAAGTTTCTGCGTGATTTTTCAAAGAGATTCATTCCATTTTATTGACATGAGATACCTGTCAATTCTTTATGCTTGGGAATTATTATCATCTGTGGACCTCGTGTAAAGTTCACCATGTATAGGAGGATTCACAAGATTAATCTCCTGTACAAATTCTCTAATTTTTCCTTTGCTCTTGTTCTTGTTCTTCTTCGTCTCATCCGTTCCTTTCTTCCTCTTATCTGTTGTTTTAGTCACACCTTAAACCCATGATGCATCCTCTAGACTTCCTATTTGCCGATTCCAACCATAAGTTTTCTCTGTTACACCCTTGGAAGCCCCATTTAAACTCTTCGTTAACACTCTCATATAAGCATGATTATGTGAAGCTTCCCTCTTGAAATTCTCATGCATGACCATTGCCTTTCATCCCATAAAATAATGATGCCCCTAAAAAAAAACTTGCTGGTGGTTCTAATCCTCCAATTTTCCTGTGTACAATTAAAATCTGCTTAATTAGCTAGGTGGTCCATTGTTCTAGCTTTGTTTTCTTGATGCACACCACATCTGGTTTACAATTCTGAAGTGGCATTGCAAGAGTCTGTTTATTTTGAATTCTTGGTCGTTTAATCCCCAGAAGTTCCATGAAATGATTTTAATCTTCATTTGTATGAGACTATCCTCTTCCTACCCCTGCTTTCCCGGAACTTTCCCCGTAGTTGATCTTGAATCCCATCTTTTTAAGCTTGTCTGTCCCCTTTCTACAGTCTTTTTGGTGTTCTTACGCCAATCTGCTGTTGTTCCAAAGCTCTTTTTGCATCCAGCTTAATGAATAGTAGGAGGGTTTCATTCTCCGACCATTTGAAGTAATTCCCAGCTGCTTGCTAGTTCTCAATATCTTTCTCCTGATCCACCTGCAAGCCTTGTTCTTCACAGTATCCATTACTGGTGAATCAGAATCGTGCTGTTTTAGTAGGAGAGCTTAATTCGGAATCAGTGAGGACCTTTCTCCCTCTGAAAACTGCTGTTTTCTCCACATCTGCATTCAATTTGCATCATTTAGAAGTATAGGTGTTCATCTCCTCATCTGCATCCAATGTGCGTCACTTAGAAGTATAGGTGCCTGAACCATTTTGTTATTGAATATCCTCTTGCATCTGTAGTTGGTCAGCAGCTGCCTTGGGATTTCCACTGAAGATGTTGGTAGTGCCCGATCTTAGGAAATTGAGAAAGTAGCTTTTAGCCTCAAATTAGCCTAAATCTCCATTTAAACTGGGTCTGGATAGCCCTGTCTTCAATCTGAGACATTCTTAATAAAATCAGTAATACATAAATCTAAGAGGCCCAACACAGTTAAATAGAAATTCCTTTTTCTCCTCCAAGTCTTTTGGGCCTTTTTTTTGTAATACAATCTGTCGGTCTTAAAGAAGTCGCTCAGCCCACCCTCATCTGGCTCATTACTTTCAATCTTGTTTGACTCACCTTTTGATTTGATTTTACTGGATGGGGGGACTGTTTTGAGTATTAGATAGGATAGACTGCTTTATTGACATGTGCGGGGCTGAAGTGTCCGTTCTTTTCTCACTTCCCGTTGTACACTTCCTCTAAAGCTTCTTTCCCCTCAGAATTCCGCAGGCATATTTCCGGTTGCCGGTTTTCTGCCAAGGTCATACCAGCTTTGGAAATCTTAATCGGGTCTTCAACTCAAACCAGAACCTGATAACACCACTACCCTACCTTAATTTCTATCATCTCCAGCTGGTCTTTCTCTGTACTTTGATGCATAGTCTAGCTCAGTGAAGATGTGTTCTATGCTTTGTTTCTTCTACTACTCTGAGGTAGCCTCCACATATGTTTCTGATAGCCTTAAAATTCTGGTCCACCCATGCAGATTGTAACCCCTGCAATCTGATTCACCTGTTTACTGGATTTTAAGGGTCAGCTTCTAGTACCATCTGTTGTGGCTACCTCTGGAGTTCTAGCCGTCTTCATTTCGAGAATCATTCCCCTATTTTGATTCTTTCTGCTTCGAAACCTCGATGGGAGCTCTCAGAGAAGACATTGATTCTCCATTTCTAAAACTCTGATCCGAGCTGGTACCTTCCATAAACTCTGGGACCATTTTTGAGTGACCGTCACTTCAGGGAGTGCTGTAAAGGTGTAACTTTAGTGATCTCATAACCATTTTGCTCATGCATTTCAGTTTCTACAATTAAAATACTGTTTAGCTCTGGGTGCGCATGGCCATTTCCGAACCCTCCCATGGCCAACTCTGGCTTGCGGGAACTTTTGAATATGATCTTTGGTGCCTTGCAGCTAAACCTTTTTCTATAAACCTCGGAATCTTATCTGCATACTCTGACTGCCCTGGATCAGTATCAATCTCCGGTTTGACTATTGCTGGTTTTCTCTTCCCAGCCATGATTTGATCCTGACAAACCTCCTAAATGTGTTGAAGTTCTGAAAAACCCTAACTATATACAGCTGGACCTTCATTTTTGACACACCTTACCTTGTCGCTTAGATGCTTGCTCTAACACTGTCTCTGAATAAAAAGCAAGTGAATGAAAAGCATTTTTATTCACTTTCATGTGAATAAAAATGTCTTAGACGCATCGAATCTTAAGTAGAAGCAACTGCAGTTCAATACAAAATGACCTTAAAGATGTATTAAAGCTGAATTGGCTTGTATATGTATAAAAGATGTAGGACTGAGCCTTGAAACAAATGAGCTAATTTTACTAAATTGCTAGTGGCAACAATGTGATCTATTTGGTTTTGGTTGCTAATCAGCACGATATTTCTCTTTTGCTGCAAGTATACGGTAATATAATTGTGTACCCTTATTGTGTTTTCAGATAATATACATGACTGGATGGAGGGAACACGAATCTCAACAGAAACCAAAGAAGAGGGGCTCAGCCACAGTGTCATTCCAGGATCTCCAAAAGCAATTTGGCAGTGATGGTAGCTGCTGACTCACTCTCGACGTTCTTTATTGATGCAATTCTAACCTGTTATCTGATTCTTCTCAGCAGCTAGAAGATGAAAGAATGGAAACTCCTGTAATTTAGATGCTCTCTCACACCTAAGAGTTTCATAAGCACCTTTCATTACTCATGCACCATAATCCTGCAAAATAAAAGGTAATAATCGCAACTTTCAGTAGAACCAGTGTTCTTCAACTTTTCCCATCTTTTGGAAAACCATTAGTGTATGTCTCTATTACGACGAGCTGTTGTTGAAATTGGAGTGTCATTGGATTTAGATGAGTCCATGGGTTAATTTTTCAATAATTTCTTGATGTACTGTTGATGGATCATCGTTCCATTTGAGGCAAGCTTGGCTTGTAAATCCGAAATGAAATTGAATTGGAATACACCCATCATTGTCACGACCCAAATCCACATGTCTGTCACTCGATACACTACCTGACTCGAGAAAACTAAACCCATATGATGCACCCTGACCATATTAACTGAGGAACCCTTTTTGAAATCGTATACGTTTTCAAATCAAATAATAAAGATTTTTCACATTCAAAATTATACATGAAGAATTTCATATAGATAATAAAATTAAAATAAATTAATAATTCTTTCATGTATATCATGTACACTAAAAACCGATTTATCATGTGCCACATATTATCCTAAAACATAAAAAATAAGGGAAAATTACCTATATGTACACCTTTACTTACCTTGTTTTTTATTATTCCCTACCTTTTTAAAATATTACATAAATCCCTTATTCCTCTCCAATTCTTAAAACCTACGGATACATAAATATTCTCAGCCAAAACCTACGCTTACCTACTCCCCTTTTCACTCCTTTAATCTCTCCATAATTTCACTCCACATTCTTATCAGTTTCAATTTCATCTCAATTTGATTTTCAAAAGGATTCTCTTTCCAGTCAATCAAGTTCAAACTACTGAATAGGTACAGTTGTCTTCTCCATTGTCGTCTTCTTCAATTGTCGTTTTTAAATTATTATTTTTTAGCTTTTTCATCTACAATTTTATGACACATGGATTCTGCTCCCTCTTTTAGTATTGGGTTTACCCAAATTAGTTTCACCTGCTGGAGATATGGTACCTTGTGTATTTGATTCTAATGATGAAAACTTTCATGAAAATAACAACGAAACGATCCGTTAATCATGAAGAATTTGAGAGCGGAGAAGTCGAAAAAAGGATGCATACTCGAGTTGTAAATCTACTGTTGAAAAAACGCTCAAAGAAAGAACGAAAAAAGTTGGATCTGTCATTACACGATCATCACTACCAAAGATACAGATTTTCAACGTATCTCGTTTATTTTGATTCTTAAATTAGTCTTTGTTAGTGTTATTACTGATCCGATACATCACTGCTACAATAACTTTTGTTTTATGCAATGTATCATGTTCATATGTAAGGTATTGATACATAACTCTAATGTTGTTGAATCTTCGATTAGTGTTTATCATGTTCAATATAAATGTACTTGATTCATAAACACTACCTAATGTATCATTAACTCGTATCAAGTTATATAACGTATCTTCAATCGTGATACATAAATCATAATGTTCTATAACTGGAGAACTGTTTATCAGATTCAACAATAAGTATATTATACATATCAATGACAATCTTTTACTAATAAGATACATAAATAGGATGTACCTTCTCAAAATTTTTGATAATTTTGAATCAAAATTGAAAAATCTTCAATGAACTTGGAGAAGAATTTTGAATCTCAAAATTTTCAACAATTTTGAGAAGATACATCCTATTTATGTATCTTATTAGTAAAAGATTGTCATTGATATGTATAGTATACCTATTGTTGAATCTGATACACAGTTCTCCAGTTATATATCTTCGATGAATTAGGAGAAGAATTTTGAATCTCAAAATTTTGAATTATTTTGAATAAGAATTGAAAGGATCTTCGATGATCTGGGAGAATTTTTTTAAATTTTGTGAAGCTATTACAGATTGGAATGGATTGATATCAATCAGATCTGCGTGATTTGTAGGAAAGAAAATCAATTTTATGTTAATATTCCATATTAAGCGCAACAAACAAGTTTTATAATGTATTACAATTAATGTATTCGGATGGCTGATATTTTAAGAGATTTTTGTAAAATAGAAAAGAATAGAGATAGGATGTAATTTATGTTTTACACTATGAGATTTATGTAAGTTATAAAAAAAAAAATAATAATAATAAAGGGGGACCAAAAGAGGGTTGAGTTCACAGTACTCAATTTCAACATTTGAAATGAAAAGTCTTTAGTTGAGTTCACAGTACTCAATTTCAACATTTGAAATGAAAAGTCTTTAAGTTTCAAATCAATATTAAGCTTGTACATTTTCAACAATAAATGTTATCTTTATATTCAAAATGATATAAATAAAATAATAAATTTTTATTTCAATTGAATTATAAACCATCGAAATCACTTTCAAGTTTCAACTCCTTAGGCCTAATTGTATTCAAATCTTTTGTTTACATTTCACCAGAAGTTCTATATTGAATCTGACATAATAATTTGCAAACCACTTACAAGTTTTATAGAAACACAAACTTTTAATGTCTTTTATGTCTACAGTCTACAACCTACTGTGGTGTCAAATCTCAATTGCTTTTATAGCTCTTGCAGCTCTCTTGTACATACTACTCGATTGATTTCTCAGATGATCACTTAATTAATGGTTATTATTTTAGATATTTTTTTTGTTGAAGATAATTGAAATCAAGAAAAAAGACAATTTTATGAGTAATAGCTATTAATTGAGTGATCGTTTGAAAAAAAAATCAACTCTCCAATGCTACTAGATAGGGATTCAACTAATTATGAATATTTTAGTTGAAAATTAACTTTCCCAAAAATGATTTGTGTGAGACGTAGTAACGAAGAAATTAACAGCAAAATATTAGTCATGACTGGAAAAGAGAATTCCTTTTGTGTACATATTATAATATTATCTTTACTATTAAAAAATAATGTGAATACAAGATTTCTAATCTTGAATATTAAAAAATAATGTGAATACAAGATCTCTTGTCAAAATTCCCAAAGTGTTGTTTGGAAAGGAATTATATTTTATAAACACCCCAAAAGCTTCATGGAAAATATTTCCATGGAAAATTGGTATGAAGGAAAATAAGTAGATTTCTGACTTATTTTCTCATATTTGGTTTGTGAGTAGAAAATATTTTTCAAAAAATATTTTTTAGTATTTGGTTTGTGAATGAGATACATTTTTTAGAAAATATCTTTTATTTTGACTAGAGAGTAAAAAAATACTTTTTAGAAAAATAATTTTTGACCGAAAATCAACCTCGATAATCGATCTAGGACATGACCTTGACACGCGAACTAGGACACAACCCCAAGCACCGATTCAAAATCTGACCCAAGACCTGATCCCACCTTTCGACCTGAGACCCGATATTCGAATTGGGACTGGATGTCCAACTCAGGACCTGACCCAGGCACCCGAACTTGTACGCGATTGACCAATCTGGATTTCGTCTTCGACACTAGATTCGAGACCCAATTTCTAAATCAGGACCCAACCCCGACAATCAACAATTGTTGTGAGACCCAATATTCAACTTCCAAATAGAGATTTTGACTCCAACTTCTGAACCGAGATTCAACCACACCCAACTCGGGACCTAACTTTCAAGCAGGGATTTAATTATTTTTTTTTAAATTTCTTTTGTGCGTGGGGAGGGAGCTTGGTTGGTGTGTGTGTGGGGTAGAGGTGTGAGTTAAAGAAAATGAAAATTTTAAAATTTTCATTTTTTTTCAAAAACAAACTTTTAATTTTTTTTATGGAGGGGGTAGGGGTAGTCAGGGGTTGGGCGGGGTAAAAAAAATCAAAAAATTTAAAATTTGAACTATTAAAAATAAAAGTTTAAATTGTTATGTTTTTTTTGGTTGGGGGGAGTGGCTGATTTGGGGGGTAGGAGGGTCGGGGTAGGGATAAAATAAATTGATATTTTAAGAAAAAGAATTTTTAATTTTTTTTGAATGGGGAGGGTCGGGGTAGGGGGTGGGTAAGAAAAAAAATTGTAATTTGAGATTGGATGAGAGTTTTGGAAAATGTTTCCTTAATTTTGAAGGAAAGTCATTTTCCTTAAATTTAAGAAAAATAAGTTGACTTGAAAAATATTTTTCAAAACATTTAAGTCAACCAAACATAAAAAAATTGAAAAATATTTTTCAGACAATATTTTCCTTCGTACCAAACACACCCTTGTTATATGAGGCAACGAAAGTCCTAACGTGTGATTTGAAACTAACAAGTCCTTGTATTTTCTTATTCATCAGATATTTCCTAATTCAACTTTGGAAAATTATCTTGGAATTGTACTTTTTTTTATTCATCAGAGAGTGTGTACAAGAAGAATATTTAGCTATATATATAAATAGCTAATCACCATTCACAAACTAGATAACTGCCAAACTAACTATTGCTAATTGCAACTGATTGACAGATACAATAATTAAGTCTAGTTCGCAGGCGGGTTTCGATCGAATTCTCTATAGATTTTGTTCAAGCAATATATTTGTGTTAATAAATACATTAAATATGTACATATATTAAATTTAAAATCTAGTGATTATAAAATTCAGAATTCATAAAGTTGAAATCCTAACTTCGTCTCTGATACTAAACACTAACTAAGCTTTATCACTATTTTCAATACTCCCTTCAAGCTTCATGGAAAATTGGTATGAAGGAAAATAAGTAGATTTCTGACTTATTTTCTCATGTTTGGTTGGTGAGTAGAAAATATTTTTTAGTATTTGGTTTGTGAATGAGATACATTATTTTAGAAAATATCTTTTATTTTGACTAGAGAGTAAAAAAATACTTTTTAGAAAAATAATTTTTGACCGAAAATCAACCTCGATGATCGATCTAGGACATGTCCTCGACACGCGAACTAGGACACAACCCCAAGCACCGATCCGAAATCTGAACCAAGACCTGACCCCACATTTCGACCCGAGACCCGATATTCGAATTGGGACTGGATATCCAACTCATGACCTGACCCAGACACCCGAACTTGTACGCGATTGACCAATCTGGATTTCGTCTTCGACACTCGATTCGAGACCCAATTTCTAAATCAGGACCCAACCCCGACAACCAACAATTGTTGTGAGACCCAATATTCGACTTCCAAATAGAGATTTTGACTCCAACTTCTGAACCGAAATTCAACCACATCCAACTCGAGACCTAACTTTCAAACAGGGATTTAATTATTTTTTTTAAAAAAAAATTTAAAATTTCTTTTGTGCGTAGGGGAGGGAGCTTGGTTGTTGAGTGTGTGTGTGTGTGGGGGGGGGGGGTAAGGTGGGATAAAAAAATAATTTTTTTAAAAATTTAAAAATATTTTTCAAAAATAAACTTTTAATTTTTTCTTGGGGGGGGGGGGGAGGGGGAATCGGGGTAGGGTGGGGTAAAAAAGTCGGGGGTAAGGGGTGGGGTGGAAAAATAAAAATTTTAAATTGAAAATATTTTTTAAAAACAAACTTTTAAATTATTTTTTTGGGCAGGGGGTTGGAGTAGAGGTGTGAGTTAAAGAAAATGAAAATTTTAAAATTTTAATTTTTTTTTCAAAAAAAAACTTTTAATTTTTTTATGGAGGGGGTAGGGGTAGTCAGGGGTTGGGCGGGGTAAAAAAAAATCAAAAAATTTAAAATTTGAACTATTAAAAATAAAATTTAAATTGTTATTTTTTTTTGGTTGGGGGGAGTGGCTGATTTGGGGGGTAGGAGGGTCGGGGTAGGGATAAAATAAATTGATTTTTTTTAAAAAAGAATTTTTAATTTTTTTTGAATGGGGAGGGTCGGGGTAGGGGGTGGGTAAGAAAAAAAAATTGTAATTTGAGATTGGATGAGAGTTTTGGAAAATGTTTCCTTAATTTTGAAGGAAAGTCATTTTCCTTAAATTTAAGGAAAAAAAGTTGACTTGAAAAATATTTTTCAAAACATTTAAGTCAACAAACATAAAAAAATTGAAAAATATTTTTCAGACAATATTTTCCTTCGTACCAAACACACCCTTGTTATATGAGGCAACGAAAGTCCTAACATGTGATTTGAAACTAACAAGTCCTTGTATTTTCTTATTCATCAGATATTTTCTAATTCAACTTTGGAAAATTATCTTGGAATTGTATTTTTTTTTTATTCATCAGAGAGTGTGTACAAGAAGAATATTTAGCTATATATATATATATATATATAAATAGCTAATCACCATTCACAAACTAGCTAACTGCCAAACTAACTATTGCTAATTGCAACTGATTGGCAGATACAATAATTAAGTCTGGTTCGCAGGCGGGTTTTGATCGAATTCTCTATAGATTTTGTTCAAGCAATATATTTGTGTTAATAAATACATTAAATTTAAAATCTAGTGATTATAAAATTCAGAACTCATAAAGTTGAAATCCTAACTTCGTCTCTGATACTAAACACTAACTAAGCTTTATCACTATTTTCAATACTCCCCTCAAGCTTACATGTAGTAAAGACATTCGGGACACCTAGCTTGGCTAACAAAAAATCATGTTGTGATGTTCATTATAATTGATTTAAATTATAATAAATGGTCAAAATTTGCTAATTGTGAAGATTAGTCATAATAATTCTCTGTTTGTTAACAAGGAAAAAAACCAGTCCATTTTTGTAATGACAAATGTAGATCTAATCTCAAGTCTCAACTATTAAGAAAATAGAAAATTAAATCTAAACCATTTCGCAAAGTTCATGGTTAAATTTGGGCGTTTTGCTAATTTAATGAAATGATTTGTAGCCACAACTTCTGCTACACATCATAAACACTTATGTTCTCCTAAAAGCTTGGCCAAACACTTTACTTTTTAAAAATAAGCACTTTTAGCAAAAAATAAACTTGGCCAAACAAGCTATAAGATTTGTTTAAGACCACAAGTTTCAAAAGTCTTTTTTTTTTATAAAAAAAAACTTTGTTCCAAGTCAAATAGGGTCACATAAATTGAGACGACGAAAGTAAAACATTACTAAATATCTATAAATATTTCATTGTATTGCTCCCTCCATCTCATTTTATGTGACACCATTTCATTTTTAGTTCATCCCAAAAAGAATGTCACCTTACTATAACTAGAAACAATTTAACTTTAAAATTACTTTTTTACCCTTAATGAAATGATTTACCGCCACAGAAATATCTAAGGATTGTTTTAGACCACGAGTTTCAAAAATTTTCTTTTTTTTTCTTAAATACCATGCCAAGTCAAATCGTGCCACATAAAATGAAACGGAGGGAGTATGATAATACTAACTTGAGATCGTTATAAGACTCATAACCTTCAAATCTTGGATCTGCGCACCAGGTTTACTTATTCTCTTACACATGCAACCAACTTCTAAGAAATAAAAAAAAAATCAGCTTGTTACCAGAGGCGGATCCAGGATTTCGAGTCTCTGGGTGCTAAGTAGCTAGGTTCATCGATTAAATCAATTTTAGGCTTTGGTCGAATTATTCGTCTTTTCGATCTATATGACAAATCAATTAACAAAATATGAACAGTAATAAGATGACAATTTATGTATTATATATACTACAAATTCTTTGCGCATGGGTCATGCTAATCTTCTCCGTATCGTTTCAATTTTATCAGATGTCCCCAAAGGAGCAAAAGTTTATCGCTTTAATTTAGATGCTCTTGTTGAAAGTCGAATTCAAGACCGACAAAGGAAGATTTTTTTTCTCACGTAATATTTGGGTAAAATCTTTTTAGCTCAATTGGTTGACTGGACTCTCACCTTACCATTTTCCCTTCCCTACCTCCATATATAAATACAAATTTGCACCCCACATTCGATTGAGATCATAAAGTAAACAAGGTTAAAACTTTCAATTATACTATTATTATCATAAATATCCATCATTCATTTATAATTGTGCTCGACAAGTTTTCATATTCTGAAAACGATCAATGACGATATCATTGCTTGTATTTGCAAATAGATCACGCTTTTTGTAACACACTAAATAATCATTTATGTTGATCACTAATATTATTTCACACATTATTCTTTATGTGCTTCATCAAGAAGAAGACTGAGTGACGAAGATTTTCAACTTGATGAGAAAGAGAAAAGAAACAAAATGTTTGTTGTTTTAACTTTATGTTTAAACAAATATTAAATATTAAATAATAATAAATATAAGAGAATTCAAAGACTAATAAATTAAACTAGGCAAATATACTTATAAGTTATAACTTATAAATTACTCCATATTAAGACATCAACTATTAGAAACAAACAAAAAAAGAAAACAATGTGCCGCTGTCAAATTAAGGGAGCAAGTTAACATTGCAAATTTAAAAACTGGCAGCGACTCGGCAAGATTCGACCTCGCGACCTCCTTGACAATGTATGACCCTTAGCCAGCGGCACCACAAGGCGTTTTGGTTCTATGGGTGGCATAGTTAGTATTTGTAATTATGTTGTAGATATATACCGATATATATTAGTTTTTCCGTCGACGCCTGTGGTGCTTGTTACCTATATATATGTGTCCATAGTAGAGGTTGTATGTAGTAAAAAAAAAAATAGAGCAAGTTAAGAAGCTTTTTAGAATTTTTTGAAAACCATGGCCTATTATCTTGACAAAATCTTTCTTCTCTTATTTCTCTTGACACTTAGTACTCCCTCAAAATCAGATAATATGACAGATATTGAAGCACTCTTTGCCATCAAGAATGAAATAATTGATCCCTTTGAATCTTTGATTACATGGAATGAGTCTGTTCCTTTATGTCAATGGCGTGGCGTGGTATGTGGAACGCGAAATCAACGAGTCATTGAACTAAACCTTCTTGATCATAAGCTCGCCGGTGTGTTATCATCCTTTGTTGGAAATTTGAGCTTCCTTGTACGACTAGACATCGGAAACAATACCATTTCTGGCAATATCCCTCCTGAACTAGGCCGTTTGACAAGATTACGCTATCTATATTTGCAAAACAATTCATTTCATGGTGAAATTCCTGTCAATCTATCGTTTTGTAGTAACCTTGTTGAGTTATGGTCGTACAAGAACAATCTTGTAGGGGTGCTTCCGAGGGAGCTTGGTTTACTTACCAAACTCAAATATTTCGATTTCAGTTACAACAAGCTCATTGGTGAAATCCCGAAATCTTATGGTAATTTTTCAAGTTTATTGGAAATGTATCTTTTGGATAATGATTTCGAGGGTAAAATCCCCGATGAGTTTGGGAAATTGAAAAGTTTGGAAATATTTGATGCGGACTTTAATAGGTTATCTGGTAGAATTCCAAGCTCATTGTATAATCTTACCTCCTTGAGAGTCATTGATGTGTCATTTAACCAACTCGAAGGTACTCTGCCCCGGGAATTAGGGATCAACCTTCCTAACCTGGAGTGTCTCAGCATTAGTGAGAATCATTTCAGTGGATCGCTTCCTTATTCACTTTTCAACCTCACAGGACTCGCGTACCTTGTTGTTGGGAAAAATAACTTAGGAGGACGCGTTCCTAGGTTCGATAAGTTGCTTAATTTGTTTCATTTAGGCATGGATAATAACCAATTTGATAATGACTTGACCCTCATGTCCTCCTTGACAAATGCAACGAACCTCAACCGTCTGTATCTGCAAAACAACGCGTTTGGAGGGACATTTCATGAGTTTTTCAGCAACCTTTCAAGTAATCTGGCATTTGTAGACTTGTCAAGCAATCAGTTTTCAGGATATATCCCGATAGACACTGGGAAATTCGTCAACTTGGAAGAGCTTAGGCTGAGCGGAAACCAACTCACAGGTATCATCCCTTCGACTATTGGGAAGCTTTATAAGCTACGATATTTACACCTGTCCCAAAACAGAATTTCGGGTAGTATACCCTTTTCCATTGCAAATCTGAGCCTTTTAACAGAGTTAAATCTTGATCATAACAATCTTAGAGGTAGAATACCTTCAAGTGTTGCAAAATGTCAAAGTTTGTTGTATCTTAACTTGAACCAAAACAATTTAATCGGTTTGATACCTAAAGAAATTTGTCTCATCTCTTCCTTAGTTGTTCTAAACCTTTCTAGTAACAACTTGACTGGTGCCCTTCCCAAACAAATCGATAGCCTGAAAAATCTCTTATCATTAGATGTCTCTTTCAATAATCTCAATGGTGAAGTTCCTAGTACACTTGGTAGTTGTGTGACAATTGTTAACTTAACAATGAAAAGGAATTTATTCCATGGGATTATTCCTTCCACTTTCAATTCACTAAAGAGTCTTCAAGTTTTAGATCTTTCGCGGAATAAGCTATCAGGTATGGTTCCAAAGTACTTGGAAGGATTTGCCTTGCATTTCTTAAACTTGTCGTTTAATGATTTTGAAGGTGCCCTTCCACAACGAGGCATCTTTGAGAATGCGAGTGTAGATTCTTTCGTTGGAAATCCTAGAATCTGTGGTGGTGTACCTGGCTTGAAACTTCCCAATTGCAACTTCAGTCATTCAAAGAAAATAGACTTTAAGCTTGTTATTTTAGTAATACTAGGAATTTTGGGGCTAGTTGTTATGGTTTGTGCTTATTTCTTCTATCGACTCGGAAGGTCCAAAAGAACATTTCCTTCATTAGATAGCAATCTAAACCAACTCATAGCTATGTCCTATCAAAGTATTCTCAAAGTTACCAACAGGTTTTCTGCGAGCAGCTTGATTGGTGTTGGGAGTCATGGATATGTTTATAAGGGAATTTT
This sequence comes from Solanum appendiculatum, assembly GCA_018342035.1. Lineage (NCBI taxonomy): Eukaryota > Viridiplantae > Streptophyta > Magnoliopsida > Solanales > Solanaceae > Solanum > Solanum appendiculatum. The sequence continues at coordinate 176,767 of JAGDQO010000884.1, read as the reverse complement.
AGAAGCGGATGGTAGGCATGTTGCTATAAAAGTATTGAATCTTTTACAATATGGAGCTATCAAAAGTTTCATAGCAGAATGTGAGGCCTTGAGAAATGTTAGACATCGGAATTTAGTTAAGCTACTTACTGCATGTTCTGGTGTTGATTATCGTGGCAACGAATTCAAAGCATTGGTTTACGAGTTTATGGCCAACGGAAGTTTGGAGGACTGGTTGCATTCAAGACCAAATGTTCAGCCAAGAAGGTTGGGATTTCTACAAAGGGTGAATATTGCTATTGATGTTGCTAGTGCAATTCATTATCTTCATAATGATTGTCAAATACCAATAGTTCATTGTGATCTCAAACCAAGCAATATTCTCCTTGACAATGAATTGGTTGCCCATGTTGGAGATTTTGGATTGGCAAGATTCCTACATCTCACTTGTAGAATTCAGACAAGCTCTTCAACTTTTAAAGGATCTATTGGCTACATAGCTCCAGGTAAATTTCACTCTAGCGATATAAATGTCTCTAAAGATTTCAGTGACTCTGGATGCAATGACATTAACTCAATTGCCTCTATATTTTTTTTGCGGCAATAATTATTGTCGTTGTCACTAAATGTCTCTTTTGTTGTAGTGTTTAACTCTTTGAAAATGTCGATTGGTGTGTGTTGAATCTTCTAAAAGTAGTCTATTTTTGGAATATCCGACATGAGAGTGGAAAAACTTTTGGAGAGTCCGCGAAACATAGCTGCCCACAAACATCCAATCCTATCAAAATGAAAAGAAACCAAAAAGAAGAAGAAGCTAGATTTGAACATTAACATCTAATAATATTTTGTGATATATTTTCATTGCAGAGTATGGCATGGGAAGCGAGCCATCAACGCAAGGTGATGTTTATAGTTTTGGTATCGTCTTACTTGAAATGTTAACTGGAAAAAGGCCAACAGATGACATGTTTGGCGGCGATTTAAGCCTCCATGATTTTGTTAGGAATGCCATGCCTGATGGAGCACTTGAAATAGTAGATCCAGTTCTTAATTTGGAAGAGGAAGAGATAAGCACAAGGCAAAAAATGGTAGAGGGTTTGATCTCCTTATTTGGAGTTGGTATTGATTGTTCAATGTATGATTCAAGTAAAAGAAAAAACATCAAGGAGGTTGTTAGAGAGTTGTGTTCTATAAGAGATTCTCTTGTTGGTTGTACAATATGAAACACTTTTCTTGTTTTGTTTTGTCATGTAAGGTTCCAATAAAATATTATGATGAATAAATTGAATATAATGTATTGCTTATTTTAACTCAAATTTGTTCTCATCAACAAGAAAGAATTGTGGTATATGTTTGGTATAAGTCAATTAAAACTATATCAAAAAATTAATGTATTAAGCAAATAGAGCCGTTATATATGTCAGGTGGATGAAGATTTTATGGACAAACACACGCAGAAGCATTTCTAGATAAACATTTGATCTAGTCAACGTCTAGGTGTACTGTTTCGCTAACCATTGGGTGATAGTTCAGGTTGAAAACTCACACTCTCAATAGTTCATGTATGAAACTCAATAAAGTAGGATAGTTTCGATATGTTTTTGACTATTAACTCAAAAATAAAAAGCAGTTAATTAGATAAGTAATGATTACTATGATTGAAGATTCATGATCACTGGGGCTACAGTAACACGTACACTACTCAAGATAGATAAGCATATTAATTTAAGGATATTAGACATTTTAGGGAATCAACAACATGAACAAAAATGAAATATTTCACTAAAGAGTACTTTAATTACTACCTCCTATCTCATGTCAAACAAACCAAGTTACGAGATGTATTCATATTAATGTTAACTTCAAAACCAACTCTTCTAAACAAAAATAAATAGGCTTTCAATTGTATTTATTCATACATCTTTCTCATTAAACCTTTGGTATGAAATGTTAAAAAGTTTTTTTTTCTTAACTTTGTTTGCTCTGACTGTAATTTTAGACCAAACAAATGCAATTATTCATTGTGGTATTGTATCAAGTCAAACGACAAATGCAATAAGATTGATGCCAAGCACACTAAGGCTTTGGAAAAAATATTCAATATTCTCATCACTGAAGCGAGGGAAGTTGAGGTTATGATATTGAGTGTCATTAGTGTTAGAAAATGAGATAGTTCTAGATAGTCTTTTGTTTAATGGTTCCTTTTTTAAATATTATGTTTAGTTTGTAAAGGAAAAGTAGTCCTTGTTTTATGGAATATGTTTTGTAAGAAAGTCAATAGTGGTTGGATAGGTATGGTCCTCTACTAACTTTGGAAAAGCTTATGTAGATATATGTGTATGTCTTTTGAGATCTGATATGAATGATAAATAACCTTACTACTGAAGCTTATCTTTTTTCTCTATAGTTTCAAATTCTAACAGTGGTATCAAGAGCCCTTCTTCTTGAGGGATCTGTGAAGGCAAAGAGATAAGTTTTTTCTTTAGCTCTTCTAAGGTGAGTGAGCTAAGCAGCAGTAACATGGCATCCACCACCTTCTTGGGTGCAGGCCCTCCTATGTTTACAGGAGAAAATTATCACATATGGGTGATAAAGATGAAGGCTTATGTCAAAGCTCTTAGTCTAAGGGAAACAATTGAAAGTGAAGATGATCCTCCTCCACTTGGACCAAATCCAACAGTTGCACAAATGAAGATTTATGAAGATGCGAAGTCAAGGAAACCAAAGGCTCTCACATGTCTTCATTCAGCACTTTCAGATGTGATTTTCACAAGAATAATGGCTTGTAAAACACCTAAAGAAGCATGGGAGAAGCTAAAAGAGGAGTTCGATGGAAGTGACAGAGTGAAGGCCGTCAAACTCTTAGCTCTCAAAAGAGAATTTGAGATGTTAAGGATGAAAGAAGGAGATACTGTGAAAGAGTATTCTGCCAAACTTGTCAAGATTGTTAACAAAACAAGGCTGTTTGGTGAAACCTTTCCAGATTCAGAGGTGGTGGAGAAGATGATGATAAGCTTACCAGCAAGGTTCGAGTCCAAGGTTTCAGCAATAGAGGAATCTTGTGATTTGAAGACTTTATCTGTGGAAGAACTGATCAGCAAGTTGCAAGCCCAAGAACAAAGATTAAGTATAAGAGATGAAGAAGTAGTAGAAGTGGCATTTCAAGCACAACATAAAGGCAAGCAACTTGTGAAGGACAGTAGAAGGATGGAAGGAGATAAAGTAGCAAAGGGAAAACCATGGAAGGAATCTTCATAGAAAGGGAAGTTTCCACCTTGAAGCCATTGTAAAGGAACCAATCATCAAGAAAAAGACTGTTGGTTCAAAGGAAAGCCATCGATTCAATGTAGATTCTGTAGAAAGATGGGTCATATTGAGAAAAATTATAGGGTCAGGCAGAATCAACCACAACAAAACCATGTGCAATAGGCAAATTTTGTTGAAAAGTCAGAAAATGAAGAAGTAAACTTATTTATGGCTTCTCATGTAGAAAACTCAGCCAACAAATCCTCATGGTTCATAGATAGTGGATGTACGAGTCATATGTCACACAATGAGCTCTTGTTTCACACACTTGACAAGTCATTCAAAACTAAAGTTAGGATGGGAAATGGTGAAATAGTCAATGCACATGGAAAGGGTTCAGTTGCCTTTCAGACTACACAAGGTACAAAGTTTATACATAATGTGTTGTATGTTCCTTGTTTAGCATGTAACTTGTTAGGTGTGGCTTGTCAGGTGTGGCTCAAGTGATGTCTAAAGGCTATTCTTTATTTTTTAAGAGCAAACATTGTTTGATCTTTGACTATGAAGATAGTTTGATTGTTAAAGTAGAAATGGTGGATAAAACTTTTCCTTTAGATGGGAAGTTTGATAGTGCAAATTTTGCAAGAACAGATGAGTCATGGTTGTGGCACAAAAGATATGGTCATTTTAAGTATGCTACTTTAAAGTCTATGTATGAAAAAGGCTTGACTAAGGATTTACTTGAGATTTCATTGTCTAAAGAAGTTTGTGAGTCCTGTCAAATGGGTAAGGTACACATGAAAACATTTCCTAAAAATGCTACCTGGAGGGCAACTGAAAAACTTGAACTAGTTCACACTGATGTGTGTGGACCTATGCAGACATCATCTTTGGGACGCAATAAATATTTTGTGCTCTTTATTGATGACTTAATAAAGATGACTTGGGTGTATTTTGTGAGAAACAAGTTAAAGGATCTTTTCAGTTTTTAAGAAATTTAGAGCTTTTGCGGAAAGACAAAGTGACTGTAAGCTAAAGGCTTTGAGGTTGGACAATGGTGGTGAATACACTTCAAATGAGTTCAATAAGTATTGTGAAGATATAGGGATTGATCACAAGTTGACAGTAAGTTATTCACCCGAACAAAATGGAGTCTCGGAGAGGAAGAACATGACTGTTGTTGAAATGGCTAGATGTTTGTTGCTGGAAAAGAAACTGCCACAAAGCTTTTGGGCAGAAGCTATTCATACTTTAGTGTATTTGTTAAATAGGCTGCCAACAAAAGTCGTGGTAGAAAAGACTCCTATTGAGGCATGGAGTGGAATATAACTATCTGCCAAGCATCTAAAAGTTTTTGGTTCGATATGCAATTCTTATGTTCCTTCTGTCAAAAGAAGCAAACTTAAATCGAAAGGTGAATTGGGGATCTTTATTGGTTATTCATCACAAGCCAAGGGTTATAGAGTTTTCAACTTGCAAACAAAAAGTAGTTCAATCAGAAGAGATGTAGTCGTGGATGAGCATGCTTATTGGAGCTGGGATAAGGAGCAAATTGAGAAAGATAATGCAGGTTTTCAGAACTTGAGTCCGCTCCCTGAAATCCAATCATTTGGCTCTGAAAATCTAGAAGATAATGAAGAATCAGATGGGGAATCCTCACTTGATTCACCAATTTTGAAGACAAGGTCCCTTTCTGAGATATATGAAAGATGTAATGTTGCAATCTCAGAACCAAATAGCTATCAAGAAGCATCAAGACATGAAGTTTGGATTGAAGCTTTGAAGGAGGAGATTGGTATGATCGAGAAGAGTGATACTTGAAAGCGGGTTGATAAACCCAAAAACAGAAATATAATCGGGGTGAAGTGGGTTTATAGAACCAAACTTAATCTAGATAGCTCAGTTTATAAATACAAAGCAAAGCTTGTTGTGAAAGGTTACGCGCAAGTTGCAGGTCTGGATTATGGAGACACGTTTGCCCCTGGTGCATGACATGATACAATAAGGCTTCTATTTGCTTTGAAGTTGTATCATTTGTATGTGAAATCGACATTCTTAAATGGACTGTTGCGGGAGGAGATTCATATTGATCAACCAGAAGGGTTTCAAGTTGTAGGAATGGAGGATAAAGTCTACAGACTTCATAAGGCATTGTATGGATTAACACAGGCTCCTCGAGCATGGTACAGTAAGATTGATGATCATCTCATTCATTGTGGCTTCAAGAGAAGTGAAAATGAAGCCACTTTACATGTGAAGAAGGCTAAAGGAGGAGATGTGCTTGTGGCGTCACTCTATGTTGGTGATATTCTGACACCCCACACTTAAACTATTGTTTGTCCTCGAGCAAACATTAAAGCTCATCTCAAAAATCATACTAGGAATGTCATCACTTTGGTTGATACAAAACAATTAGGCCATCCACAAATTTTAAAACATCAAGTACACTTATCAATCATTATGCAAGACATCCAAATAAACAACAAACCTCTAACCTCAAGGAAGGACTTTGAACTCATCAAATTTAAGCTTGCTCATCTACTCTCATCAAAGAAAGTTAATAAAATCACCTATCTATCATGAAACAAGTGCCCTCACAAGAAGAAATAGTCCACACACTCAATTCAAAAGATTGAATATAAATTAAGGACTTCACATCAAAGATCAAATCTCACACTCACAAATAAAATTCACATGTATGCTCAAAGAACCATAGGCTTGCCCATTATGTACATCTCCACTAATTAAGCATGCTTGAATAGAATCAAATAGGACTTTAACGGGTTGTAATGTAGGCTAAGGGACAGGTAGGAAAATTATATAATAGTGACTCACACTTCCTAAGCACTTTGTATTTTTAGACTTCATCACCCATTATTTTCTTCTCTTTATTTTCAGCCCTCTCTTCAACAATTATTTCACAAGTAATTCTCATCATCTCAAGAATGCTTGAATCATTTTTTTTTCTTTCACAATAATTTTTTTTTTTCTCAAAGAATTTTTTTTTTTTTCTTTTTCATGTCACATTCTTTCGAAGAGGGCTTTTTTCACCACTTTGTAGCCATCATTGATTTCTTTTTCATTCAACCATCCCTTTTCTTTTTCCAGATATAACAATTATAATCAGTCTATGCTACAGTGCTCAAGGAAGCAAGGTGCAAAAACTAGGGATTCAACAAAATAGTTAAGGGCAAAATATGGCTACCAACAAAAGGCTACAGGCTCAAAAGGGCGAACTAGTGATATAATATCTGAAAAGGCTAAAATTTACAAGACAAATCAAAGAAAGCCTATTATCATCTCCTAAACTGAGCAACACTTTTTATTTCGCTTCAATAACATGCAGGGCAAGTTCTAGACTAAGATGCAAAACATGGAATAAACAAATTCTCACCACACATGGCACAAGTATCAATCAAGATGGATCAATTCCACTTCTAAGAGAGACAAGATCATAACAAACTACAAAATAAAATAAGCTATTTACAAAGTCACAACCATGAACCTCGGTGTCAAAGAGTCTGCAATTTCATTAGCAATCAAGCATTCACAAGAAAGTATTACTTAAAATTAGGCCTAAATAACAAGTATCACACAACTCAAAAGGGTTTTTTCTTTTCTCTAAAAAAAATAAAATAAAAAGTAAAAAATTTACTCCCTATCGGTTCAAAGGGACTATCCTCAGGAAAAGTACCGAAAACAAAAGCCGAGGAACCCACCTAAAAATACAAAAAGACTCGATAAAGCAGTAAAAACTAGGAATTCATTCCTCCACCCCACACTTAAAAGATGCTATGTCCCCAAAGCATCAAATAAAATTTAAAACAAGGGTTAGGAAAACTCCCTGAGGCCTCTAGGCCTAGCTAGTAGCATGTTTTCTTTTTCCATCAAGACTTAAGCTCAAATGTGCTCCTTAGCTCCAAAATTTTGGGTACTCAGACTTCTCCAAAACCTGTAAAAACTAGACCAAAAGAAAAAAATGACACTAAAAAAATAAAAATAAAAAGTTATACTATAAATTGGGTTGTCTCCCAATAAGCGCCTAATTTAACGTCGCGGCACGACACAAGTAAATTCACCACTTTTCTTTCCACTTTGAACTTATGAATTGTACCCCTAACTTTGCATCAATTTTTCTGCTCCTCTCTAGGGGCGGTGGTATAAAGATTAATGAACCAAGTAATAAATGTCGCATCGTGTACTTCTTGGCCCTTATGTGAGGAATGTCGTTTTGTCTACCTGGATTAGAAAACTTTAGAATGTAGGGGCCTTGTTCCTCATCTAGACATTCCTCTATTAGTTCAGATGACTCAAATTTCATGTCGTCACCCAAGCATAATGTAGAAAAATGTTTAGAATGAGGTCCAATATGCCTCAACTCCAAAGCAACATTATTTACAACATTCTCAATTTTGTACTCTTTTTCAATATTGACATTAAGGAATAAGGTATAGTTGAATGGTTAGAATTCCTCTTTTTGCTCCACTATCTCCTTCACATACTTGGCGTACTTAGGAATTCCCTGCAAAATATCAACCAAAGGGAGATTAATGTGAACTTGTTTAAGGAGAGACAGAAACTTACCGAAGCATTCGTCCTCGTTCTGCTTTTTGAACTTTTGAGGAAACGGAGGGGGTGGTTTTATTTGAGGAACAATCCTCTCAACATTCGCATCTTGAACCACTTCTTCGAGTTTCTTTTCTTCTCTCACTCAGAACTTCTCTTCTTTGGAGCTAGTTCTTCCAGTTGTAATCCACTCCTTGTGCTCACCGCATTCAGTTGCCTTGAGTTAGGATCCGTGTCACCCGGAAGACCTCCAGGAGGACGCACATTGACTGCATTAGCCAATTGTGCGAATTGCCTTTCCAGATTTTTCTGCGCTAACTGGGTGCTTCTCAACTCTTCTCCCAACTTCCTATAGTGTTCTTCATTTTTGTTGTTGATTTCTGTACTTAGCTTTTGGAACAACTCCTCATTAGTCATGCCCCCTTGCTTCGCACCTTGATTATTTGGCTGTTGAAATTGTTGTCCATTACCTTGTGGTCTGTATTGGTTCTGCCCTTTAGTCTGATTTTGGTGTTGATTCTGATTTCCACCCTATGAGAAGTTGGGTTGGTTCCCCCAACTTGAGTTATACGTGTTCCCATAATTCTGCGTACCTCCACCTCTTTGGGCATTCCCCACTTCATCACCCCTGTCAACATCACATATAACAGAAGAATCATAATAGGGGGGAGGGGAATAAGAGTTAGAACAACCATTCCAATGACCAAATTGACCACCACATATATGACAAATAAGACACTCAATATCCAAGTGGGGTCCATTACAATAATTACAAGGATACTTCTCACCCAACCACGATTTATCCCAATCAGTTATATCAATAAGGGTACCAAATTATTCAAAGGAAAAAAAATTTAATTGTGTAGAAAGAAAAACAAAATTAACTAAAAAAAATTAAAAATAAATAAATAAATAAAAAAGAAAAAGTATAACCTAGAAGAATAGTTAATTTCTAAGTCCCCGGCAACGGCGCCAAAAACTTGTTGCTTCCAATTGCACACGCAAGTGTACGTGGTCACGCAAGTAATATAGTGGCTCTAAAAGAGCCGAACTATCGAACCCAAAAGGACTTGTCAATTAACTATTTACTAAATTATACTAGTTTAATTATTTATTTAAGAGTGTCAAAATAAATAAAAGAATGCAAGAATTAAATAAAAAAGATGAACTTACAGTAATTGGGACAATTCCAGGGCTGCAGCATGCTTCAGGTTTCATGTATCGCATCTCATGCAATGAATTAAATACGGTTATCAAATTACTGATTTACACGGTTGATTTTATGATCATGATCTCTCGACCTCTAATCGCCTACTCCAACTAGCTGTCTAACTACATCGTTGAGCGGGGATAAACAGTCCTAATTGGCGAGCATTTATATTTCATCCTGTTTCGTAACCAAGCGAGGTGTTCATCCGGGCGTCACTCCTGAACACGAATCTAAACAAAGTTAGAATAAGCTCTTTGCATTCTCTGGTCTATCTACCTCTTCATCTCTCGAGTCTAAGAATAGACAATAGATTTATTTCTATGGTGGCCTAGCATGAAATACTAAAACAAGAACACAAAAGTAATTTAAGCTATAACCAATAATTAATTCAAAAACAATCGATGTTCAACAATTACTCATGGCCGCAGCCCCAGAACAAGGATTTTTAGCTACTAATACCTAAGAAAAGAAGAAGAAAAGAACCCTAAAAAGTATTGACAAGTTTTCCTTCCACAATCTCTTCCTTAAAAAGTCTCAATAATTATTTCTATGGACTATTTATAGATATAGAGAACCCTAAATAAAATAACTGAGTCCAAAACAAATTAGGAACCCAAAACCAAAAGGAATTGGATTCTTTTTTTCCTCAACGTAAAGCTGTGTCGGTCTCAACTTTCACAATTTTTTTGCTTCACCTGCTGCCACGTGGCAACAAGGTAATTAACCACAATTTGCTTTCCTCGCCCAACTTTTCCATATATATAAATATTAATATAATATTCAATTTAATCTATTAAGCTGTCTGCTTGATTTTCCTTCTTCAATCTTTCATAATTAATTCGTTTTAGCTCCAAACTTCTTCAACTTTGCACCAATTTAATCCTACAAATAAAATACACTATTAAGCACACTCCATAAAATTCATGCTAAAAAAAGACAAATATAAATAATAAATATGAGGCAATAAATGATAAGAAAATATACTTTTGGTCTCAGATCAATATTCTGGTAACAAGAACCAATGAAGCTATGTTGAATCAATTCAAGCAAGAAATGGAGACCAAGTTTGAAATGTCAGATTTGGGAGAAATGAGTTACTTTCTGGGAATGGAGATTCATCAAGCTACTGATGGAATCTTCATTTCTCAGAGAAAATATGCATAGGATATTCTTAAAAGGTTTAAGATGGAGAGGTGCAAGCCTATCCCGGCCCCACTAGTTCACAATGAAAAGATTTCAAACTTTGAAGGAGGTGACAGGGCTAATCCAACAGTTTATAGAAGTCTAATTGGTAGTTTGCTGTATTTGACAGCAATAAGACCTGATCTCATGTTCGCGGCAAGTTTTCCGTCTAGGTTTATGCAAGCTCCAAGTCAAGTTCATTGTGGTGTTTCTAAACGAACATTGAGATATATCAAAGGAACTACTGATTATGATATTTGGTTTAAAAGGGAAGAGCAAGGGTAATTGATGGGTTATTCAGATAATGATTGGGCAGGAAGCGTTAATGATATGAAAAGCACTTCTGGATATGCTTTTACATCCGGTTCAGGCATGTTCTCATGGAATTCAAAGAAGCAAGAGGTGGTAGCTCAATCTTATGCAGAAGCAGAATACATCGCCGTTGTTGGTGCAAACAATCAGGCTCTATGGTTAAGAAAGATTCTACTTGATCCTTAGAAAAATGACATTGAAGCTACTGTCATTAAGGTTGACAACAAGTCAGCAATATCTATGGCCAAAAATCCAGTGCAACATGGTCGTAGCAAGCATATAAATGTGAAGTTTCACGCTATTAGGAAAGCAGAGAAGGATGACGAAGTTCAACTTGTTCATAGCAGCTCAGATCAGCAGATTGCAGACATCATGACCAAGGCTCTTCCTAAGGGGAAATTTGAAATTCTAAGGGCTAAGTTAGGAGTATCCAAGAAAAATCTCAAGGAGGAGTGTTAGAAAATGAGATATTTCTAGATAGTCTTTTGCTTAATGGTTCCCTTTTTAAATATTATGTTTAGTTTGTAAAGGAAAGGTAGTCCTTGTTTTATAGAATATGTTTTGTAAGAAAGTCAATAGTGGTTGGATAGGTATGATCCTCTACTAGCTTTGAAATAGCTTATGTAGATATATGTGTATGTCTTTTGAGATCTGATATGAATGATAAATAACCTTGCTGCTGAAGCCTATCTTTTTTCTCTATAGTTTCAAATTCTAACAATTAGCCTGGTAGGAATTGAATCCGAGAATACCAGTTGTCATTGGAGGCCTTGTGTCTCTGGGAATTGAGGAGGATGTATTCTCAATATTTTTGCTTGTCTCCTATCCATGTTTTCCTTCATTTCCAGACATTTCTCCTCCATAACATTGTGTAAGTCAACTTATTGAGCAGCCAACTATTCCTGGAGATTGTTTGCAACACTTTTTTCATTTCGATGATCCATGTTTCACAAATAACAACCTAGCTCTAATACCAATTGATACTTAATTGAAGGTATCAATATTGAAAAGGGAGAAAAGAAGAAAGAAAAGAGAGATCAAGAGGGAGATTGAAAGAGAAATAGAGAGAAATTGAGAGAGTAATATTGAGATATCACTTTTAACATTGCCTTACAAGTATTATAGATTCTTACTTATACGACAAATCAGAAATGGTAGTAACTAATTCTAACTAACTTTTCTGCCAAAAATAAAAAATGCAAATGGTGTGATCAATCCTACTCAGCAATGACGTGGTCTCTTAGCAAGTGAATGAGATGTTTGTGTGGATAATATTCAGCTCATATTGGTATCATATTGATGGAAAAAATTCAGGAGAGAAACATCAAGGAAATCTCTGAGATTGTCACACCCCGGATTCGAAAAGAACAAAAATTTCCAACTTTTGAAACCTTTGGTGACCTACTACTTGACCTACTAACCATTGGTTGACCTACCAACCGTAGGTCAAGTGGTGGGAGGAATTGTGGATGATACTGCCTAAGGGAAGGGAATTGGAAATGAAAAAAAAGCTAAGGGGTGACCTACCATTTGGACCTATTGCCCATCGTTTGACCTACCAATCGTAGGTCAAGTAGGGGTGGGAGACGTAGGTCATTCTGTTTTGGGGGATAAAATTAAATAAATTTTGGGGCTTGGACAGGCTGACCTACGGGCAGTAGTTGGATCTACCAACCGTAGGTGAAGGGTTCCGGGAAATTTTTTTAGGGATCGTTTGGTCTTTTCACCCAATGACTTATTTATCAACCAAGGTCGGTTTATAACTACTCCTAATACTATTTAAGCCCTTTTAATCCAAAAATCTACCCTTCCAAATCACTTTACAAGTTTCCCCAAACTCTCATCTCTCAAATATTTCTCTCTCTAGAAGTTAGAAGATGAAGAAGAGGGCAAGCTAGGGTTCGAGAAATCAAGTTTTCTTCATCAGTTGCTTAAGGAAATTGAACACTAAGGTATGTTAGTCTTCATCTATGGAGCCCTTCCCTCCATAGAGTTCCAAAATTCTCTATTTTACAAGTAGAAATTCCCCATTGAAGTTAGGGTTTTCTTCTATGTCAAGGGTTCTTTTCAATGTTGATTTAATTGATTGTTTTATGAACTATGAAGCATGAATTGAGTTGAATTTCATGAATTAAGAAGAATCCCCATGAACCCATGTGATTTCCCTAATTTTCAAAATTTATGAATTTGTTAATGGGTTGAATTGTGAAGACGATGAATTTTATGAAGTTTATATGAACCCATGCATGATTTACAATTTCTAAAAGCTATGATTTCATGATGAATTATGAATGATCAAAAGATGGGTTTTATGAAAGTATGCATGTGTAATTATAAAAATTATTATGATTTATGAATTGCTTTGAGATTGAAGCATAATTGATGATGTTGTTGAGTTGTGAAAGGGTTTCTCACATATTACTCAATCTATGAGTGTGAAAGGGTTTCTCACATAAAGGATTCATAACTTATTGAAAGGTTTTCTCAACTAAAGTTGAGTCAAAGGTTTAAGGAGCTATTCTAATGATCTTTAGCTTGAATCGGTAACTCTAGTTGTACCTTTCCATGGATAATAAGATGAATAATAATTTTGACTAATTCCATGGGATTTATGCTTAGCACCGAGAGGACATTGAGATGGAAGCTCTCCCGTAGTAGAGGCCGGGCTTCTAGTGGAAGCTCTCCCGTAGTAGAGGCTGGGTTTCCAAAAGCAATCTCTTGTCCCATAAACTATGTGCCACCATAGGATGATGGTCTATGATAGACACTAGCTAGTGGATCCATGTAAGCTATATGTTAAGTAAAGGGTCCTACCTTGGTAAGTAGGATGGCCTTATCGGTGTGGGGTTAGACACCGGATTCTGTGTTGATATCTCACATGGTCTTACATGTCGGTTAAGGCTACTTCCCACAAACAAAGAACTAAAGTGCTTTTAAGATATTTCACAAGTGATGTAAAGATGTTTAGTTTGCTTTGACCATGGTTTATGACTTATGTTTCTAACTTTCTTTTCTTATGATTTTAGCTTGGTCATTGCATGTTATGAAAATGTCCCTTTTTTGCATGTTTAAATGATTTTGTGCATTGCGATCATACTTGGTACTTGATTGTACTAACGCATACTATTGCCTACATTGATTTATTAATGTAGGGCGTGACGACTCTTCTCCATCTATTCGTGGCTAGAGCCTAGTTGAAGGATTCTTGAAGATTGATGATTCCTCATGCTTCGAGGACCGAGACTCTTTCATTTCTTTTATGTCTTTCTATTCTAGACTTTTGTATGTGATGTGTGGGTTATGTCCCCGTCACTCTATGATGTAATAGATGGTTTGAGACTATGTAGATTTCCGCTTCGTTTTATAAAACTCTTATGACTTGAACTTGTTTTTATATACTCTTGATTTTCCATTATTTTATCTATGCATACTAAGTGGCTTGTATGAGGTCTTTCGGGCTCTTGTACGCCATGTTACGTCTAGGGGGTACCTTGGGTCGTGACAGAGATCTCTTGAATGCTAAATGTGGTCTAAAAGCTGGTGCGACAACTGTTAGTATTTGCAACTTTTGAGAAAAAAGATAAGGTTCAAAAGAATTTCTTTTTATCATTCATGTGGCATATTACAAAAGGCTTAGATACATATAACTATATAAGCTTTTCAAAAGTTAGTAGAGACCATACCTATCCAACTACTATTGACTTTCTTACAAAATATATTCCATAAAACAATGACTACCTTTCCTTTAAAACTAAACATAATATCTAAAAAAGGAACCATAAACAAAAGACTATATAGAAATATCTTATTTTCTAGCACTCATCCTTGATATTTTTCTTGGACACTCCCAACTTAGCCCTTAGAACTTCAAATTTCCCCTTAGGAAGAGCCTTGGGCATAATGTCTGCAATTTGCTGATCTGAGCTGCAATGAACAAATCTAACTTCCCCGTCCTTCTCTGCATGCCTGATAGCGTGCAACTTCACTTTTATATGCTTGCTACGACCATGTTGAACTGGATTTTTGGCCATAGATACTGCTGACTTGTTGTCAACCTTAATGACAGTCGATTCAATAAGATTTTGCTCCAGATCACTCAAAATGTTTCTTAACCATAGAGCCTAATTAGTTGCACCAACAACGGTGATGTAATTTTCTTCTACAAAAGATTGAGCTACCACTTCTTTCTTCTTTGAATTCCATGAGAACACTCCTGAAGCAAGTGTAAAAGCATATCCAAATGTGCTTTTCATATCATCAATGCTTCCTGCCCAATCAATATATGAACAAACCATCAATTGCCCTTGGTCTTCCTCTTTAAACCAAATACCATAATCAACAATTCCTTTGATATATCTCTCAACGTTCATTTAGCAACAGCAAGATGAACTTGACTTGGAGCTTGCATAAACCTCGATAGAAGACTTGCCGCGAACATGAGATCAGGTGTTGTTGCTGTAAAATACAATAAACTACCAATTATACTTCTATAAACTGTTGGATCAGCCTTGTCACCTCCTTCAAATTTCGAAATCTTTTCATTGTGAACCAGTGAGGTCGGTACAAGCTTGCACCACTCCATCTTGAACCTTTTAAGGATATCCCTTGCATATTTTCTCTGGGAAATGAAGATTTCATTATTAGCTTCCCAGAAAGTAACTCGTTTCACCCAAATCATACATTTCAAATTTGGTCTCCATTTCTTGCTTGAACTGATTTACCATAGCATCATTGCTTCCTGTTAACAGAAGATCATCGACATAGAGTGACACCACAAGAACATCTCCTTCTTTAGCCTTCTTCACATATAAAGTGCGTTCATTTTCACTTCTTTTGAATCCACAATAAATGAGATGAGCATCAATCTTATTGTACCAGGCTTGAGGAGATTGCTTTAATCCGTACAATGCCTTATGTAACTTGTAGACTTTATCCTCCATTCCTGGAACTTGAACACCTTATGGTTGGTAAACATAAATCTCCTTCTGCAACTGTCCATTTAAGAATGCCAATTTCACATCCAAGTGATACAACTTCCAATTTGACTGAGCTGCCAAAGCAAATAGAAGCCTTATTGTATCATGTCGTGCAATAGGTGCAAACGTGTCTCATAATCTAGACGTGAAACTTGCACATAACCTTTCACAACAAGCTTGCTTTATATTTATAAAATGAGCTATCTGGATTAAGTTTGGTTTTATAAATCCACTTCACCCCGACTACATTTATGTTTTTTGGTTTATCAACTAGCTTTCAAGTATCATTCTTCTCTATTATACCAATCTCCTCCTTCATAGCTTCAATCCAAACTTCATGTCTTGATGCTTCTTGATAGCTACAGTAAAACTTCACTAAATTAATGTAGGTGAGATCATGAAATATTATTATTTTGTAGATGTATTATTTAATCGATAAATTAATACTTATTAATTTAAATAGTATTTTGAGATTCAATGAAAGTTAATTTTGATGACATCAAAATATTGTACCTTACTAATTTATGTATCATATTTATTGAATTCACATAAAAATAAATTTATTATACATAAAGTACAATGAATACATCAAAATCATTACATTTTATTAAATTATATATCATATTTATTGAATTCATATAAAAAATAAATTAATTATACATAAAGTACAATATACGTGTATGATTCATTGTAATTTATTTATTTTGTTAAATGATTCATTGTAAAATAAATTCAAGAATTCAATGATTCATTGAAAAAATAAATTCATCATACATAGTGTTCATTGTTTCGTAATAATAAAATATTATTCATTGTATCTTTATTAAAAATATTCAATGTATGATAGTGAGAGAATAAACTACATAAGCAACATAGAAGATTTCTTGAAATCATATCTGAAAATGACTTCTCATTTAAAAAGAGTCACAAAAGCAACAATGACAGATCAAATATGTAAAACATTATGTGAGTACAAAAGAGATCATTTCACATGCACTCAAAAAGATTTGCCAACAGAACTTTTGGGTCGTGACAAAGTGAGGATTCCCCGCTTGATTATTCATCTTCTTCCGGATTTTCAAAGCCAAATGACTGGATTTCAGGCAGCAGAACAAGTTCCGAAAACCCGCATTATCTTTCTCAATTTTCTCCTTATCCAGTTCCAATAAGTATGCTCATCCACTACTACACCTCTTATGATTGAAATACTTTTTGTTTGCAAGTTGAAAACTCTATACCCCTTGGCTTGTAATAAATAACTAATAAAGATCCCCAATTCACCTTTCGATTCAAGTTTGCTTCTTTTGACGGAAGGAACATGAGAATAGCATATTGAACCAAAAACTTTTAAATGCTTGGCAGATGGTTGTATTCCACTCCATGACTCAATAGGAGTTTTTTCATCCACAAATTTTTTTGGTAGCCTATTTAACAAATACACTTAAGTATGAAAAGCTTTTTCCCAAAAGCTTTGTGGCAGTTTCTTTTCCAGTAACAAACATCTAGCCATTTCAACTATTGTTCTGTTCTTCCTCTCCGAGACTCCATTCTGTTCGGGTGAATAACTAACTGTCACCTTGTGATCAATTTCCATATCTTCACAATACTTATTGAACTCATTTGAAGTGTATTCACCATCATTGCCTGACCTCAAAAACTTCAACTTACAACCACTCTATCTTTCGGCAAAAGCTCTAAATTTCTTGAAAATTAAAAATACCTAAGACTGCTTTAACTTACAATTCTTCTCAATATGATCCCTTTTTCTACAAAATCCGCATTGAATCGATGACTTTCCTTTGAACCAACAATCCTTTTCTTGATGATTGGTTTTTTTACAATGGTTCCAAGGTGGAAACTTTCCTTTCTTTGATTGTGCTATGCTTGAAATGCCACTCCAGCGACTTCTTCATTTCTTTTACTTGATAGTTGTTCTTGAGCTTCCAACTTGCTGATCAATTTCGCTAATGATAAAGTCTTCAAATCACAAGATGCCTCTATTGTTGAAATCTTAGACTCGAACGTTGATGGTAAGTTTATCATCATCTTCTCCACCACCTTCGAATTTGGAAAGGTTTCACCAAATAGCATTATTTTGTTTACAATCCCCACAAGTTTGGCGGAATACTCTTTCACAATATCTCCTTCTTTCATTCTTAACATCTCAAATTCTCTTTTAAGAGGTAAGAGTTTGACAATCTTCACTCTGTCACTTCCATCAAACTCCTCTTTTAGCTTCTCTGATGCTTCTTTAGGTGTTTCACAATTCATTATTCTTATGAAAATCACATCTGAAAGTGTTGAATGAAGATATGTGAGAGCCTTTGATTTACTTGACTTCGCATCTTCATAAATCTTCATTTATGAAACTGTTGGATTTGGTCCAAGCGGAGGAGGATCATCTTCACTTTCAATTGTTTCCCATAGGCTAAGAGCTTTGAAATAAGCCTTCATCTTTATCACCCATATGTGATAATTTTTTCCAGTAAACATAGAAGGGCTGTACCCAAGAAGTTGTATGATGCCATGTTATTGTTGCTCAGGTCTCATCTTAGAAGATCCGGAGAAAACCTTAGCTTTCTTGTTGTCACAGATCCCTTAAGAAGAAGTGCTCTTGATACCACTGTTAGTATTTGGAACTTTTGAAAAAAAGGATAAGGTTCAACAGAATTTCTCTTTATCATTCATGTGTCATATTACAAAAGGCTTAGACACATACAACTATATAAGCTTTTCAAAAGTTAGTAGAGACCATACCTATTCAACCACTATTAGCTTTCTTACAAAATATACTCCATAAAACAAGGACTACTTTTCATTTACAAACTAAACATAATATCTAAAAAAGGAACCATTAATTAAATAAAAAAACTATCTAGAAATATCTCATTTTGTAACAACAACTATCTATACTGATATGGTGGTTGTAGATAATGGTGGCGATAAACAAAATTTATCTATTAATGGAACTGTTATACGGGGTCGGAAAAATTCTAAACAACATGGTGAGATGCTTCAAAATATTAATGCAGTAGTGAAAAGTACTACAATTGATGGTGATCAGATTTGGTGAGAAATCTGACTCTACAGGTGCTAGAGTACGTACAAAGTGCATCTTTACGTAGAACACATGCGTCTATTTGTATTTTATATTGTACAAGTTAAAGTATCTACTTATGCACCCAAAGTTAAATGGCATAGATGTCAGCCAAGTTAAAAAGGGTGACATTAAACTCACCTAAAAATTAAATTTAAAAAATCTAATTTTTAAAATCACTAAAGATTACTTTAATGTTAAATCCAAAATAATTGAATAGTCAAGATTATTTTAATTACTACATTCTCTCTAGTCAAACAAACCAAGTGAATAAATGGCTTCATATTAATGTTAAATTCAAAATAATTGAATACTCAACTCTTATAAACCACTATAAATAGACTTTATACAATAGTCATTCATACATCACCAAGAATTCAGAAAAAAATGTCAAAAATTCTTTTAACTTTGTTTGGTTTGGCTCTAATTTTAGGCCAAACAAATGGAGTTATTAAATGTGGGATTGATTTTCTAGGAAAAGTAAAACCTTGTTCAGGTTTTGTACTAGGTAATGATGCAAAACCTGAAGAAGATTGTTGTGTTGGATTGCAAGGTTTGGCTAAAACAGCTGCTGCCTCACAATCAGACCGCAAAGATATTTGCAATTGCATCAAATATCTAGAGGCATTTGGCAATGTGAATTTTACAAAAGCTAAACAACTTCCTGATCTATGTCACTTCACTAGCTTTATGCCAATTGAACCTAATCCTGATTGCTCCAAGTAACAAAATACTGTCAATTTGGAGAGTTGTTGACCTGTTCATTCATTACCTCAACCCATTTCAACTTATCAAAAATTGGGTTGATATGTAACCCAAATTGGCTTATGAGAAAATTTTAAAATCTTGTTATTATTACTTAAAATAATTATTATAAAATCTTGTTATTATTAAATATGTACAGGTATTAAATTTAAAATCTTGTTATTATTACTTAAAATAATTATTATAAAATTTAAAATTCATAAAGCTGAAATCCTAACTTCGTTTATGATGCTAAGTACTAACTAAGTTTCATCAGTACTTTCAATACTCCCCTCAAGCTTACATGTAGTGAAGACATTCTAAACACCTAGCTTGGGTAACGAAAAATCATGTTGTGATGTTCATTATAACTGATTTAAATTTGTCCTTGGATAATAGGAAATGGACAAAATTTTGGGTCATGGTCAAATTTGAGCATTTACCTAATTTAGGGAAAATGCTTTATCCTTTGATATGGGGAGATATTTTTCAGGAAATATTTTATGGTTTTCTCATGTTTGATTAGTCAAAATATTTAAAATATATATATATTTTTAGGAAAATAAGTTTCATAAATAATCACATTTTACGTTGATTGTGTCATTTCCACCCTCCCATACACCTCATCTTCACTCCACTTTCGTAGCCCCCATTGCCATCACTCTACACCCCACCTCCCAGAACACCACCCAGAGTCTGGTCAAACAAAACATCAAGAGGTATTTGTTATTTCATATATTTGTTTGATGATCGTGGTGTCCGGTAAGACTGGTTATCGATTGATTCGCTTCGATTTTGAAGTTTATCGGTTTGATGACTTCTTGGTTATCGGTTTGTAGAGATGCTAAATCGTTATAAAACCATTAAGATATTGACTTATCGGTTATTGATTTATCGATTATTGATCATTATCGGTTCGGTTATCGGTTTAATCGTTAAGAATTGACACAAAATTTTTTATTGAATATAACTTAGAAATAAGGTGACAAATCAAATGATCCATGCACATGAGTTCACAAATTGTATCTTGCTCAAAAGCAAACACTTTTACATCGTAGAATAACCAAGAGTTTGAGATATCCAGAAATAAAAGTAGGAAACTAAACTCTAAGTCAAGGACTCTATATACAAAATGGTATAAATATAATTATTTAATTTATTATCGGATTATCCGTAAAGAAAAAAAAGTCAAACCATTAAGAACCGATAACCTGATAACAAAAAAAAATCAAAATTGTTTTTAAAACCTCTAAATCAATAACCCATCACTGATAAACAAATAACTTTTTTTTTCAATTTGGGTTATCGGTTTTGGTTTCGTTTTGAACAGCCCTAGTGTGTGGGCCAGCTTTTGCGCACCTTGACTAATTCCATGGGATATATGTCACCTCCCACTAGCAATAGGTACCAGGTAACTCTGTCCACCAAGGTTAGGACAAATGAGAAGAATCACCTAGTATTTTTTTTGTCTCAATTGAATTTTTAATCTGAGACCTCAGAATTCTCAATCACTTCATTGACCACTAGGCTACCGCCACACCCTTGAATATTTAGTATATTAGAAGTTAGAAGAAAAATTATTGAAGTTCTATGTATGGAAACTTCAAAGTAGGTGCTTGAAATTCCTCGCAAAGTAGTATGACAAATGGCCTTTCCGGACTAGTCAGTTGCCAAATATTTTCCTCCATACCAAATACACCCGTGATGAAATGATTTGTAGCCACAACTTTTGCTACTTAATTCCCAGAAGCACTTATTTTCTTCGTAAAGCTTGGCTAAACATCTTATTTTTTAAAAAATCAACACTTTTGGCATCACATAAATTGAGACTACGTGAGTAAGAAATTGTCAAATATCTATAAATATTTCACTATGTTATTACAATAGTACTGACTTGAGATCGATATACAATCCAGTACTTTCAAATCCTCGATCTGCCTAAGAGGTTCACGTTTTCTCTTATACATGGAACCAACTTCTAAGAACAGTTAAATTTTAAAAAAATCAGCTTATTACCTATATATATACGTCCATTGTAGAGGTTGTATTTAGTAAAAAAAAAATAGAGCACTCTTTTCCATCAAGAATGAAATAATTGATCCCTTATTCCCTTTGAATCTTTGATTTCATGGAATGAGTCTGTTCCTTTATGTCAATGGCGTGGCGTGGAGTGGTATGTGGAACGCGAAATCAACGAGTCATTGAACTAAACCTTCTTGACCATAAGCTCGCCTGTGTGTTATCACCTTTTGTTGGAAATTTGAGCCTCCTCGTATGACTAGTCATCGGAAACAATATCATTTCTGGCAATATCCCTCCTGAACAAGGCCGTTTGACAAGATTATGCCATCTATATTTGCAAAACAATTCATTTCATGGTGAAATTCCAGTCAATCTATCATTTTTTAGTAACCTCGTTGAGTTATGGGCGTACAAGAACAATCTTGTAGGGATGCTTCCGAGGGAGCTTGGTTTTCTTACCAAACTCAAATATTTCGATTTCAGTTACAACAAGCTCATTGGTGAAATCTCGAAATCTTATGGTAACTTTTCAAGTCTATTGGAAATGTACCTTTTGGAAAATGATATCAAAGGTAAAATCCCTAATGAGTTTGGAGTTTGGAAATATTTGACCCTTAATTCCAAGCTCACTATTTAATCTTTCCTCCTTGAAAGTCATTGATGTATCGGTTAACCAACTCGAAGGTACTCTGCCTCGGGATTTAGGGATTAACCTTCCTAACTTGGAGTGTCTCAGCATTAGTGAGAATCAATTCAGTGGATTGCTTCCTTATTCACTTTTCAACCTCACAGCACTGGCGTACCTTATTGTTGGCAAAAATGACTTAGGAGGACGTGTTCCTAGGTTCGATAAGTTGCATAATTTGTTTTTTTAGGCATGGAAACATCCAATCCTATCAAAATGAAAAGAAACAAAAAAAGATGAAGCTAGATTAGGACATTAACATCAAATGATGTTCTAATGTTTTGTGATATATTTTCATTGCAGAGTATGGTATGGGAAGCGAGCCATTAATGCAAGGTGATGTGTATAGTTTTGGTATCATCTTACTTGAAATATTTGAGCCACATTTAACAAGTTACATGCTAAGCAAGGAACATACAACATCATGTATAAACTTTGTACCTTGTGTAGTCTAAAAGGCAACTGATCCCTTTCCAAGTGCATCTACTGTTGCACCATTTCACATCCAAGCTTTAGTTTTGATTGACTTGTCAAGTGTGTGAAACATGAGCTTATGTATGATATATGACTCGTACATCCATTGTCTATGAACCATGGAGATTTGTTGGTTGTGTTTTCTTTATGAGAAGCCATAAACAAGCTTTCTTCTTCCTTTTACGACTCTAAGTAAAATTTGCTTGCCGCACATTTCTTTTCAATATGACCCATTTTTCTACAAAATCTGCATTGAGTTGATGACTTTCCTTTGAACCAACAATCCTTTTCTTGATGATTTGTTCTTTTACAATGGTTCCAAGGTGGAAACTTTCCTTTCTTTCAAGGTTCCTTCTATGTTTCCATTTTCTATTTTATCTTTGTCCATCATTCTATTGTGCTTCACATGCTGTTTGCCTTTATGCTTTGCTTGAAATGCCACTCCAGCTACTTCTTCATTTCTTATACTTGATAGTTATTCTTGAGCTTGCAACTGCTGATCAATTCTGCTACAGATAAAGTCTTCAGATCACAAGATTCCTCTATTGCTGAAATCTTAGACTCGAACCTTGATGGTAAGCTTATCATCGTCTTCCTCACTACCTTTGAATCTGGAAAGGTTTCACCAAATAGCCTTATTTTGTTTACAATCTCCACAAGTTTGGCGGGATACTCTTTTACAGTATCTCCTTCTTTCATTCTTAACATCTCAAATTCTTTTTTAAGAGTTACGAGTTTGACAGTCTTCACTCTGTCACTTCCATCAAACTCCTCTTTTAGCTTCTCCCATACTTCTTTAGGTGTTTCACAAGTAATTATTCTTATGAAAATCACATCTAAAAGTGCTGAGTGAAGACATGTGAGAGCCTTTGATTTACTTGACTTCAAATCTTCATAAATCTTCATTTATGCAACTGTTGGATTTGGTCCAAGTGGAGGAGGATCATCTTCACTTTCAATTGTTTCCCATAGGCTAAGAGCTTTGAAATAAACCTTCATCTTTATCACCCATATGTGATAATTTTCTCCTGTAAACATAGAAGGGTCTGTACCCAAGAAGCTGTTGGATGCCATGTTACTGCTGCTTAGCTCTCACCTTAGAAGAACTGGTGAAAACCTTAGCTTTCTTGCCATCACTGATCCGTCAAGAAGAATGGCTCTTGATACCACTGTTAGTATTTGGAACTTTTGAGAAAAAAGATAAAGTTCTGCATAATTTCTTTTTATCATTCATGTGGCATATTACAAAAGGCTTAGACACATATAACTATATAAACTTTTCAAAAGTTAGTTGTAACACCCCAAAAATTTCTAAGCTAAGGCCCGAATCATTCTTTATTTGCATGTAAAAATCGTATCAGGTGGTTCTTAAATTGCTCATATGTGTAAAGGTCATTTCTTTGGTGTTCTAATGGATTTGGATATGACTTAAGGTCACAAGGACCCCCTAGCACAAAGTTGAGTTGAAAGCTTCATTATCAATTAAGTTTTGACATAAGATTCTACTTAGATCAACTTCAATGATCACATCTCCCAGCACATAATGAATTAGTGGCCCATGACCTATCAAATTGAAGGTCTTTGAGTTCTCTTTCCAACTCCACTAAGTTTGCTTTTTTTCGAGTCCAGAGTAAAGCGTTATAACCAATTTACCAGAGACTGCCACATCAGAGTTTCTGAGTTTGTGAACAACGGATCCAACTGACGGTCCGTCGGTTGAACGACGAACCGTCATGTCAAGTTGTCGATAAAGTAATGAGGGTCAATGTTTTGAACCCAAAACCTATGGATCCAACCGACGGGCGGTAAGTACTACTACAGGCCGTCATTTGGATCCGTAAGTGGACTTTTTAGCCTTAAAAATTCAATATTAATTCCACGGATGGGATCTACGGTCCCTAGATCAAACTACGAACCGTAGATGGTCCCGTAGATAATTTTTATCAACTTTTAAAGAGGGGTAGTTCAGTCTTTTCCACCTCTTTTAAGCCTAATCCACGATGTTTTTACACCCAATTAAGGTCCTTGACAGTATTAATCAACCCTAATACTCTCATTAATGCTTCCAAGTCTTAGAGCAAGGACCCAAGAGGAGAAAGCTATGTTTTCAATCATTTTTTTTATTTCGCCAAGAACTTCATTCTTCCCAGGTATGTAAGTGTCACGTCCCGAACCTTCACCTTGGACGTGGCCAGCACTCGAGAACCATTTCTGATTCCCAAGCGAACCCCTTAGCCTTGCTGATTACTTAGCAGAATATTTACTCAAGTAGTAACAAACTTAGAAATAAATTTGGAACATTCAAAATCCAACAAATACTTAACTCAAACTGTCTGAAAATATTTAAGTTCAATAATGATAATGCTTTGCAAAACAGTCTCAAAACATCTTAGCAAAAGGGAAAAATACTGAGAGAATTCTCAACTCTAACTATCTATGAATCCTCTAATACTAGGATAGTTGTCGTGACAAGACCTTTGACAACTCAACAATAGTAGAAAAATAAATGTGAAGCCCTCCAGAAAGCAAGGAGGCTCACCAAAGCTAACTAGAGTGCAAGTGATTTCAAATAAGCGCCTGTTTATGACCCTGAACACCTACCTGTATCTGCATCATAAAATATGCAGGTCGAATGACATCAGTACATTAAATGCACGAGTATGTAAAATGGCTGAGTAAAACAATAACTAAACTGATAAGGCTAGGAAAATACTCACCACAGCTCAACTCAACTCAACTCAATGCAAAGCAATAATAAGAGATGACATATTCAAAGCTTTTTAAATAAAAGATACTAACTCAAGGATGTATAGAAATATTACAATAATTTACTCTTTACTCTTATTTAGGATATTCACTAACCGACAACCATCACTATGAGCTATGTGATGATACAACGTCTCACCCACGATGCCAGAACTGTCATATACCTTGCCGGGGTATAGAACACCTCAACTAAGTGGATCCACTAAGCTCTGCCCGAAGGCACTAAGGATTCATCTAAAAAGTATGATCTTATACCCATGTTGACTGCATGGTTTATGAGGATTTTGAGTTGTCTGAACTCATTCCCATATCGATGCTCAATACTAATCCCAATAATTATATATACTCATGCTCAAGTAGAAATACTCTTTCTCTGTTTTGAGGTAATTACTCAAAAGAACTCTTTAAGAGGCAATGTCTCAATTATCTCTCGAAACTCCTTTAATTCTTTATGAAAATCAAAGTTCTTTTTCTCACGGTAAAAATGATAAATTTGGAAATCAAT
The DNA here is from genome assembly GCA_018342035.1 of Solanum appendiculatum. Lineage (NCBI taxonomy): Eukaryota > Viridiplantae > Streptophyta > Magnoliopsida > Solanales > Solanaceae > Solanum > Solanum appendiculatum. The sequence goes on along the minus strand of JAGDQO010000884.1, from coordinate 151,003 downwards.
AGTTCCCTTAAACTTTACTCAAAATGTCTCTTAAAACTTTTCTCAAAACTCCTCTTTACTTTCTCAGAAAAATCAATTTAAGATAATTGTTCGGTTAAAAAGATTCTCAATAATAACTCAATGAATACTCAAATAATAGTGTTCATGCTGAAATTAGACATGAATAATCAACTCAAAAATCTCAATGCATAATATGTAGCAACTCAAAAATTAGGAATAGCAACTTAGAATTCAACGACAAAACTCATCTAAAGAATTATCTAAACTAAGGATGTAACCCTAGATTATTCTTTAATGATAGAGATTATATGTAGGGCGTGAGGACGAACTCAATCCATCATTATGATAGCCTTACATACCTGAGAAAAACAAAGTTCTTGGCGAAACTTGAAGGATCTTGAAGAATGTTTGAAAATCCTAGTTGTTCTTCCCTTGGAACTTTGCTCTGAATCTCCTAAGTGTTAAAGAACGTAAAAGAATGTTTTAACACTGTTTAGACCCTTAATTAGGTGTAAAAACTTCATGAGTTAGACTTAGAAGGGGTGGAAAAAAACTGAACTACCCCTCTTTAAAAGCTGATAAAAACTGTCCACGGGACCATCTACGGTTCGTGGTTTGATCTACGGACCGTAGATCCCGTCCGTGGAATTTATATTGAATTTTTCAGCTCAAAACTTCATCCTAAGGGTCCAATCTATGACCCGTTGAAGTTCCTACGGACCGTAGATCAAATTCGTAAACTTAATACTAAATTTCAAGCTCAAAAGTTCATTTAGGGGTCCAATCTACGACCCGTAGAAGTTCCTACGTCCCGTAGCAAAGGGACCCCAAAAATTGAGTCTCTGAACTTTTTTGACGACTTGACAGTACGGATCGTAGTTCCATCTAAGGCCCGTACATTGGATCTGTAGTTCACAGACTCAGAAAACTCTGATATGGCAGTCTCTGGTAAAATGGCCATAAGTTTTTACTCCGAACTCGAAAAGAGGCAAACTTGGTGGAGTTGGAAAGAGGACTCAAAGAACTTTAATTTGATAGGTCATGGCCACCCAATCCATTATGTGCTGGGAGATATGATCGTTTGAAGTTGACCTAAGTAGGATCTTATGTCAAAACTTAATCGATAATGAAGCTTTTAACTCAACTTTGTGCTAGGGGGTTCTTGTGACCTCAAGTCATATCCAAATCCATTCGAACACCAAAGAAATGACATGAACAATTTCAGAATCACCCGATATAATTTTTACATGCAAATAAAGAATGGTACGGGCCTTAGCTTAGAAATTTTTGAGGTGTTACAGTAAGGCTATCATAGTGTTAGACTAGTTTGTCCTCACGCCCTACATCTACTTTCAAATCAGTAAAAGAGTAAACTAACGTTCTATCCTTAGACTTTAGTATTCATGAGATGAGTTGATATTGAGTTCTAAATTCTTGAGTTGTTGATTAATTGAATTCCTATCTCTAATCATTGAATTGCCATACATTGTGTATTGTGATTATTGAGTTGATTGTTCATGACTATTTTTCAGCATGAACCCTATTCTTGAGTATTCAGCAAATTCTTATTAAGAACCTTTTAAGCAAAACATTATTGTTTAAACTGAGTTTTGAGAAAGTAAAGAGCAGTTTGAGAAAGAGTATAAGGGAACTAAGTAGTCCCCAAATGTTTCATTTTTACATGAATAAAAGAGTAGATTTTTTTGGGAAAAATTAAAAGAGTTTTCAGAAAGACTAAGTACAGAGAAGTTACCTCTTAAAGAGGTCTCTCTTTGAGTAATTATCTCAACCCAGAATGTATTTTCACATTAAGCAAAGAGAAACCTTGTTTTCTAAATGAACAATGAGTTTCAGAGCAATTTCCTCTTTTAAGAGGATAGTTTAAGAAATTACCTCAAACCAGAGAAAGAGTAATATTTTTTTGTATATTTGAGCAACAATATATATTATTAGGAGTAGTATTGAGCATCGATATGGTGGAGAGTTCAGACCCCCATAAACCATATCTTGCCAACATGTGTTCAGGAGCATACTTTTTAGATGAATCCTTATAGATTAGTGGATCCACTTAGTTGAGGTGTTCTGTATCCCGGCACGATATATGACAGTTCTGGCAGCGTGGACAAGATGATGTATCATCACGTAGCTCATAGTGATGGTTGTCGATTAGAGAATCTCCCAAATAGAGTTAAAGTGTATTTTCATATATCACTTTTTATGTTGAGTTCAGAGATGAGTAAGTATTTTATAATGTTTTAAATGATTTAATTCCTTTATTGTCTTTACATCCAGCTTGAGTACATTTTATCTACTGTAGTCCTTTCTTTCAGTTATTTTTGCCTCGGCTATATTACATACTCTTACATTCAAATGTACTGATGTCATTCGACCTGCATCTTTTTATGATGTAGATACAGGTGTTCAGGATCATCAACAGACGCTTCGTTGAGATTACTTTGCACTCCTAGTTAGCTTTGGTGAGCCTCCCTGCATTCCGGAGGACCCCACTTTTATTTCTGTTATTAGTTGGTTGAGGTGTCGTGGGTCTTGTCCCGACACCTATCTTAATGTTAGAGGCTTCATAGATAGTTAAAGTTGATGAGTCTCTCAGTATTTCCCTTTTGTTTGATATGTTTTGAGACTGTTTTGCAAAGTATTATTATTATTGCAATCAAGTATTTTTAGACAGTTTGAGTTAAGTATTTGATTAAGTTTCAATGCTCTAAATTCTATTTCTAAGCTTGTTATCGCTTGAGTAAATCTTCCGCTACGTAGTCAGCCAGGTCAAGGGATCGCTTGAGGACCAGAAATGGTTTTCGAGTGTCGGCCACGTCCAGGGTGTAGGCTCGGGGCGTGACATTAGTAGAGACCATACCTATTCAACCACTATTGAAAACATATTCCATAAAACAAGGACTACCTTTCATTTACAAAAGCAACATAATATCTAAAAAAGGAACCATTAAATAAAAGACTATCCAGAAATATCTCATTTTCTAACAACAACTATCTATACTGATATGGTGGTTGTAGATAATGGTGTTGTTGCAATTAGAAGTAACCAAAACACACTATTTGGTGGCGATAAAGAAAATTTATCTATTAATGGGGTTGTTATACGGGGTCGGAAAAATTCTAAACAACATGGTAAGATGCTTCAAAATAATAATGCAGTAGTGAAAAATACTACAATTGATGGTGATCGGATTTGGCATAAATCCCAAACTCTAATTAAAGTGCTTCAAGGAAGTGAGAAATCTGACTCTATAGGTGCTAGAGTACGTACAAAGTGCATCTTTACGTAGAACGCGTGCGTCTATTTGTATTATATTATACAGGTTAAAGTATTTACTTGTGCACCCAAAGTTAAAGGGGTATAGATATCAGCTGAAGTCAAGTTTAAAAAGGTAACATTAAACTCAAGTCTGAAGCCAAAAGGGCAAAAAAAATGAGCAAAATTTCCAAAAGGGCAACAAAAAATAAGGATCAAACCAAAAGGGCAACATTTGGATAGAAGGTGGATGCCGTTAAATCGTATATAAAAAGGCGCAGCCTGACATGCGACTTACAATTTAAAAAAACGTTTAAAAAATATTAATACTCCTCCTCCATTATTTATTCAATCGTTTTGTTATTGTATTTTTATTTTTTTTCTTCTATTTTCACTATTTATATGTAAATAAAAATGTAAGTGATGTGGTCAAGTCACTATTTAGGCGTGCCGTTCGGTTCCATCCGATTTTGAAGTTTATCGATTTGACTTATTGGTTATCAGTTTGTAGACATGCTAAACCATTAAGAAAAAATTTAAAAATGTTAAGAACCGATAACGTGATAACAACAAAAATCAAAACCGTTATCAATTAAATATTGAACCCATTAAATTTAAATCAATCATAAATCAATCTCACGTGGCACACACTTATTTTTAGATATACGTACGCACATATATAGTCCTGTAATTTTATAAAATATACATATTAAAACGATGACATATTTATATATATTATTAATAGAATCTTGTCCGTTATATTGAAAATATTTATTCGCTTTTACTTTTCACTTTTAATATATGAAGAATTTTTTTTAAAAAAAATGTACTCATAATATAAATATTGTATAGAGTATGAATATGAATATGAAAATATTTTACCGTCAACATTAATTAGTTATTTCAAATTATATATTAATTAACATGGTTCCCCTGACCTTATTATAGAGGCTTGACCGCAAAGTTTTTATAACACAAATAGGAATCATTCCACTTAACAATAATAAACTTTTCATTAATAAATTTAATATAACGTTTTTTTAATTGTAAGACGCATGTCAGGCTGCGCCTTCCTATATACGATTTAATGACATCCACCTTCCATCCAAATGTTGTCCTTTAGGTTTGATCCTTATTTTTTATTGCCCTTTTAAAGATTTTGCTCAATTTGTTTGCCCTTTTGGCTCCGGACTCCATTAAACTCTCACCCAATAATTAAATATCTAGAGTCATTTGGCAATGTGAGCTATACAAAAGCTAAACAACTTCCTCATCTTTGCAACTTCACTAGCTTTATGCCAATTGAACCTAATCCTGATTGCTCTAAGTAACAAAATATTGTCAATTTTATTTAATAACAAAATTGTCATTTCTGTTTTAATTAAACTAGTCTTGGTGTATACGCTTTGCGCATACCTCATTTTATAGAGAGAAAATAAATTTAATTACAAACATCATTAGCAAATTGCTCATGTTAAATCAAAATCTAATGGACTTATAATTCTTTGTGTAATTGAATTCTCACATAAATTGAGATAAACATTGTTTTGATAAGAAGTATTGTTTTAACTAATTATATGACACAAGATAGAGTAATGTAAATACTCAATTACTGATATTACCAATTAAACTTGTGAACATGTGGTTGTAATATCATTCGAGAATGGCCTTCTATATAGGGGTGGCAAAATTAAGATCAACCTATCCAACTCGTTTAAGTTTGGGCGGGTTGTTGACCCCCTCACTCATTAATTGTGTTTCTAATATACCAACATTGTGTTAATTGATTTACATCTTTTTTGCCGAAATTGTTCTTTTTAAACCACAACGAAATCAACACTATTAGAATTAATAAAAAAGTACTAACAATTGTAAAAAATAAAACCATCTGAAATACCTTCTTTTGAGGTTATGAGAGAGAATGTATAACCATTTGAGTTATTTGTGGAAGGTAAATAATAAAAGAGGAGAAAATTAAGGAAATGAAATATCTTCCAACCATGAATCGTGGTCGTCATGTCTCTCGAATTTCCGTTTTAGATTTTCATTAATATTATTTTTCGTTGCATTTTTTAATTAATATTATTTTATATATTTTTTAAAAATTTATTGTTATGTTAGTGAAAACTAAAACTATTGTTATATAGTAGTTATTTATGTGTTTATTTTGTATACTTATGTTTTTTTTCCCTTTAACTAATTATATGACACTTGATAGAGTAATGTAAATACTCAATTAGTGATATTACCAATTAAACTTGTGAACATGTGGTTGTAATATCGTTCGAGAATTACCTTCTACGTAGGGGTGGCAAAATTAAACTTAACCCGTCCAACTCGTTTAAGTTTGGGCAGGTTGTTGACTCACTTATTCATTACCTCAGCCCATTTCAACCTATCAAAAATTGGGTTGATATGTAACCCAAATTGGCTTATGAGAAATCTTGTTAAAATATTTTTTTAATTTTTTTTTTCAATTTGATATGTTAAATATAAGTCATAATAAAGAAAAATAATTTTATTAGATAATAAAATAGTTTAAAAGAACAAATAAAATAATTAACCTTGGTAAAATTTGGATTGAGTTGGGTCTTGACCCGTTATATAACCCATTATCTAACCCATTTTCACCCAGTCAACTTTAAGTTGGGTTGGATCTTGACCCGATTGTTGTCTTGACCCATTATGACCCTCCCAAATTTGACACAACCCGCTCAATTACCACTCCTACATTTCTATAGCAGCATAATTATTTATATTTTTATTGGAAAATAATTAAGTTTGATTGGTAGATACAAAAATTAAGTCTGGTTCACATGCAGGTTTCGGCCGAATTCTATAGATTTTGTTCAAACAATATATTTATGTTAATAAATACATTAAATATATACAAATATTAAATTTAAAATCTTGTTATTATTACTTAAAATAATTATTATAAAATTCAAAACCCACAAAATTGAACTTCTAACTTCGTTTATGATGCTAAGCACTAACTAAATTTCACCAGTACTTTCAATACTCCCCTCAAGCTTACATGTAGTGAAGACATTCAAAAAACCTAGCTTGGAAACAAAAAATCATGTTGTGATGTTCATTATAACTGATTTAAATTTGTCCTTGGATAATAGGAAATGGACAAAATTTTGGGTCATGGTCAAATTTGAGCATTTTCCTAATTTAGGGAAAGTGCTTTTTTGTTTGATATGGTGAAATATTTTCTAATTTTTTCATGTTTGATTGGTCAAAATATTAAAAAAAAAATAAATAAATAAAAATATATATATATATATATATATTTAGGAAAGTAAGTTCCATAAAATAATCACATTTTATATTGATTGTGTCATTTCCACCCTCCAATACACCTCATCTTCACTCCACTTTCGTAGCCCCCATTGCCATCACTCTACACCCCCACCCCACCTCCTAGAACACCACCCATAGTGTGGTCAGACAAAACATCAAGAGGTATTTGTATATGCTTATAAGGGAATTTTAGAAGCGGATGGTAAGCATGTTGCTAAAAGGAAAATATGTTAGACACTAAATGTCTCTTTTATTGTAGTTTTAGACTCTTTGAAAATATCGATAGGTGTATGTTGAATCCTTTAAAAGTAATTTATTTTTGAAATATCCAACGTAAGTGTGGAAAAACATTTGGAGAGTCCGTGAAACATAGCTTCTGACAAACATCCAATCCTATCAAAATGAAAAGAAACCAAAAAAGAAATATTGTTTTAACTAATTATATGACATTCGATAGAGTAATGTAAATACTCAATTAGTGATATTACCAATTAAACTTGTGAACATGTGGTTGTAATATCGTTCGAGAATTACCTTCTATGTTGGGGTGGTAAAATTAAACTTAACCCATTCAACTCGTTTTAGTTTGAATGTGTTGTTGACCCGCTCATTCATTACCTCAACCCATTTCAACTTATCAAAAATTGAGTTGATATGTAACCCAAATTGGCCTATGAGAAATCTTGTCAAAATATTTTTTTAAAACTTTTTTTTTTCAATTTGATATGTTATATATAGTCATAATAAAGAAAAATAATTTTATTAGATACTAAAATAGTTTAAAATAATTAAGCTTAGTAAAAATTGGATTGAGTTGGGCCCGTTATATAACCCATAATCTAACCCATTTTCACCCAATCAACTTTAAGTTTGGTTGGATCTTGACCCGATTGTTGTCTTGACCCATTATGACCCTCCCAAATTTGACACAACCGGCTCAATTACCACTCAAACAGTTCTATAGCACCATAATTATTATTACAATTTTGGATATCACCCTTATTCTTATACAATAAAATTATTGTATTTCACCTTTATTTGTCAAGCATTTTTGCTATCTTAAGAGTAACATTAAACAACTCAGTCAATCACTCTATACCTACCTTGTCAAATAAATTTGCAAAATACTTACCTAATAAATTGTCAATATGTCAGTTCTATATTGACACTGACATAATAAATTTGCAAAATACTTGCAATTTTTTTAGAAAAGCAAACTTTTAACGTCTTTTCTAATATTTTCTTTATTTAATATTATGATGAATAATTTGAACATGATACATTGCTTATTTTAACTCTTATTTGTTCTCATCAACATATGAATAAAGCTTTTATTTGTTTACTAGATGTGTAATTCCCCCTATATGTAATAATCACCTAGACAAAATAGGGTATGATACAAGAAAGAATTGTGGGATATCCACTACTTCCACTTTCATTCACTACTAATATGTAAGTGTGGATAAATAGATCGTCAACATGTCTGCTTGTGTTGCTTACTTGTCTTCAACTGCTGCTTATTTCCGCTTATATATTACTTATAATAGCTAGCTTGTTCCGAGTTATATATTATTAGTAGATAATTTTCTTAATAAAATTAACATTATATTTTCTTAAATTGTAAATGAAATTAAAGTTATATTTTCTTCCTCTATCTATATTTTGTATTTATTTTGTGCGCTTTTTAAATTAATGATTAATATGATTATATGAATATTTTATCACAAATATTCATATTAATTGACTTAAAATCTTAGATTTTGAAAAATGATTTGGGAATATATAATTAATATGTAAAACAAAATGGGTTGTTTACCTAAAGGAGAAAGGAAATTTGGTTGCAACAATTGTGTATTCTTTTTATTTACTGAGAAAAGACGGAAAAAATTGCTTGAAAATCAAGGTTTCGCCGTGAAAACTTCAAATTATGATTCAAATATATATATATATATATATATATATATATATATATATATATATATATAAAACAAGTTATAGCTTATTTTGTAACTCACTTTTTAAAATAATAGCACATTCAAATATGAATCACATATCATAAAAGTTTAATCAAATGTTATGAAAATTAGTATAACTTACATAAATCACATAGTGTAAAGATGAAATTACTATCTATCCCTACTTTTTTTCTAATCACATTAATCCCTTAAAATTAACCCAATCTGGATACATTAATGAAAGCGCGGATACATTAATATATTAATACGGATACATTATTAAAATAATAGATTTTTAGAGATTTTTAAAAGATATAGGGAAATATGGAAAATGGTTTACTGAAAGTTGTATAATTTAGTAATTTTTCCTAAAAATTAATATTATTGGGCCTGTGCATAATACGGATTATCGTGATCACAAGTATTTGGTATAAGTGAAAAACTTGTATTTGTGTATGAGGGGCATATGCAGGAGGGGGTCACCGGGTTCACGTGAACCCATGCTCCCCTCCCAAAATCATATATAGTAGTGTTATATTTTTTAATTTTTTAAACGGACAAGGGTCAAAAATACCCCTGAACTATAAGGAAAAGGTCTAAAAATACCCTCCATCCACCTTTTGGTCTAAAATATCCTTCAACTCATCTTTTTGGTCTAAAAATACTCTTCCATTCATCTTTTGGTTCACTTATACCCCTAAAACTAACAATTTTTTATTTTCTTTTTCTTTTTTTTTAAAAAATATTTATTATCTGTAATTTTCTTATTCGATGAAATAAAAATTTCACCTCAACTAAATTTTTTCCCATAATTTATTCAAGTCAAAATAATATACCTCTTCAAAATTCTAATTTTTTTTTTGTATTTGCTATTGGGTTTTTTTATAAAAAAAAAGTGTTTTGGGATTATGAACAAATTATGGGGAAAATCTAAAAAAGTCTTTAAAAAAATTAGTATGTACAATTTGTTAGGGTTTTGTCCTGATTTTCTTATCATATTTCAAGTTTTATTTTTTCCTAGAAGAAAAGTTAAAGTATTATGATAAATGTTTTAACTTTTTCTAAAAGGAAAATATAATTCTTTTCCATATTTGGTTTATTCTTTTCTTACAAGAAAAGTTTGGAACTCTATAAATTGAAAACCCCTCTTCTCATATCAATAACATAATAGCATCCACAATGTAGACGTTTAACAGTTTTGTTTATGGAGAGATTTTCTCTCTACAATTTTAATGTTTTTTATTAGTTTTTAATATGTAGGCCAATTGGTCAAACCTTATAATAATATTTTATTTTTTAGTATAAGTTTTTGTCATCTGATTTATCGATATCATGATTTGTAATTGTAAGCTTCCGCATGATGCCATAATCACTTTCGAACCCAACAAGTGATATCAGAGCACATTGTTCAAAGATCCAATGGAATGCAGTTGAAGACAGATTCAAGTGGTTTCAAATCAATTTGCAACTAATTTGTTGATAAAGAAGATTTTTGTGTAGATACATGTGGAGAGGAAATTTAAGCCCTATTTTCAACATTTCTGTTGCTGCAATTTTTAAAAATAAAAATAAAATTTTTAAAACCATTTTATATTTTAAACCTTGTTTTTAACCATGGCAAGCGGCAGTGATGAAGAATATGTGAAGAACAAAGATTATCATGCATGTTAAGAAGGTGGATCAAGTTTTGTCAAGAAAATCCAACTAAAAGGGGAGATTTGTTAGGGTTTTGTCCTGATTTTCTTACCATATTTCAAGTTTTATTTTTTCCTAGAAGAAAAGTTAAAGTATTATGATAAATGTTTTAACTTTTTCTAAAAGGAAAATATAATTCTTTTCCATATTTGGTTTATTCTTTTCTTACAAGAAAAGTTTGGAACTCTATAAATTGAAAACCCCTCTTCTCATATCAATAACATAATAGAGTCCACAATGTAGACGTTTAACAGTTTTGTTTATGGAGAGATTTTCTCTCTACAATTTTAATGTTTTTTATTAGTTTTTAATATGTAGGTCAATTGGTCAAACCATATAATAATATTTTAATTTTTAGTATAAGTTTTTGTCATCTGATTTATCGATATCATGATTTGCAATTGTAAGCTTTCGCATGACGCCATAATCACTTTCGAACCCAACACAATTTTTATTTCCGTCGACTGATCGATTTTTGCCTGTTAGTAATGCTTTCTACTAATTGTATATGAACTATAAATGAAAGGAGCAGCAAATTCTGCATGGAAAAATTGGGCAAATCATACATAAACAAAATTAAAAAAAACAATATACCTCCATGATCCCAAAAAACTAAAAAAAAAAAGTTACACCAAATATAATGTCATGCCCCGAGCCTACACCCTAAACGTGGCCGGCACTCGAGAACCATCTCTGGTCCCCAAGCGAACCCTTGGCCTGGCTGACTACTTAGCAGAAGACTTACTTGAGCAATGATAGGCTCCAAACATAATAAAATATGTTAAACTCAAAGACTCATCTCATAAAATATGAAAAATACTTAATAACAATACTTATAGTTTTGAAAACAACTCAAAGAGAGTAAATACTGAAAGACTCCTCAACTCTATCTATCTATGAAGCCTCTACTATATATAGAGAAGTGTCGGGACAAGACCCACGACTCCTCAACAGAACCTCTACTAACTACTTATAAAACTGGAGTCCTCCGAAAGCAAGGAGACCTCACTCGAAAGCTAACGAGCAGATGAAGTGATCTCAACGAAACTCCGGTTGAGGATCCTAAGTACCTGTATCTGCATCATAAAAAATGCAGGTCGAATGACATCCATACATGGAATGTACGAGTATGTAATATAGCTAAGTAGGTAAATAACTGAAATGAAGGTACTGAAAACAAATAAAGATATGGGTAACTCAACTGAATGCAAAGAGATAAAGGACAAAACCATTAAAGCATTACAAATACACTTGCTCAACTCTGATCTCGTAAAACTCATAAGTATATAGAAAACACTTTAATTTTACCTTGGGCTTAAAACGGAATGTAAAGAATTAAATGAATAAAGTCAATTTAAAACTTCCCAAGTGCTAACTCATCTCTGAAACTCAACTTCTCAAGTAATATGAAAGAAAAAAAATATACTTTACTCTGGGGAGTTTCTCTAACCGACAACCATCACTATGAGCTATGTGATGATACAACGTAACATTCACGCTGCCAGAACGGCCCTATACTTGCCAGGTATAAGACTCTCAAACTCACTAAGTGGATCCACTAAGTACTATATGTAAGGAAATCATCTAAAAAGTATGAATCATTTACCCATGTTGGCTACATGGTTTATGGAGGCTATGAGTTGTTTGAACTCTCCCCCATATCGGTGCTCAATACTACTCCAAAAATCTATTACTTTGCTCATCTCAATGTTTAAAAACGTTATCTTTTCTGGGTTTGAGGTAATTGCTCAAACTAATCCTCTTAAAGAGGTAACTGTTTTTCTGGAGTATCTCAGTACTCAATAACTTACTCATCTAGAAAACAAAGTTTCTCTTCTCAATTTCTTTAAAAAGTGAACTCTTTGGGAATTACATAGTTCCCTACACTCTTTCTCAAAAACTTGTCTTTAAACTTTTACTCAAGACTTCTGTAAAATTCTTACTCAGAGCTTCTTTTAAAACTCTTACTCAAAGTTTCTTTAAAACTCTTACTCAAAGTTTCTTTAAAACTCTTGTTCAAAACTCATCTTTGCTTTCTCAAAAAAAATCAGTTAAAGACAAAAAGATTGACTCTAAAAGATTCTCAGACTTTACAATTCAAAACAGGGTCCATGCTGAAATATAGACATGGACAAATCAATTCAAGGATCTCAATAACACTAGGGAAAACTCAATACTCAGATTTCATTAACTCAGAACTCATAGATACTACTCATCTTAAGGATACCCAAATAATAGGATTCATGATGAATTATAGGCATGAACAATTCAACTCAAGGATACTCAACAATGCATATACAACCACTCAAGAAAATTGGAATAGAACTCAACAATGAACTTATCTCAAGAATACTCAAAATCATCGAATAAACCCTAGATTACTTTTCTCTAAAATTCTGATATACATAGGGCGTGTGGATGAACTGGTCCAACACTATGTTAGCCTTACATACCTGGGACGATGATTATCTAAGCAGAACTCGAAGGTCTTGCATGAAACTCTTGAACCCTATCTTTTCTCCTTCTCTCCAATTCTTGCTCTCAAAAGATTCTAAGTGTTAATGAGAGAAAAAACACGTTGGGTACTGATAAGGGACTAATTTTAGTCCCAAAACGTTTGGGTTTTAATTATAAAAGGGTGGGAAAAGACGAAAACACCCCTCTTTAAAACTGCTGAATTGACCTACGGGACCACCTACGGTTCGTGGTTTGACCCACGGACCGTTGGTACCATCCGTAGGTCTTGGGTCCTCAAAAATTGAATTTCTGAGCCTTTTTGATAACTTGACAGAACCACCGACGATACCTACCTACGGCTCGTCGTTCAAACGACGGACCGTAGGTTGGGTTCGTTGGTCACAGACGCAGAAACTCTGATATGTCAGTCTCTGGTAAAATGGCCATACCTTTTTACTTCAAGCTCGAAAAAAGGCAAACTTGGTGGCGTTGGAAAGAGGACTCAAAGAACTTTAATTTGATAGGTCATGGGCCACCTAATATATTATGATCTGGGAGATTTGATCGTTTGAAGTTGACCCTTACATGAACAAATGCGAAAACTTAACCGATAGAAAGGCTCTGAACTCAACTTAGTGCTAGAGGTCTCTTATGACCCTAAACAACTTCCAATACACCTCCCACTCATAGTAATGAACCTTAACACATAAGCACAAGTAGGACACCACCCGGTTCAAGCTTAGATACTTACAACGAAAGATTCGGATTCTAAAAGGGAAAGTTGTGGGGTGTTACATATAAAAATATTAGTAGTTCTCTAAAAGTTTTTTAAAAAGATTTTTTTTCATAATTTATCCAAGTCAAAATAATATCCTTCTTCATAATCTCAAAATATTTTTTAAAAAAAATAATAAAAAAACTACAACAAATATAAAAAAATATTTGATGTTTAAAAATATTTTTATGGAGTCTTGAAGAGGTATATTATTTTGGTTTGAATAAATTATGGGGGAAAATCTAATTGAGGTGAGTTTTTTATTTCATCTAATAAAAAAATGACACATAATAAATATTTAAAATAAATAAAGAGAAAGAGAGAGTTAGTTTTAAGGGTATAAGTGAGCAAAAAAGATGAATGAAAGGGTATGTTTAGACCAAAAAGATGAGTAGAAGGGTATTTTTAGACCAAAAGGTGGATGAAGGATATTTTTAAACCTTTTCCTATAGTTCAAGGGCATTTTTGACTATTTTCCATTTTAAAAAAAAATATAGATGTGTGAACCCACACTCGAAGTATCATATAATTCGATAATGATTTGGTGCACCTCTTAAATTGAGGTTAGAAATTTGAATTTTATATCATCTCAAAATCCTGGATACGCCTGATATGTTTTAACTTATCTTAAAGGGAGAAGTTTCTTGAAGGTTCATGTTCAATTACAATTTTAGTTTAATTACTCAAAAAAAAGATTATTTGGGGTCCAACACAAATAAGTCACATTTTAGAGGGTGATATTAAATTCACCCAAAATTAAATAAAGAATCTAATTATTAAAATCACTAAAGATTACTTTAATTACTACATCCTCTCATGTCAAACAAACCAAGTTAAGAGATGGATTCATAGTAATGTTAAATTCAAAATAATTAAATACTCAACTCTTCTAAACCAGAATAAATAGGCATTTTTCATACATCTTTCTCATAAAACCTTTGGTATGAAAGATCCAACCACATCACCAAGAATATACAAAAAAATGTTAAAAGTTTTTTTAACTTTGTTTGCTCTAGCTCTAATTTTAGGCCAAACAAATTCAATTATTCATTGTGGTACTGATGTTATACCAAAAATAGTTCCTTGTACAAGTTTTCTGATAGGTGGAATTGAATGGCCTACTCAAATTTGTTGTGATGGAATGGGGAAATTGTCTAGAATAGCTTTTGCCTCAGAATTAAACCGCAAAGTGGTTTGTAGGTGCTTTAAAGCTGCATTGGAAACTATCCCAACAGACTATTCAAAAGCTAGACAACTTCCTGACCTTTGCAGCTTCCGTAGCTTTGTACCAATTCGTCCCAATATTGATTGCTCCAAGTAAGCATTTTTCACCCTTTAATTGTTGCATTCAGTGGCGAAGGCAAAATTTCGATTAAGGGTTGTCTAAATATAGAGAAGTAAAATTGTGTAGAAGTCAAGGAGTGTCAATATGTGTTACATATATATATATATATAAAACAAATAATTTTACCTAGCTACGTTCACAGTGTAATTTTCCGACAAAGGGGTGTCGGTCGATACCCCTTAAGTATACATATATGGCTCCTTTTTCTAAGTAATGGGAAAGAGGACCGAAACGTGTCACTAAAAGACTCTAGTGAGACAAAGATGGGCGGTAAAGAATGTAGAGGAGGTAGGATGGTGGGCAGTTGGTCAGATCTAGTATGGATCGTACGTGGATGGTAGTTGGAGTCGGTGGCTCTCCCAGGATTCCCACATCTGAGATCTCTGGGGAAGAGGATCAAGTTGGCCCTTGTGAACAGCTTGATGCACTATCTCCCTTCAATCCTTTAAGTGATATGCAGAAAAAGAAAAGGAAGGAAAATCCATGAACCGACCCACTACTTGTGGTGTATAGGTGTCAAAAGCGGATTTAGAGTTTAAATTTTATGAATTCTTAGATCGATTCCAATTTAAACCTAATTTTATATGTTCTTAAAATAGAGGCACTTTTTTTATTAAATGTATTTATTAGGATTTTTTTGAATTAATTTTATTATCTTGATTTACCTTGTATTCTTGGTTGTGTAATTTCAGGATTATTTGAGGAAGTAAGAAGAAAATCATCCAAAGGTAGAAGGGATGTAGTCTTCTGGAAGAGTGGCAAGGAAAGATAATGTTTTTTCATATAAATGTTATCATTTTTTTTCTGGCAATTTCCATCTCCATTTAACTTAAATGATGGAAAATCCATTAAAAAGTTGTATTTGATCATTATTCAAGCTCTCCTTTTAATCTATATGCATCATATTGCCTAATATACTTGTAGTAGAAATTAGTTATTATTCTAACAAGTTATTTAAAAGATAAAAACGAATAATATATAATTCAAATATGGAAAATTAATTAGGAACTCAAAAAATAGAATATGTTATCTACTATAATATAATGAAATATATTGATAGAATTACATAAGTTTTATCCTTTTTCGAACCTTTTACATGACTCAAGGATTTCTACATTTTAAATAAGATTGATGTCAAGCGTGCTAAGGCTTCATCATTTAAGTTTATAGAAACAAAATTATCAAATGTGCTTCATCTATTGGGAAAAAAAATTGTTCAATCCTACATATCCACATTTGAGATTCTCATCATTGAAGCGAGGGAAGTTGATATTATGATATTGAGTGTGATTAGCCTAGTAGTAATTGGATCAGACAATACCAGTTGTCATTGGAGGCCTTGTGTCTCTGGAAATTGAGGAGGATATATTCACCTGGGTCTGACGATGGAGATGGATTTCATCCACTAAATCCTTAAGAGCATTATATTCACGATTTTCAACATTTTTGCTTGCCTCCTATCTATGTTTGCCTTCATTTCCAAATGTTTCTCTTTCATAACATTGTGCAAGTCGACTTATTGAGCACCCAAGTCTCCGTACCATTCCTAGAGATCATTCACAAACTTGTTTCCTTTCGATGATTCATGTTTCACAAATAACAATGTAGCTCTGATACCAATTGATACCTATTTAAAGGTATCAGTATTGAAAAGGGAGAAAAGCGAGATCAAGAGGGAGATTGAAAGAGAAATTGAGAGAGTATATTGAGATATTGCTTTTAGTATTGCCTTACAAGTATTATAGATTCTTACTTATACGGCAAATCAGAAATGATAGTAACTAATTCTAACTAAATTTTCTACCAAAAATAAAAAATACAAATGATGTAATCGATCCTACTCAGCAATGACGTGGTGTCTTAGCAAGTGAATGCTAGTCTGAGGTGAACTAGCACTAGTTTGATGCCAACCTTTAGGAGTAATTCATCAAATTGGTTAAATCTAAAATAATAGCACACTCTTTATTTAATATGATCCCACTATACATATCTATATATATATATATAGACTCACTGACTACGTTGCAGTCATCCAGAGATCCTGATCTATTTGAAAATGGCTAGAAATGATATATCCATATATTATGTTTTTGCGGGCATAAGAGTTTTTTCTTTTATGTTTGGTGGAAATCACATGTTATACTATATTTCAATAAATAGATATTCGTATTATGATACAAGTCCACATTTAAAAAAAAAATGGATGAAATTGGGTCCCAGCAAATCTAAACAATCTTGCTTTTCTGAACATAAAGAAATAAGGAAGCCATTGATATTGATGAACAAATCAAACATGGGAAGGTGCTTCAAAAACAATAATGCAGCAGCGAAAAGTACTACAATTGATGGTAATCGGATTTGACGTAAATCCAAAATTCTAGTTAAACTGCCTCAAGGAAGTGAGAATCTCACTTTACAGGTGCTAGAGTACAAAGTGCATCTTCTAAAGTTATAGGGGATAATCCAATGTGCTTAGTTATCTATGTTGGCCATATCAGATATGATTCCAAATATCTTATATGATTCTAAAATATTTGGGACAATGTTTACACCATTGATATTAGGCATAATACATAAATATGCCCTTTAACTTGGTCTCATATCACATTTATGCCCTCTAACTTTGAGTGTGCACAAGTAGACACTTAAACTTGTATAGAATTAAACAAATAGACACACACGTCCTACGTGACATCCTACATGACGATTTGCATCCTATGTGGTGTCGTACATGTATTATGCCACATAAGACTCATGTGTCTACTTGTTCAATTTTATACAAGTTTAAGTGCCTACTTGTGCACACCCAAAATTGGAGGGCATAAATGTGAAATAAGGCCAAGTTAAAGGGCATGTTTATGTATTATGCCTTGATATTGTGTAAGATATGGTCTGATATTGTGCTAGAATCATGCTTGTATTTATGGATCTCTATATATAAACAGTGGATAGTTTATCAATTATAAAAGATAAAAATATAAAATAATTTTCAACTCTTTTTGGTTCCTGATTTATCAATTGTTATCATGGTATCAAGAGCTTAATTTTTCTTTTTAGAAACTACTTTACGTTTTTGCTCTTTGTTGTTGTTTGAAGTCTATCATCTGATTATGTCTTGTCTTTCTAATGGAGTCACATTCTCACGACATTTTGTCTATCAACTTTGATGGAAAAAATTATTCGATGTGAGAATTTCATTTTCGAATCTTTTTTCAAGGGAAAAGCTTGTTTGGAATTTTGGATGGATCAATAACTGAGCCAAATTAAGAAAAGTAAAAATAAGTTTGGCACGCTAACAATGCTCATGTCATTTCGTGGATCGTCAATTCTGTACATGCAGATGTTGCACTCAATATGCGTCCGTTCAATTTGGCAACAGAGATGTGAAAGCATTTCAAAAAGGTATATTCTTAATGTAATCATGTTCGTGATTTTGTGTTAGAACATACTATTTCGGAATACAAGCAGGGAGATAAAGACATTTAGAGTTATTATTCGCGACTTATGGCAATCTAGTCCGAACAAGACCAAAGCTTTGGAGGACACCTTTCTTCCACAGGCTTCAAAGAAGTTATGTCAGAGAGGAAGAAGACTTGAGTTGTCCAATTTCACATGAGATTGAAACATAATTTTGAGCCTATTAGAGCTAACATTCTTAACAGAGAAACTCTTCCAAACATCGATGTAATTTTTGGAGAACTCATTCGTGAGGAGTCACGCATCAATACTCTGACATCCATGGATTCATCCTACACAATTGACGCGGCTATGTATACATCAAAAGGTATCCATAATCATATACTCAAAGCTCATTTCAAAAGTCTGGACCATAATGCTTTGAGTGTAAAGAGTAAGCCTAACCATATAATTTTGGAGTACAATCGATGCCCAAACACGCGTAAAACCAAGCACAAAGCTTATCAAGCGTCTGAAGCTTATGTGAGATAAGTAGAGATCACACCACCATCTTCTTTGGATTCGAAAGCATATCAAAAGATGATACAAGATTTAGTTGCAACTGCTTTCCCCGATGCTATTTCTAGTGCTCTCATGGTTGCTTATCCTGGTAAGAATTTAAATAAGAATTTAAAATTTTGGCATATAGATTCAGCTGCTTCTAACCATATGACAGGAGATATTCATAATTTACACTATTTATCAACTCCACAAGAAAATTATCTTATTTTCACGGCCAATGGTGATACATTATCTGCCTCTAAGATTGGAAAATCATCTTATTTCACTAATGTTCTTTTTGTCCCTAAACTCACCGTTATCTTATTTCGGTTGGACAATTGGTGAAACAAAATTACTTTGTTAATTTCTCACGTCTTAGTTGTGTTGTTCAGAATAGGAAGACAGAGAAGGTGACCACCAAGGGTCGTAAAGTTGGGAGAATGTTCCCGTTGTCCATGTCTGAAACACCTCACCATGTATGTTATCAATCTGCCACTAAAGAAGACATCACTAACTCAAATAAATTGTGGTACTTGTGGCATCATCGTCTTGGGCATCCACATGCTCAAAAACTTTCTTCCATGTTACAATATTGTCTTCATTTGAATAAGAAATCATGGGTTTTGTAATCAAAATTACCTTGTGAAAATTGTAATAAATTTAAAAGTCATAAACTGTCTTTTTCTTGTAGTACTACTTCATACAACTCCACTTTTGATTTGATTCACAGTGATGTATGGGGTCCTGCACCAATTTCATCTAGATTGGAGTATCTATATTTTATCTTATTTATTGATTACGTTTCACGATATACATGGGTTTTCTTTTTTAGAAATAAAAGTGAAGTTCCTAAAATTATAAAATAATTTGTCACTTATGTTGAGACTCAGTTCAATAAATGAATCAAAAAAAATTTATCTGATTTTTTCAAAGAGAGAGGCATTACTTCACAACACTCTTTCCCATACACACCTGAGCAAAATGAG
Source organism: Solanum appendiculatum (assembly GCA_018342035.1). Lineage (NCBI taxonomy): Eukaryota > Viridiplantae > Streptophyta > Magnoliopsida > Solanales > Solanaceae > Solanum > Solanum appendiculatum. Next base: position 131,253 of record JAGDQO010000884.1, on the reverse strand, counting down.
GTTGTAGAAAGAAAAAAATTGGCATGTTCTAGAAACCACATTAGCTCCTCTTGATACATCAAATGTTCCTAAATTGGGTTGAAGCCATCTAAACTTCGGTTTATTTAATAAATAGACACACCATCACCCTTAACAAAGATGATAGCCCATATTCCATTCTTTTTGGTAAACTGATCCCTAATTATTCTCATCTAAAAATTTTTAGTTGTGTGTGTTTTGTTCATTTTCCTAGACATGAACATCAGAAATTATCTGCTAAAGCTGTGAGGTGTGTTTTTCTGAGTTATAGTGATGTTCAAAAGGGCTATCTTTGTTATGATTCTTCTAGACGATTGTTGCGCGTTTCCAGACATGTAATTTTCTTCAAGCATTTGTTTGCTTACCCTATTACCTCTTCAACAACATCAAACTCTATCTCTTTTCTGTACAAGTTTGAGAATCAACAGGTAAGAGTACTTTGTCACCTAATTCATTGAATACCTTTTTCACTAACTCATCTGACAACAATGATGATTCTGATGGTGAACTTGTACCAAGTGACCAAATAAATTCTTCCATTCCTTCTATCCGTCACTCTGGATGTAAAACATCTACCCCAGATCGATATGGATACTCTCTAGGCAGATATGATCGATCTTATGCCTTACTTGATACTTTGAATTCTATTTTTGTCCCAACTATTTACCAACAGGCATCAAGTCATGACTGCTGCAAGAAGGCAATGGAAGAGGAACTTTTGACTTTAGAAGAAAATCATACATGTGATTTGATATCTAAATCGGATGAAGCTTATGTTATTAGGAGCAAATGAATTTATTCTGTGAAAATGGAGTCTGATGGCACATTGGAGAGGTACAAAGCTTGACTAGTAGCTTAAGGATATAAACACGAATATGGATTAGACTATGAGGAGACTTTTGCTCCAATTACAAAGATGACGATAATTCGTGTGCTACTCACTATTGCATCCATCAAATGGATGTGAAAAATGAATTTTTGGACGGTGAACTACATGAGGTTATATACATAAAGCCTCCTCCAGGATACAACCAAGCTCAACCTGATATGATTTGTCGTCTTTGAAAATCTTTTTATGGTCTCAAATAAGCACCACATGCATGGTTTGAGAAGTTTCGATTTACCATCATAAATGTTGAATTTTCTCAATCGATTTCTGATTATTCATTATTCATCAGACACTCCAATAGTGGTATGACAATTTTACTACTGTATGTGGATGATGTGATTATAATGTAACTTTCAAATGAACGACCTTGACAGGTTAACATATTTTTTGGGGTTGGAGGTTGAATATTTGCAGGATGGTACTAAGCCAAAAGAAGTATGCAGAAGATCTTGTCACACAAGCATATCTAAGTGCTCAGAAGGTAGCGCACACACCCATAGAGATCAATGTGAAATACAAAAAATGATGATGGTGGCCCTCTTGCAGAACCAACATTGTACTGGAGGCTCATTAGTTGTCTAATTTATTTGACAATAACACAAGACCTGACATCTCTTATCCAGTTCAAGTCTTGAGCCAATTTGTTACAAATCGTTGCCAACATCATTTTTCTGCTCTCCTAATGATCATTCTCTATGTTTGGAGTACAATTAATCGAGGTCTATTCTTTCATTCAACATCATCTTTAAATCTCGAAGGGTATGCGAATACAGATTGAGAAGGATGTCCAAACTCTCAAAAGTTTTCGACAAAATGGTGTATGTTAATTGGATCATCACTTGTCTCATGGAAGTGCAAGATGCAGCCAAGAATTTCAAAATCATCAACGGAGGCAGAATATAGATCAATGTCAGCTACTTGCTCTGAAATTGTGTGGATACGTCGGTTGATGGAAGAACTTCATACCTCTGTTGATGGCTCCCTACATTACATGCTGACAATACCAGTGCAATACAAATAGCAACAAATTCGATCCACCATGAGAACGCAAAGTACATCGAAGTGGACTGCCATTACATTCAAGAACTTGTTGTTGATCAAGTCATTAATCTTCGACATATCAAGTCTCAGGATCAATTGGCAGACCCTGTTTACAAAAGCAATGACAAGGAGCATACACCAATTCCTAATTTGAGAGGGGATGTTGACCATATTAGATATGATTCCAAATATCTTACATGATTCTAAAAGATCCGAGACGATATTCTAATTTAATTATGAAGAATTACACCATTGATATTGTGCAAGATCGCTATGGTCTGATATTGTGCTAGAATCATGCTTGTATTTATAAATCTTTATATATAAATAGTGGATAATTTATCAATCGTAGAGGATAGAAATACAAATATTTTTCAACTCTTTTTGGTTCCTGAATTATCAATTATTATCAATTAATCTATGGCTACTGTTGGACGCATACATAGTGCCTTTGGATGCTAGAGTACAAAGTGCATCTTCACGTAGAACGCATGCGTCTAGTATCTATATGTACATCCAAAGTTGAAGGGTATAGCTGTCAGTTGAGACCAAGTTTAAAAGGGTGATATTAAACTCATCTACAATTAAATTAAAAAATCTAACTATTAAAATCACTAAAGATTACTTTAATGTTAAATTCAAAATAATTGAATAGTCAAGAATCAAGATTACTTTAATTACTACATTCTCTCTGGTCAAACAAACCAAGTGAATATATGACTTCATATTAATGTTAAATTCAAAATAATTGAATGCTCAACCCTTCTAAACCACTATAAATAGACTTTCTACAATAGTCATTCATACATCACCAAAAATTCAAAAAAAATGTCAAAAATTATTTTAAATTTGTTTGCTCTGGCTCTAATTTTAGGCCAAACAAATGCAGTTATTCAATGTGGGACTGATGTTCTACCAAAAGTAAAACCTTGTGGAGGTTTTGTACTAGGTGAAGATACAAAACCTAGTCAAGATTGTTGTGTTGGACTGCAAGATGTGGCTAAAACAGCTGCTGCCTCACATTCAAACCGCGTAGATATTTGCATTTGCATCAAAGCTCTAATGAAAGCTGGCCAAGTGAACTTTACAAAAGCTAAACAACTTCCTAATCTTTGCAACTTCACTAGCTTTATGCCAATTGTACCTAATCCTGATTGCTCCAAGTAAGCATTTTTCACCCTTTAATGTTGTATAACTAGCGACACCCCTTCGTTGAAAAATTACGAATTTTTTGCTAGATTTGAAACATGGGCCTCTTAGTCCGTCTAGCGCCTTTCAGTTGGGGTCCGCCCAGGGTCTTAGGTTAGACTGTAGTATAAATAGGTCAAATTTTAATTTTATATTTATATATATTAATGTAGACACCTCTTGTCACAAGGTGAAGAGTTAGTGCAATGGTTGAGGGGTTGCAAAAGCTCTCAATCATTGATAGATAAGGTGATTACTACTTTATATTTTGACAACCTTGAATTAAAATCCTGGCGCTAGCACTGCCTCAGCCTCAATTGAAACCTCATATTATGGACGGAGCTCCTCTCCATTTTTCTTTTCTCCATTTTCCCCAAGTTCTTACTTGGATGGAAGACATGTGTCATGATTAAACATGAATGGTTGAGATTTAACTAATTAAAGTAAAATTCTGATCATGGTTAGAATAGTAGATTTTCCATATATTTGCTTTCAATTGTTTTGGAAAATATCATAATTTTAATAAAATATTATTTCATCATAATTAATTTTAAATACTTTTCTTTTTTTTTGCAACTTACGTATATCAGTTTTTTTAATTTTTAATTTGAATAGTTTTTTAAAGAAAAAAACATGTAAAGTGAGAAAATAAGAAATATCTAATGTTTGTGGGAGTAAATTCAAAAAAAAACTAATTAAATCAACCTATGATATTGTAAAATATAAAATAATTAAATTATAAATTAAAAAAATCATCTAATGTTAATACTGTTTTAGTCATTAATCAAGAGACTAACTTATCAATTGTTAAAGATAAAAAAATCAAAATTTAAAAAATGAGTACACAACAAATAAAATAACTTGAAATACAAAAATTAATTTTGACCAAAAAAATTACAAAAACTAATAATCGAAATTTCGCAATTTTTTTTAAAGAAAGAATTATCTAAAAGTTCAAAATTACTAAGGATATATCTCTTTAACTACGCATGGTTAGACATTACTTTAATTAATTAAATCTCAATCATTTATTTTTAATCATGACACATATCTTTCATCCAAGTAAATAAACTTCCATTTATGTGTTTATTAGTATTTTTTAAAAATTGATTTTATTATCTTGATTTACCGTTTATTAATTGATGTGTGATTTCAGGATTATTTGAAGAAGTAGAAAGAGAACTAGAAAACCATCCAAAGGTAGAAGAAATGTAGTTTCTGGAAGAGCTACGAATGGGAATGATGTTTTCCAATAAAAATATTGTCAATTTTATTTACTGACAAAATTGTCATTTCTGTTTTAATTAAATAATAGAAAATCCACCAAAAAGTTATGTTTGACCTTTATTCAAACTCTCATTTTAATCTATTTAGTGGCGGATGCGAATTGCTCTCAATAGTAGCTTGTAGTGTAAATTAATTATTATCGTGACAGTAATTATATTCAAATATAACAAATACAACTTATAATTTTCAATTACGCTCTGTTTTTTGTGGGCTGTCTTTTGGTTGCTTTTATGTGTTTGGCTTGGGTTTTTCGTTGCGGTTGGTAGTATTGTTTTCCTGGCATTTGGTTGTTTCCTGTTTGGGGTTTTTGCCTCTGGTGCCGTCTGGTCTTTGCTGTTATCCGGTCATTTTGGCTTGTGCTCTTGCTGTTTTTTCTGCCCGGTTTTGGGGCTCACTTTGTTGTTTTTCTTGTTGCGGAACGTTTTGGTTTTTCGGTCTTTTTTTTCTTATGCGGACGTTGCTTTCTTTGTGTTTCGTGTCGTCTTCTTTTGTTGTTTGTCTTTGAAGGGAAATTTAGAAACTCATAAAATGGAACATATTATCTACTGTAACATAACAAAATATATTGATAAAGTTACATGGGTTTTATCCTCTTTCCAAGCATTAGAGTGAAAATATTCACATAACAGTAGTGGTTGTAATGCAAACAACTAGAGATGTTTAATATAATAGAAACACAAATGTGATACATTCAATTCTAAAATTTGGGTCAAAATCGACAGATAGGATCAATCTTCCGAGAAGACAAACTAACACAAGAATTAATTTCCGGACCTGGTGTCACCTATACAGGAGCGACTAAGTACAGAAAAATCATAAATACAAAGAACTCACTAATCCAAAGTACAAAATATAAGTCAATGCAAAAGAGAGAAAGTAGCAAGTCTCTGAACACCACGATCCAAGCTTGTGACGGCCGAGGAAGATCCAACACTCATCGAGGGTGACTTGTATTGGGAGCTGCGTCAAAAAAAGTTGCAATAATGCAGTATGAGTACCAAACATGGGGTACCTAGTAGGCATCATAGACCGACTGAGCTCAAAAAGATCATATATATATATATATATATATATAGCACGATTAAACTAAAAAGGAGATAGATAATGCCTAAAAGTAACTAAACTTCCAACAAAAAGGCAACGACTAAACAATTACAGCAAATAGTCACACAGGCAGTGTCAACCAAAACAAACAAGTGCAATGCATATGTGGCCGATGCAAGATGAATGCAAAAGGTTCCACGGTTGTCTCACCGGTTGTCCCGTGGACCCCCAAGGCAAACTATAGAAACCCCCCCGGAGCTTATCAACAGTAAGTAAAATTCAGAATTCAATCTACGGGCCGCCTAAACTTATCAACAATAAATAAAGTAAAATCCGAAGAGGAGTTGTTGACACCCAATTTTGACCGACCTCTAACCCTTTCCGAATTGCTATTTGATTAAATATGTATTACAAAACTTTTTTCTCTTATTACGGTTTAAAATTTTAAAATAACTTTTATGTAAATAATTATATGTTTTAATATGCTTAATTTACAAAACTTATTTATATTTTCTTATCAAATTATTATTTTTATATTATATTTATTGATTGTCAATTTATTTATTTTTAAAAATAATTGTTTGACTCATTGGTTTAAGGTTTTAAATATTTAAGTATGCTCATTTTATATAAAAATTATTTGTTATGTGTAGTACATTATTAATTAAATAGCAATTCAATTAATCTTCCCCTAAATCATTCAAATTATAACCTCTTCTGTCCAATTTGTTTCAATTCATATCCCTTTCCTATTCAATCCGTTTCAATTCTAGCCTCTCCCATTTTAATTTTATTTCAATTATAGCCAAATCTAATCCTAATCTCAAACTCCACCTGATTCAATTCTAACCGTCTATCAATATCTAAGATTCAATCGTAAGCGTTCATTCAAATATGATCAACGGTCCAGATCGATTAACCCCATTCTTTCCTATTTTGACCTAAAAGAACACCCAAAGCCCTAACATTTTCATTCTCCTCTTTCTCTCCAACCAGCGCCGCATCTCCCTCTCATCTCCTCCGTTCTCTTCGCTGCCAGGCTCTGGCTAAGCCACCATCGGGCAGCGCAATCCTCTTCTCTCTCCCCGCCTTCTCTTCTTCTCCGTCCCTCCTCTCACCAACGAACAACAACAACAGCCCGGCGAGGCAGTGAACGACAACAACCCCTCGGCGCCACCCTCTTCTTTCTCTCCCCTCTCTAGCCGTGTCTCGCCGGCTCCTCTCTTTCTTCTCTCCCTCCTCTCGTTGCTGCCTCGACCAGCAGGCTCCACCGAACCGGCATGCTTCGGCGAAGACGTCAACAGCAGCAGCCGGCGAAGGCCACCGGTCAGCGCCTCCCCTCGCCCTCCCTTCTCACTATCTATCCGGCGAAACACGCAATCGGACAGCGAGCTCCGGTGGAGCTTTTTGAAGATTTCGAGTGCATTAAAAGATGGATCATAATAGATCCATCCAGGTAAGTTTTCAACTAATTCTTAAACCTGTCATTTTCAACTCCTTGTTCTTGTTTTAACTATTGTGAGATGATTACTTCGAGAATATGAGTTCAATTTGAGCCCTTTTACATCACTGTTTATTGTTTTGAGTTGGGTGATTATTACATGCTGATTCATGATTAGTATAACAAAGAAGGCATTTATGTGGTCATGATTTTGCTCGTGTCCAAATTGTGAAGATTAAGATTTAGCATGCATATTATAATAGTGATTTTTACCCTTAATTTGCAAATTTCGCATAATTGATCTCTTCTTTTCTCCTCTGTGTTGGCTCCTTAATTGGTTAATTGCAATTGATTGTTTCTCCCTTATATCAATTTGGTCAAATCCCTTTTACTTGCTCTATTTATGGCTAAAATTATTTACTTAGTGAGTTGTGTATAATTGTTGACAATTTGCATCATGAATGAGTATTTTTTCCTTAAATTGTATCCTTTTGACTGATTTTACATTATATTAATTTATTGATTATCCAAATTGATCCCCTTGCCATATATAACTTTGATTTCTTACTTGTATAATGACTATGGTAAAATGTTATTACTTGACTTATGCATGATTACTTTCTCCTTGACTGATTAATTTATTTATCAATTCATATTTCTTTGCCTTAATCAAGTGGTGCAGTTTTGTACCTGTTTATTTTTGGTAAAAGATTTGTGACTGTTTTGGTGCTCTTTTGATTAAGAAAATATGGTAATTGATCTATTGCCCCAATTAGTCTTAAACAGATTTTCCTATATATTTATTTATGGTGAAATCTTTACTAGTTTGGTAAAATTGTGACTGATTTGACTCTCCTTTTGAATAAGAAAAACATTTTAATTGGCCCTAATTGATTCTTTTCCTTTACTTATCTCCCTCATCACTATATAAACAGAGACCCTTTTCATTCTTCCCTCACCTTCTAACGCTTTGAATAAAAAAAATATAATACTCTCTTCTTGAAACTAAAAGAAAAGTGTTCTTTGCTTGGTTATTGTTGTGTTCGGGTCGATACTTGGATCAAATTTTTCTTCATTACTGATTTATTAATCTGCCTAACCGGTTAGATCTTTATTTTCTTAAACCTTCTATTCTGCACTACGTGTTTTACTTTTGTGCAATGTTATTATGCTCTTGACTTGTTTGAATGTCATGTGTTTGCCTTGAATAAGTTATGATGCTGCCCGTATGATTGACCTTTTGGTATATTCGTAGTATCTTATTTTTTTAAGCAGGGTTTGAACTAAAGTTCAAGAATGAAGAGTCGCCGGGAAGGGATAATCGGATGAAGTTCTTTTTTTGCTTTTAGTTTACTTTGATGTTTTCAATATAGTTTTACTTTATTCGTTTTGTATAATTTAGTAAACTCTAACACTTTATATATGAAGTAATTTGGGGATCGCCTAAGGGGGGAGGGGCACTTACGTGCTAAATGTTTTACTCTCCGTAACTTTTTTGTGTTAGAAAGCATGCCTATAGGATTGAGATCACTTACTTGCTCATATCGGATTAGTTTCCACTAAAGATCTGATAAAATAAAAGTGATTCCATAAATATTATTTGTTGTTCAAGTATTGCGTAATTATCTATTGTAAGCGTGTTCCAATATTGATAACTTGTTCTCAATGTTCACTAATTGCTTATTAGACTAAATTAATAAACGGAAAAGGGTCATATTTGCCCTTGTACTCTTAGAAAAGGGTTATATTTACCCTTCGTCATACTTTTTTGATATATTTGCCCTTACCATCCAACTTTGGGCACATATTTGCCCTTGAAATGTTAACTCTCCTGTCGCCACCCTTATTATCTTATGTGGCGCCTACATGGATATATTTTTATTCTAATTAAAATTTTCTCCCATTATAATTCTCCTACCTAACCCATATACCCGACCCAATAAACCTAATTCCTAAATTAGAATTAGTCGGGCAGATGAGTAATATTTTGTCAGTATGAGTAATGACTGACTGGGCTTTAATTCCCATTTTACTTCATTTGGTGAATGGTGATAGACTTTTGCAATGGAACTGGTAAAAACAATCTTTCAAGATAACCAGAATTTCAAGGTTTTAGAAGATGATGGTTTTAAAAATGAATAGGCTGATTTTGATGACTCTAATTGATTTTCATTCTATAATTATTGTCTAAGTAATACACAGCAGCAACTAATGAATGATGCTAATTACATGCCGAGCACAAGTGTAAATAATTATGACTATAAGGCAAATAGCTCAGCAACTCTTATTGGTGCAATACCAGATCTAGATAACAACGACTGCATCTACCATGGAAGTCTCTGGGATTATTAGATCATAATTTCATTGGTTTATCGGTTGAATATTGTACATAATTGTAATATAGAGGTGATAATTATTAGGAAACGGGTTAGTTGAATCGCATGGAAGAATTATAATAGGAGGAAATTTTAATTGGGATAAAAATATATCTATGTAGACGCCACATAAGATAATAAGGGTGGGGACATGAGAGTTAACACTCAAATGACAAATATGTTCCCAAAGTTAGATGGTAAAGACAAATATATCAAAAAAGTATGACGAAGGGTAAATATAACCTTTTTCTAAGAGTACAAGGACAAATATGACCCTTTTCCGATTAATAAATATGCATAACCCACTTGCTAGCATATAATAATAGTGATAAAATAAGATGTGACTGTTATGTGTCTCTTTGCCATATTTGTTGAATCATCAATTTTATTATATATCAGAATTGTAAAGTGAGCATAATTGAATATCGTTGTTTAACAATCTGTTCGTATAGTGCTTTTGCCACTTAGAAATCCATGCCCATAGGTCATAATAAATTTAATAATCTTAAAATCAGACTAATAAACTGCTAAATGTTATATTTTAAGCTTACAATAGGTTAGACATCATGTTTAGGACCTGATTATATAATTCTCAACATAGTGTCTCACATAGAAATCATGTTCTAGGGATAAATATTTTCAGTATGTTGTTAAAATGCTAAAAACTGAGTTAATTAATAATTGTCAACATCTAGTAAGTAATTCTCAAGCTATTTGAATGATTATCTTAGCATGTTAATTAGTTTAATTAATCAGGTCTTATAATTTAATGTTAACAATTTTCGAAATGTTAATAAATAAAATAGATATCATGCCTATAAGATCTATAACAATTTTCAGAATATTAATAAATAAAATAGACATCATGCCTATAGGGTTAATAATATTTTTCCAAATGTATTAGGTGAAACGTGATCTTGGGCTCTAGTAATAATTTTAGCATGTTTAATCACCTAGACATCATATCCATAGGATTATTAATAAATCAGCATGTTCATAACTCGTTAAAACTAAGCAATTTTCTGATTTTAATTAATGAGCCACTTTTGCAATATCATAATATATGCATTTTTGTGATTTCTTGCCCTTTAAAAGTAGATAAATATATCATTGCTGCCTGTTTCTTATATCGGCCTTGCACACACTTTCGCATGATCCTTTCACTATTATCTGTGTTTGTCAAGCATGCTAAAATTTAAAACTTAGAGGCCAATTTGGAATTTTACATGCTAAATGCTCGTCTTATATGTTTTGCTTGACGCTTAGAGAGTATAACTAGGAAACCTATATTTATTTAGTCAAAAACCTACCTTTTAATTAAGTTCAAAGCCTCTTGGACCTTAAGTTGGGACTCTAGGCACCTTTTACGACGCTAGTTTTATCATTTTGTTTAGATCGCTTCAGGCTTTTAAAATAATAATAGAACCTTAGAAAAAGAGAGGGTAGGGGTATTTAGGCCCTTTGGAAATGATGGGGGGTAACTCGAGCAAAAAGCCGACAAACAAAAAAAAAATAATTATGAATTTGTCTTGGCATATCGAGTTAAGCCAAGTGCTGATTCAAAAAGGGCAATTTTCAAAATTAGCTAAAAATGTCTTTCCCATATCTAATTGTGCATCTTCTGTCTTCTCGCTTCTCTCTTTAATTGTTTATTTGTATTAAATGTCTTATTTGCCTTTATTGATTTTCATTTATTTTCATCACTTAGTTTAGTTAATGATTAATGAAATTGGACCTTATTTGCTTAATTATAACCCCCACATGAAAATATGAGATACGGCCGAGACTCACGTTTGTGGACCTCGAAGGGTGCTTAACACCTTCCCTTTGAGGTAATTTGAACCCTTACCCGATCTCTGGTTCGTTTGACCTTAGTTAAATTCGATTTAGTTAGGTTAAGATATGTGCCCTAACGCGTCTTTAATTCGTTAGGTGGCGACTCTTCTTTTAAATCAAACCCAAAAGAGTTGTTAGGTCGTGCACTCAACCCGTTTTGAGAAAAAACAAGGCGCGACAAAATGGCGACTCTGCTGGGGATAATTAGGTTCTTATCATTACGTGTTTTATATTTTATGTGGGGTTTGTTTGTTTGTCATCTTTGTTTATTTGTTTTTCATGTTTAACCCTCTTCCCCTTTTCCCTATTTGCTTCTCTGCATGCTTTCCTTAATTATTTGATTTTCCTGCCTTACATGTCAAACCCTTCCCTTATTTGTTTATTATTTATTCATATATTTACTTATCACTTTCCTTAAATGCCTATGTGTTACTGCTTTCCAACTAAATGCTAATTGTTATACTGCTTTGATAAACTAACATTCCGCTCATACTTCCCCCAATTGTGATATTCTATTCCTTTATTTTTATTTTATCGTGATGTTGTGCATTTGCACCTCTCACAAATATTCCTTCAGAAAAACACTCAATGTTAGAGAGTTAGCATATGCGTGGTAGGATCAGATAGTTTTACTACCGTGAAACCATTAGTTTTCTCGCATAGAATCCCTTTAGTCCGTGTCTACCCAATTTTTAGAAAACTTAGGATAGAGATATCCGTCCTTGATTAAGTCATGCATGCATAAATCTAGGTGAATTGACCCTTGGTGTCGACTCACAATTTTAGTAGCTACCCTCCCATCTAAAGGGCCCCAACACCGTTTAGACCAATTGCATATTATGTGTCAATGTGATCATAATAATTAATTTAAGCCAAATTGGCAAAAACGGCTTGAATTAATCATTGTGCATTACTTATTTGTCATCTTAGGCCTACCTTTGGCTCAATGAGGCTCATTGCATTTTAGGGCATTCATTTTTGCAAAAACAATGTGCTTATTATCTCAATCTACGCAATGCTCTTACTTGGTTTCCTTTTGTTTTTTTGTTTACCCCTCCCCAACGGTTGATCTGTAGACCATAGTTTACCACACTTGATCAAAAGGTGTTATTCCCTCTCCTCCTAGCTCGAATTGCAAGGGAAAGAGAAAGTTGAATGGTAACCATACTGCCACAAAAGGGGTTGAAAAAGAATACCTTTCAAGCGAGTTGGTCTCAAGGTTGGAGCAGAAAATAAGAGAATTAGAAGGAGAGAGAGATGATATGCGCAAATGGGCCAAGCTGCTACTTTCTATCGATCCCTCTTTGGAGACAAACATACCCAGCCTGCCACAAATCAGTCCATCTCCCAAAATAACCCTCCACCAATTCATCCTGCTCATCATCCTCAAAATCAACCAAACTTCATCCTCATTCCTCCAACAAACACTCAGTTTCCAAATCACTCATATCCACATCAACATCCTATATATGCCCCCAGACCTCTATATCTTACTCCATGCCTACAGAGCTCCACTATACAACCTATCCACTATCAAACACCTCTGTACCAGAATACTAGGTATCGTGCACCGTTCGTACCATATCAAACGCTTCCTTATCAAATGTCTTATCCTCCATATCAGCAACCTACATATCCCATCTACAATGCCAAAACCTCCTATCAACGACATAATCGCAAAAATCTCTTCAATGTTTAGAGGAAGCCTATCAAAACTTACACTCCTTTAGCTGAACCCGTAGGCTAACTCTATGAAAGGCTTAAGGTGGCTGGCTATGTGACACTTATTCCTGCTAAGAATGCAGACATTCAATCCAAATGGTATAACCCCAACAAGGTTTGTGCTTATCATTCAGGGATGAAAGGGCATACCTTAGAAGAATGTCGTGACCTGAAGGACCAAATTCAACAATTGATTGATACAAAAGTCATACGCTTCCAACAGTGAGTATCTAGAAAGTCGTTTGAAGCGGTTTTCAATAAAGGCTTATGCCGTTTGAGTTTTCTACATTCAGGCTCTATTAAGTTCTGGCAAAGAAAGTATCCGTACTAGCAGATAAACAATAATTTCAGCTTGGATCTATCTCTTCAGTTATTGTCAAATAATGTTTCGTTTAACGTCTTGGTTCATGCTCTTTTGCTTTGTAAATTGGAACTACGTCAGACCCAATTCCCGTTTAAGAGGGGATACGTAGGCGCTCCTATGGAGTTCGATTTTATCCTAATAAAAATTATTATTTTTCCTTGAGTACGTAACTGGGGCAGAATTTTGAGAGGATCTCAAAATTCCATCAAAAGATCATATTCCTGCAAGTCACAATATTAGGGCAGAATTTTTGAGAAGGTTTCAAAAATTCCATGAAAAGAACATTTTCTTGCAAATCAACTACTAAGGTAGAAATTTTGAATGATTTTCAAAATTTCTATCAAAACTAAGAGAACCTCTCTCAATCGAATGTTGTAAAGTCTCAAGACTGTGCCATGGTCTAAGATTCAACAAGCGTTTTTCTAACACTCTCTTATTTTTTGAAAAGAAAAACCTTTTTTCAAAATTTCGTAACCTTTTTAGTTATCCAAAGCCATGCCCGGAGAAAGCCTGGATGTCAAAAATGAAAGGAGCATGTTGGCCAAACCGGAGATACAGATCAACGTCCCCCTCTTTAACTAACTATTTTTCTTTGAATGCAGAAAAGACAGGTACATATGCAATAAGCAATTTCAACAATCACCCGAAGAACCAAGCTGCTTTATACTAGGCCTAATAAACTCCAGTAAATGACACCCCGACTTCCAATAAGATGAAGGTCTAAGCCACTTCATATTCTCAAATATCATAATGAGCTCGAAAGGACAAGACGAAAGAGCAAGCTACCTTATTCTGAGCTCGACAGATCAATAGAAATGACATTCTATCTATCCAACAAGACAAAGGATCAAGCTACTTTATACTGAGTCTGACAATCCCTAGACGAAGTTATAAGCTGCTATTATACTATGCCCGAAGTTGGCATTGTGTTCGAGACTGCATTGTGCCCGAGATATTGCATTGAGCTCGAAAAATCACATTGAGCCCAAGAATTGCATGTGCCCGGAGATTGCATCATGCCTGAGAATTGCATCGCATGTGTCCAAAAATTGCATTGAGCCCAAGAAATTGCATGTGCCCGAGATCGCATTGTGCCCGAGAAATTACATGTGCCCGAGAATACATTATGCCTGAAATATTGCATGCGCCCAAGATCGCATTGAGCCGGAGATTGCATTGAGCCTGAGAAATTGCATTGAGCCCGAGAAATTGCATGTACCCGAGATTGCATTGTGCCCGAGATATCGCATGTGCCCGAGAACTGCATTTGCATGAGCCCGAGAAAATTGCATGTGCCCGAAGGTTGCATTGAGCCCGAGATTGCATTGAGCCCAAATGTTGCATTGTGGCCGAATTGTGCCCGGAAAATTGCACTGTTCCCGAGAATCGTATTGAGCTCGAGAATTGCATGTGCCCAGAGATTGCATTATGCTCGAGGATCGCATGTGCCCTAGAATGATATTGAGCCCGAGGACTATTTTAGAGCTATTATTGAATCAAATCATGTAAACCACAATGAGCCCGAGGAACACATCCACATGGAGTGTCTATCGACTCAAGCTACAAGTTTAAATTAATGCCCGAATTATTGTTCAAACAGATACGCTCTCTTTACTCATCATTTATGTTCCGAAGGCGTCATAGTCTAAAGGCATCATATTTCATGGCCTGAGGATTTAATTTCTGTCTATCATGATCCGAAGGTGTCATAGTCTAAGGGCGTCATTTTCATGACCTGAGGATTTAATTTTTGTGTATCATGACCCTAAACATCATAGCCTAAGACATCATTTTCATAGTCTTAAGGCAAATTCATGGTCTATATGGGAAATTGCATCATGTTTATAAATTATTTTTCATTCAATTGATATATAGGCCCTAATCACTGTCTAGTCATAGTGCAAGCTATAGATTTATAGAGATTGACATATTGCAAACTAGATAGCCCTAATCACTGTCTAGTCATAGTGCAAGCTATAGATTTATAGAGATTGACATATTGCAAACTAGATCAATTGCCCTTTCAGATGTGACCATTGCGTTGATATATCGCGATGAAGGCCCTCTCAAATCTTGGCTACTCATAGGATCTCTTCTCATACCTCAAGCCATGGATAACTTCCTTACACTATTCATTCCATCTCGAGCTCTAATCCTATATGTTAAAGCCTTTATCGCTTTCGTTCGAATTCTGCACTGTTATTTAATTCTTTGGAGTATAGTCCGCTCCTAAATCAAGAACTACACATGGCATGATTCTCGTAATATCAGAGATATGTAGGAGGCTTAAACCAAAGTCTCGGTCATACCTTTTTCCATCCCTATATCATTTCAATTGATCTGATTAACATCTTCCTGTCGGTCGGACAAAATCGGCTACTCAGTCAACTTTGGTTGCCTGAAAATTCATCCTTCATTCTCAAGCAACCAAGGGGCAGCTGTTGACACCCAATTTTGGCCGACCTCTAACCCTTTCCGAATTGCATTTGATTAAATATGTAT
This sequence comes from Solanum appendiculatum, assembly GCA_018342035.1. NCBI lineage: Eukaryota > Viridiplantae > Streptophyta > Magnoliopsida > Solanales > Solanaceae > Solanum > Solanum appendiculatum. The sequence goes on along the minus strand of JAGDQO010000884.1, from coordinate 115,546 downwards.
AACAAAACCTTTTTCTCTTATTATGGTTTAAAAATTTTAAATAACTTTTATGTAAATAATTATATGCTTTAATATGCTTAATTTACAAAACTTATTTATATTTTCATATCAAATTATTATTTTTAAATTATATTTATTGATTGTCAGTTTTATTTTTTTTGAAAATAAATGTTTGACTCATCGGTTTAAGGTTTTAAATATTTAAGTATGCTCATTTTATATAAAAATTATTTGTTATGTGTAGTACATTATTAATTAAATAGCAATTCAACTAATCTTTCCCTAAATTATTCAAATTATAACCTCTTCTGTCCAATATATTTCAATTCATAGCCCTTTCCTATTCAATCCGTTTCGATTCTAGCCTCTCCTATTTTAATTTTATTTTAATTATAGACAAGTCTAATCCTAATCTCAAACTCCACCTGATTCAATCCTAACCGTCTATAAATATCTAAGATTCAATCGTGAGCATTCACTCAAATATGATCAACGGTCCAGATCGATTAATCCCATTCTTTCCTATTTTGACCTAAAAGAACACCCAAAGCCCTAAAATTTTCATTCTCCTCTTTCTCTCCGACCAAAGCCACATCTCCCTCTCATCTCCTCCGTTCTTTTCGCTGCCCGGCTCCGGCGAAGCCACCATCGGGCGACGCAATCCTCTTCTCTCTCCCCCCTTCTCTTCTTCTCCGTCCCTCCTCTCACCAATGAACAACAACAGCAGCCCGGCGAGGTAGGGAACGACAACAACCCCCCGGTGCCACCCTCTTCTTTCTCTCCCCTCTCCAGCCGTGTCTAGCCGGCTCCTCTCTTTCTTCTCTCCCTACTCTCGTTGCTGCCTTAACCAACAGGCTCCACCGAATCGGCATGCTTCGGCGAATACGTCAACAGCAGCAGCCGGCGAAGACCACCGGTCAGCGCCTCCCCTCTCCCTCCCTTCTCACTATCTCTCCGGCGAAACACGCAATCGAACAGCGAGCTATGGTAAGTTTTCTATTAATTATTAAACCTGTCATTTTCAACTCCTTGTTCTTGTTTTAACTATTGTGAGATGATTACTTCGAGAATATTTCAGTTTGAGCCCTTTTACATCACTGTCTACTGTTTTGAGTTGGGTGATTATTACATACTGATTCATGATTAGTATAACAAAGAAGGCATGTATGTGGTAGTGATTTTTCTTGTGTCCAAATTGTGAAGATTATGATTTAGCATGCATATTATAATAGTGATTTTTACCCTTAATTTGCAAATTTCGCATAATTGATCTCTTCTTTTCTCCTCTGTGTTGGCTCCTTAATTGGTTAATTGCAATTGATTCTTTCTCCCTTATATTAATTTGGTCAAATTCCTTTAATTCGTTAGGTGGCGACTCTTCTTTTAAATCAAACCCAAAAGAGTTGTTAGGTCGTGCACTCAACTTGTTTTGCGAAAAAATGGGGCACGACAGGAGTCTACAGGCTGTCGGAGCTTATCAAAAATTGCCTTATAAGGCGAAAGTGGGATATTTTCTCTCCAAAACACAATTTCTATCAGTAAAAAACAGTTTTAAACCGGTAATCCCGCTCCTAAGGAGCTAAAAATCATCAAAAAGAGTAGTATACTCAAAATCATCTCCAAAATCTCTTTCATTTCAAATCCCCCATGTAAAGATGCCATGAATGTACCATGAATATGATTTCACGCCAAAACAATTCGATCATCACCACAAGTTAACTCAAACCACACACACAACTAGGTAGAGAACCCATCAATCCACCCAAAGATACTAACCTAGAACTCCAACTTCTAGCTCACGGCCTTAGGCCCAAAAGTTCAATAATCAAGTACAAGCATAACTCAAGAATTCACAAAGGCACACAAACCGATCCAAAACACACAACAATCTAAGTTTCACGCCACCTACGAGCAATACTAAGGATACTAGGCAATAAGCATAAGGACAAACCTAAACAAAGACTTTCCGGCTAAGACTACCTAAACAACCCAACAATGGCCATAAATCGACTAGGGATCAAAGCCTAAACTAATCCTAATATTTCAACCAAATCATACGATACTACTCAAAATACAATCAATCTAAATGAGCCAAGTCTAAGAAAAAGGATTCATAGCCTACCTCAAGGCTGAAAATCGCACATGACAATTACTCGGGTGCCTTGCCCTTCCGAAGAGCCTTGGAGTGGCGCAAAGCTACGAACAACGCCAAGAGAACACAAAAACAATCACCACAATACAATAATCAATAAAGGAAAACAAAACGAATAAGAAAACCCTAAAAAGTAAAAGTTGGACCCGTGCACGGAATCACAAAATTGACTCTGTCACGAGGTCCCAAACCACTCAAGGAACTTATGCCCCTAAAATGGATACAAACCAAGCTTCGATCAAGCCAACAAAAATCACTCAATTTCAACACCGGAAGCTCTCAAAAACCTCCAAAACCAAGTTCGAAATGAGGAAAAAGTGGCTCCCTTCGTCTTTTAAAAAGACCACTACTAGGCATTAAATTACCCTTCACGAATGTGGAGGCCCCCTCCACGATTGCGGAGGTCAACAAAGCTGATCCTCCACAAACACAGCACGAGGCCCGCGAACGCGAGAGTCTGGGCAGCCAAACCTTTGCAAACGTGAAGGCAAAAGGAGGTGACCCTCCATGAACGCAACACAAGTCCCGCGAACGTGGAGGTCAGGGGGAGCTGGTCTCCATAAACGCGGACAAGGACCCGCGATCATGAAGAAGAAATCAGTGTTGCACTATCAGCACTGCATCAACAACATACCAAGGCAACAAAAACCTCTGTTAGGGGTCCAGAACTCGTTCGGAACCCCGTCAACGCAAAACAAATATGCTACTAAGATGAAAACGACATTCCAGACTCAACGAAATCGACGAAACAACCAACGGATATCGTCTCAATAAAATTTTGACCAAAGTCAACACTTACAAAGAAACACCAAACAAAACATTAAAAGCCACAAAATGTGCTAATTGACTCTTTAAGAACCAAAACACTCGTAGTTGTATAAATCCATTTCATAAACTTTAATAAGTTAAGTTTAAAGGGGAAAACCCCAATACTTGAATATAAGAACTAAACTTTAAAACAGAAAGACATAATCCATAAATTTGTCATATAACTTGGTTTTAGCTGACATCTATATCCTCTAACTTTGAATGTGCACAAGTACACACTTGAACTTGTAAAAAAATTGAACAAGTAGGCACATGTGTCCTACATTGCATCATAAATGTAAAAATCTACGTAGGATACAAATTATCATGTAGAATGCCACGTAGGACGCATGCATCTATTTGTTTAATTTTAACAAATTAAAGTGTCTACTTGTGCACACTCAAAGTTAGAGGGCATAGATGCCAGCTGAGGATAAATCAAAAGGAGTGATAGTAAACTCACCCAGAATTAAACAAAAAAAATCCAATCATTAAAATCAATAAAGATTGCTTTAATGTTAAATTCTAAATAATTGAATAGTCAAGATTACGTTAATTATTTCCTTCTCTCTGGTCAAACATACCAAGTGAAGATAAGACTTAATATTAATGTTAAATCCAAAATAATTTGAATACTCAACTCTTCTAAACCACTATAAATAAGCTTTCAACAATAATCATTCATACATCTCTCACAAAAGATCCCCAATACAAATGACAAAAATTCTTTTAACTTTGTTTGCTTTAGCTCTAATTTTAGGCCAAACAAATGCAGTTATTCATTGTGATACTGGTATTGTACCAAAAATAGTGCCTTGTAAAGGTTTTATAATAGATGAAGATGCAACACCTAGTCAAGAATGTTGTGTTGGATTGCAAATGTTGGCTAAATTAGCTGCTGCCTCACAACAAGACCGCAAAGATATTTGCTTGTGCTTGAGCACTGCAATGAGAAGTTCCCGAGTGAACTATGCAAAAGCTAAACAACTTCCTGATCTATGTCATTTCACTAGCTTTATGCCATTTGAACCTAATCCTGATTGCTCCAAGTAAGTATTACTCACCCCTTTGTCGGAAAATTATGTTGTATAAATATATGTATATATATTAATGTTGACAACTTCGATCTTGATACAAGGTGAAGAGTTAGTGCTAACGGTTGAGGGGTTGCAAAAGCTCTCAATCATTGATAGGTAAGGTGTATACTACTTTATATTTTGACACCCTTGAATTAAAATCCAGGCTCCAAACGTGATTTTATATATTCTTAAAACAGAGGCACTTCCATTTATGTATTTATTAGTACTTCTTTTAATTGATTTGATTTACCCTTTATTCTTGGATGTGTGATTTCAGGGTTATTTGAAGAAGTAGAAGGGAAATCATACACATGTAGAAGAGATGTAGTCTTCTAAGAGAGTGACGATCGATGTTTTTCAAGAAAATGTTGTCAATTTTATTTAATGACAAAATTGTCATCTCTATTTTAATTAAATAAATGATAGAAAATCAATTAAAATATTATGTTTGATAGTTATTCGAGCTTTCCTTTTAATATATATGCATCTTCTTACCCGCTTTTGTGAAGGATCTAGTTCTTTTGCTTATTGCAATGTACTCTTATAAGCAGCTCTTGTAGTAAACATGTTAATGAACTGTTTTTTTAATAGTTTTGGGGATAATGCACAAGTATCTCCTAGACTATGACCGAAATTTCAGAGACACATTTAAATTTAAGTAGGGTCCTATTACCCCCTGAACTAAATTAAAATGGAATAAATACACCATAAACGCTGACATGGCATAGAGAGTGTGTACACTCTCTAGAAGGCAAGTGATAAGTGCATAAATTGGACACGTGTCATTTTTTTATTGATGACTTTATAATTAGTTAGTACACATATTTATTGATATTAAAAACTTATATATATTTAATTATTTTAATTTCTTTCTTTGTAAAATATTTATTTTAATTTCTTTCTCACTTTAGTTTTTTTTAATTAAGATATTATCTTTTCACTTTTAATTATTTTTAAAAACTATGTGTATTTTCTTAAAAAATAATTTTAAAGTGTCCTTTAATTTTAACGTTTTATTTTTTTTATGTTTTATTTGATTTTTCTTACTTATTTTGATATCCGTTCAAAATTAACTTATTTTAAATACAAGATATTTGGAATTAAATTTGAAATTAAATCAAAATGAAAGACAAAGAAAATAAAATCAATAGAAAAATAAAAGAGAAAAAACAATGAATGACGGTAAAAGAAAATTTTCGATACAAGGTAAAAAAATGTGTATTAACTTAATTTAAATACAAGATAAGAAAATAAAAATATCTTTTTTTTAAAAAAATTAATATTTTTTTTAAAAAAATATTTACACATGTGGCAGCGCGAATGTGTACAAACACAACTAACTTGGGTGGTTGAAGGTGTCACGTCAGCACAAAAGTTGCATAAAAATACGAAAAAAATGAGTTCAGGGGGTAATAGGACCCTAGTAAAGTTTAAGTGTATCCCTGGGATTTCAGTCATAGTCTAGGGGTGTGCTTGTGCATTTTCCCGTAGTTTTTTGCTAAAAACTTTATCAATCTTTATTTGAGACATGTTTAATAGCTAATACTTGATAAATTAGACTTCAAGAGTTTGTAAAATCTACAAACTAACACGATACCACAACCATTTAGGAATTGTATGATAGAGTGTATTAGGTAAAATAATATTGGTATAAATGGTTAACTTTTTCCAAAAAAAAAGAAGGAATTTTAGTATAATATTTGACTTAAGTTATCTACGGCCCCTTAAAGTTGTTCGCATAATTTATTTACACACCTTAACTAAGAGTTGTACCTATTGAACACATATACCATTCAAAACATGTACCTATTAAATACTTTTTGATGACATAGTATCTAGGGGTGTTTATTATTCAATTTGGATCGGTTATTGGATAAAATCAAAACCAAACCAATTTAGTTTGTTTTCAAATTTTAAAACTAAACCAAATCAAACGAAAAGAATAATCGTCGATTTGGTTATTATCGGTTTGGTTCGGTTTTTCGGTTTGAAAGTAATAAAAAAATTTAGTACATAGGTGTCTCGATAGACACACACACCTAGTACATGAACAATCCACAGGAAAGCTACTGTGGATTCAATCAAGCAATTAAGCAATACTAGAGTTATTATTACACGGACAAAGTGATTCAATTAAGAGAGTGTGACTATCTTATGTGAGGTAGCGCAAGTAAAAACTAAAGTAATAAATTTTGATAGACTTGGACTTAGGGTTGTAATTGTTGGGCTAAAATTTAAGTATTGTACTTGAGAAAATGGTAAAGTTAAAAGACTTAACATACATCTAGTACATGAACAATTCACAGAAAAACTACTGTGGATTCAATCAAGCAATTAAGCAATACTAGAGTTATTATTTCACGAACAAAGTGATTCAATTAAGAGAAAGTGTGACTATCTTATGTGAGGTAGCGTAGGTAAAGACTAAAGTAATGAATTTTAATAGACTTGGAATTAGGGTTGTAATAGTTGGGCTAAAATTTAATTGTTGGGCTTGAGATAATGGTAAAGTTAAAGACTTAAGTTAATAAAAAAAATTTTAAAATATTTACATTTTATTTATAAATAATATATAAATATATAAAATTTATATATATAATTTCTCGATTCGGTTTGATTATTTTTGCGGTTTTTTTAGTAAAATCAAAACCAAATCAAATAGTATCGGTTTTCAAAATTTAAAACCAAACTTAACCAAAGAAAACCAAATATCAGTTTTTTAATCAATTTGGATCGAATTACGATTCGGTTTGGTTTTCAACCGTAACCATGAACAACCCTGTAACACCTCGGACTTTGGAAAAGGTAAAAATGGGTTAACGAGCAGGTCCTCAGGCCTAAAACCAACCATGAACCCTTCATGGTTGGCCAAACGAACCGTTCAGGGCACCACTGGCAGTTTAGAGGCAGTGGGCTGGCCCTTTAAGGCAGCCCTGAAAAGGGCCATCTGTACGGCTCCCTAAACGGCCGGTGATGTTTTGTATGGTCTGTTTAGGGGCCCATATAGGTCACCCGTCAGTTTTTTAAATAAAGGTTATTCTAGACTTTTCCTATGTGTTTAATACTTAAGTTGTGTCGTTTTAATCCCTATTATAAGCCCTATATAAATTATTTAAGTCCTAAAACTATCCATTCTAAAATCATTTTCCTAAAACCCAATTCCCTCCTAGTTCTTCCCCAAAATTCACTCTCTAAACCTAAGAAAAAAGAAACTAGGGTTTCAACCAAAGATCTCCAATTCACCATAGCTCTTGGATTTCAATCAAGGTATGTGAGTACTCAATAATGGAGTACTTTCTTCCATTGGGTCCCCAAGATTTCCAATTTTAAAAGTTAAATTCTCAATTCAAAGTTAGGGTTTTATTCAATCTCCATGGGTTCTCTACAATTGTGATTTTGTATCTTTTGATGCATGAATTGAAGTAATTACATGTTTTTAAGTTGAATTCACATGAACCCATGCATGATCCGTGATTTTTGACTATGAACACATGATAAAGTTTATGAACTATGATCTATGAATTTTATAAAGATATGCATGCTTTTATGAAATTAATGTTTTATGAATGGGCTAAATTGATTATGTTGAAGATGAAGGAAGCTGACGATTGGAACATGTCAAAGGAACAGGTCCAATGAAGCTGACTGACAAGTTTAATGTAATATAGTTAGAGTCCTAGCTGAAGTCGACTAGGATTATATTAGGAAAATGATTATATTACGACTAGGATTAGTTTATTTATAATTGCATTATATTACGACCACGATTAGATTATTTATAATTGCATTATTATTATAGTAGTAATAGGTATTGTAGTAGGACTCTAAGTATAGTTAACTTACGACTCTACAATTTTCTCCCTATATAAGGAGCTTGTACTCAACAATTTTAATCATCAATACAATCCTTGATTTCTCTAATCCTAGACATGAGAATTCTACATACTACACCCATATTCAATATAATGATCTTATTAATGCATGAATTGAGTTGTACTGTATGTTTGATGAAATCCATGTGAGCCCATGCTATATGCTTATGATTTGATTATGAACTATGGTTTGATTGGGAATGTTGCTTTGAGATTATGCATAGAATGTGGAATTGAAGAATCTACGACTCGAATAAGTTTCAAGAATGTTTTTCATTAACCCATGCTTGTATGTATGATTGAATATGAAATCAAGCATTGATGGCATGAAAGTTTATGAATAAGACTTAAAGGATACTTTCGAAAAAATTGCCAACATGCCTTGATGAACTGGTTGCTTCAATTGTGATTTTATTGATTAGTTTCTATCTTTTGATGCATGAATTGAAGTAATTACATGTTTTTGAGTTGAATTCACATGAATCCATGGATGATCCATGATTTTTTACTATGAACACATGATGAAGCTTACGAACTATGATCTATGAATTTTATAAAGATATGCATACTTTTATGAAATTGATGTTTTACGAATGGCTAAATTGATTACACCCAAATTCAATCTATATGATCTTATTAATGCATAAATTGAGTTATATTGTATGTTTGATGAAATCTATGTGAGCCCATGCTATATGCTTATGATTTGATTATGAACTATGTTTAGATTGGAAATATTGCTTTGGAATTATGCATAGAATGTGGAATTGAAGAATCTACGGCTCGAATAAGTTTCAAGAATGTTTTTCATTAACACATGCTTGCATGTATGATTGAATATGAAATCAAGCATTGATGGCATGAAAGTTTATGAATAAGACTTAAAGGATACTTTCATGCCTTGATGAACTGGTTGCTTCCTATTGAAGTATTCTTATACGAAAGATGATCATAATTGAGATGCTTAGATTGGTGTCTCTATAAGTAAGTTATGAAGTCATGATAACGAAAGAAGCTACTCTTAAAAGAATGATGCATTAATTTCGTGGTGAGTTGTACCTAGCATCGAGTGGACTAGCGGTGATTACCCATGTCCCATAAACTACGTGCCACCGTAGGATAGGCCAAGTGTTCATGAATAAAAGAAGGATAGAGGCGAGTACCCATGACTCTGAATGCTTGAGGTCTTGAGGGGACTAGTGGTGTGTACCAGAGTCTCAAAGTTATGAAGATGATCCTATATGTCCCGACAAGATATTTAGGGCCCTCTTCGATGGGGTAACTCATCGAACTTCATGATTATCTCTCATGGTTATATGTCGGTTAATGGTCTTTCTTGCACACTTAAAAGAATGGCTTAACCTTATGGCATGATTCTTATAGTTTGCATTGACCTTATTATCATGATTTATGCTTATATGTTCATGTATGTTCCCCATACTTAGTACATTCCATGTACTAATGCATACTTGTGCCTACATTATTTCACTAATGTAGGGTTTGAGGACTCTTCTCCCTCTGTTTGTGGCTAGTGAGCACTTAGAGATTTTGAAGACTTGGTGAGTCCTTATACTTCGAGAATAATGTCACATTTATTGCTTTCCTTATGTTTCAATTTCAGACATTGTATGTGGTGTACGGGTTACGTCCCGACCACTCTGTTGATGTAATAAATAGCTTGTATAGACTTTGATATACTTCCTCTTATATGTCAAAATCTTTACTTCTTATAAGATTTTATGATTTTCTCTATAATGTTATGTATATGTATGCCAAGAGGTTTGTGTAGGGCCTCTCGAGGTCTTATACGTCATATCACATCTAGGGTGTACTTTGGGTTGTGACAAACCCTAATGGTATCATAAGTGTAATATACATCTAAGAACGCGTATGAAGCCAGAATAATCTTTTTGCGGACCAATCAAAAATGGACATATCAACATAAGAAAAATTATAATTTGAACATAATTTTTTTTTAAAAAAAAATCCCTAGTAGTTGTCTTTCCCAATTAATATTTCCCCAATTGAACTTCTCAATTCAATATTACCTAGAACCCTCATCATCGGCTAAATTCCTTTGCTACCATCCCTCGACTCACCCCTTTCTCATATAATCCTTCATTCTTTCTTTCTAGCATCATTCCACTGACATTAATATCATCATTGCCGTTATTTTCATTGGAAAAGTATCAATTAAATAAATAACCAGTAGACACTTGAATTTGTATAAAATTGAATAAGTAGACACATGTGTCCTACATTGCATAATATATGTGGAAATCTAGGTAGGATATATACAAATTATCACGTAGGATGTCACGTAGGACGCATGCGTCTATTTGTTCAATTTTAACAAGTTAAAGTGTCTACTTATGCGCACTCAAAGTTAGAGGACATAGATATCATCTGAGGCTAAATCAAAAGGAGTGGTATTAAACTCACCCAGTCAATAAAGATTACTTTATTAATGTTAAATTCAAAATAATTGAATAGTCAAATTACTTTAATTACTACCTTCTCTCTGGTCAAACAAACCAAGTGAAGATAAGACTTCATATTAATGTTAAATCCAAAATAATTGAATACTCAACTCTTCCAAAACACTATAAATAGGTTTTCTACAATAGTCATTCATACATCTTTCAACAAAGATCCCCAATACATCATCAATAATTCAAGAAAAAATGGCAAAAATTATTTTTACTTTGTTTGCTTTGGCTCTAATTTTAGGCCAAACAAATGCAGTTATTCAATGTAAGACTGATATTATACCAAAAGTAACTCCCTGTAAAGGTTTTGTACTAGGTCCAGATGCAACACCTAGTCAAGATTGTTGTGTTGGATTGCAAGGTTTGTCTAAAATAGCTGCTGCCTCAGAACAAGACCGCAAAGATATTTGCTTGTGCTTGAAAACTCTAATGAAAGGTTCCCAAGTGAACTATACAAAAGTTAAACAACTTCCTGATCTATGTCACTTCACTAGTTTTATGCCATTGGAACCTAATGCTGATTGCTCCAAGTAAGTATTACTCATCCTTAATGTTGTATAACTTGCGACACCCATCGTCGGAAAATTACATTCTATAATGTTGACACTTTTTGGCACAAGGTGAAGAGTTACTGCTTACGGTTGAGGGTTGCAAAAGCTCTCAATCGTCGGTAGGTAAGGTGTATACTACTTTTTATTTTGACACACATGAATTAAAATCCTGACTCCAAACGTGATTTTATATATTCTTAAATCAAAGGCACTTCCATTTATGTATTTATTAGTATTTTTTTAATTGATTTTATTATCTTGATTTACCCTTTATTCTTGGATGTGTGATTTCAGGGTTATTTGAAGGAAAACCATACACATGTAGAAGAGATGTATGTAGTCTTCTAAAAGAGTGACGATCGATGTTTTTCAATAAAATGTTGTAAATTTTATATACTGACAAAATTGTCATCTCTATTTTAATTAAATAAATGATAGAAAATCAATTAAAAAATTATGTTTGATTGTTATTCGAGCTCTCCTTTTAATCTATATACTGACAAGTTATTTAAAAAATAAATACAAATAATAATTCAAACGGCTAATTCTTTCGAAGGCGATAAACTTTAGTCACTAAAATTTTATCAATCTTTATTTGAGGCATGTTTAGTAGCTAAGTTTTGCATATGATTCTTATGTTGGTTAATCATTTGTTAAATATCAAAATTTCATATTATTAACCTAGATTATACTCCCTCTATCTCAATTTATTGACTCACTTTCTTTTTTTCGTCAGTTTCAAAAAGAATTGACACATTCCTATATTTGGTAGCAATTTAATTTTAAAATGTCCATTTTACCTTTATTGAAATGATTTATAGTCACACAAATATTTATGATTTTTTCAGGCTACAAATTTTTAAAGTTTTTCTTTTTTTTAAAACTCTGTACCAAGTAAAACTAAGTCATATAAATTAAAACCGAGGAAGTAGCTCTCTAGCTCATGACCCTCCTTGCCTATAGCTCACTAGCTCATGTCTCTTAGCTCAACAACCACAGTGTCTTAAATGGTAGATAGAGTTCAAAATACTTGAAAAATTAGACTTTAAGAGTTAGTAAAATCTACAAACTAACACGATACCTCAATCATTTAGGAATTGTATGATAGAGTGTATTAGGTAAAATAATATTGGTACAAGTGGTTAACTTTTTTTTTTTTTTAAAAGGAATAATGTTGGTATAAAATTTTAGTATAATATTTGTTAACAAATTTAAGTCTAATAAATTAATACCAATATTATTTTGATATTTTGGGATTGTTTGGTATATTGTATTACCATACTCATTCATGTATTAACAAGTCATTGTATTACTAATAAAGCTGTCAAAATATGTTTTGGCATGTTAGGCTGGCCCAAGTGGGGTTGGATTTAATTTTTTGAGCCCATTTAGGAACGATGCTTTTTGACACAGCCTTATTTGGCCCGCTATCCTCGTAAACCCAACCCGTGAGGTCAGCCCGTGGGTTGTGAATTTTAAAAATATATTTGGCCAACAGAAGCTTCATAAGTTGTATCTCCGGGATTGTGCCATTAGTTTGCAGTAGCTTAACTTCCCTGAGGTGATTAAACGTCACATCTGAGAAGATTCCAGAGGTGGTATATCATTGTCATCGCAGTCCACCTAAGAATGATGAACCAAAACTCAACTCTGGAAGAAAATACCATAAAACAGAATCAGAGGCGTATCCAGAATTTCGAGATGAGGAGTGCACTACTGTAAAAAGGTGGATCTAAGATGTAAATTTGATCGGATATATCTATATATATATAAGATTCAGATTTCTAACCTCACATAGAGAGGTGCACTCAATCATCATCTCATAATATGATACTCCGAGTATGGGTTCACACATCTATATTTCAATATTTTTTTAAAAATATAACACTATTATATATGATCTCGGGAGGGGAGCATGGGTTCACGTGAACCCGGTGACCCCCCCTAGATACACCTCTGAACAGAATGACTCAAAGCCCAAAAAGATGTTCCGTGATTGAAAATGCAGTAATGAAGCAACATTTACCATGTCATTCAAGTGGAGGAGCTCGAGAGCAGAGAAAGACTCAAAAAACTTCCTGCTCCCACGTAATATTCCCTATGCAAAGGTGAAAGCTTTGCCAGACGAGGGATATTTTTTAAACAGACAGATCTTAAATTGCCTGTGTAGTCGAAGGATCTCAGATTTGGAGCACTAATTTCAATGAACGAGAGATTAAACGTCCAAGCAACTTGGAAGAAATTGCAACATCACGTAGTTCTATCAAATCCTTTCAAGTATCGAACAATTCTGGAGAGTCAAATGCCTTAACTCGAAACATGTGAAAAATGAAGGCCGCAATTTGTATAGGCTACCCCTGATTGGAAGTCTAAAAACAAGACGTTGAATGTCTTTTCTAGAGAGGAAACGTATCAAGTTGTCAATATTAGGACACGTATCCAAATAAGGAACGCAGAGGGTAAACTTTGTAACTGGTCCTGTATGAAAGATCAAAATGTGGTTGATAATCTTTACAAGCTTACTTGTAAGGTCAGCTAAATCCTCCTCAGGTTTCCAAAGTGTGTGAGAAACTGTCAACACAGGAAGTCCATGCCATATATTTCTCCATTTTTTCGATAAGATACTTGTCCTCCCAACATCTCGAAAAGGCAAACACATAAGGATTCCATCTAATACATTCCTAGGAAGGTCACAAAGTAATGTTCGATGGGAACACTGCTTTCTGCACTTATGTCTCATATTATATAACGATATTCGCCAATAAGAACCTGTAGGAAATACACAACAGAACACAAAAATGAGGAACATCTCCAAACTATCTGGATAAAACTTCAGTCACATTGTCAATTTAACAAGTGACAAATGTAAGAAGAGCAGAAAGGGCGCTCATCCATCTCCTCTTAATATACAAAGTTGCATGCTTTACAAATGCAGAGGATTAAACAGATTTGTTATTCAAAATTAAAAATCAAAAGAAACGAAAACAGGAAACTGGCCAATTGCCATTTGCTTCTATTAAGCTTATCAAACTGAATCGATAGCTACACAATAAGGTATGGAGGTCGAGGATCAGTCATTAGGCTAGACGGTTAATAGGTAGCAGAGTGTTATCTCAACCTGTTTCTTTTTCTTCTATATATACTACTATATGTTGCTGGTATCTTATTATTTTATTGTCATATTTTCTTGCCACCATGCTTCAAATTCTTCTTTTTATCAAGCCGAGAGTCTATCAAAAACAGTTTGGGGTATCCTACCTTCCCAAGATCCCACTAGTAGAATTACATTGTGTATGTTGTTGTTGTTATTTAATAGGTCGATTTAATTCAGAAATTAGTCTTTTTCGTCTAGCTAAGGGTCTATCGGCATGGGCGGAGCCTATCCCGACCGAAAATTACACTATCGACACATAGTTAAAATTATTTATTATGTATATATAGTAGATGATGAATGTCTCTGGCTAATTCGTATATTTTTGTATTCATATTTTGAGCCCCTTAGTAAAAGTACTAGTTACACCACTTACTATAGGAACAACCTTTCTATCTCACACCCCCACAAACCACAAACATAGAGGTAAAGATCTACGTACATCTTACCCTCCGCAAACTCCACCAGTGGAAATTAACCCCCACTCCCCACCACCCCACACACACAAATTGCAAAACCCTATTCTCCAAAAAGATTAATAAGAAACAAGAAAAAAAAATACATTACTGGAAAACAGATATTAAGCTTACCAAAAACTTGATAATGGCCTTTCGCCTTTCTCTTGAAGTGTTTATTTATCGGCCTATGCTAAATTTGAGCACAAGATATGCTGGAATTAATTATATTGAAATTAGTTACCTTGTTATTCTCTTTTTATTATTAAATTTTTATACATTGAATAAGTTGTTTATTTATAAAAACACTTCTCGACTTATTTAAAAGAAAAGGGTTTGAGGGACCTTAAAGGGTATTTTTATCATTTTATCTCGAGATAACTTACTTCGATACTATTATTTCATCTTTTAATAAGGATAACTTATCCGTTAGAAATTCCATATATATTACTTCTGATAATACAATTAAACTTAATTAGAATCAGAAGTTACGTGTCAGACGTGGTACATATAGCATATTTATAAATTTTGAACATACACAAATTGCTTAAAAACTGTACAAAAAATTCACCTCCCATGAGTAGATGTATAAGCAAACTTGAGAAGTAATTTTTACATGCCCCATTTCAGTCCAATCGGTCAATTTGATACCCCTAGATTGTTATCCCATGATCGGGAATGACCTTGAGGGTGATTATGTATGATATTATTTTGCAAAATCTGGTTCATGTTCTTTCAAAAACTGTTTTGGCAATGAGAATTATGTACTAAACTTTAATTTAATCTTATACCACACATAAGTAACTTACCAACATCATTTTTTTAAACCTCTATGTTAGCCTGATCATGAGTTTACAATCGGTTACCTGAATCCTCACTATCTATTAGCAGCAATAGTAGATCAATTCATTTGTTATCATTTCAGAACTATAAAATCACAAAAACAATCTACTATTAGTTTGCGGAAGACACACAAGGCTTCTCTAAGTGAGCATATCCACAAATATACCGAACTACTAATACCCAAGAAGAATTCATTTCTTTAGTTTACTCGAGTCATCCCACGATAACTCGTTAATAAGGCAAATGTGCTGCAGTCTCAACACGTGCAATTCATATGTTGCTTAGCACATGCCTATATTAATATCTTTAGCCGTCCTAGTATACACATAATTAATAAAGAAATATTGTACAATAATAGTAGTACTTTAATTAAAACCATATCTTAATTAGGTGAATAACTTAATAAGTTTGTCTGAAAATATCTTCAAAGTATAGAGTCTATAGTGAAACTTCTTGTTAAGTATTGTTTTTAACGGTTTAAATAATCGTGTTTTTTAGGCCATAAATTTTCTAATTTCTTAGCCAAAAAAAGAATGGTATCGCAATAGAGCTTAATAGTATCGTAATGGTATCTCTTTTCATATTTTGAAT
The DNA here is from genome assembly GCA_018342035.1 of Solanum appendiculatum. Classification (NCBI taxonomy): domain Eukaryota; kingdom Viridiplantae; phylum Streptophyta; class Magnoliopsida; order Solanales; family Solanaceae; genus Solanum; species Solanum appendiculatum. The sequence goes on along the minus strand of JAGDQO010000884.1, from coordinate 99,556 downwards.
TCCCTCATAGCCTTATCACTATAATATTATCAGATGTAGATTTGAATATACAAATTCTACCAAACTAAATAACTTTAGTTTATATCTTATATCTTATATTTAATTATATAAACATACTAAAATTAAAAGATTCAAAATCCATATAATATATAGTAGTAATACATAATATATAAACATAACTTGGTCCTAAAAATATATATATTTCAAAGTATCTTTCACAAGTTAATATCCACAATATTCTAAGTGGCTTTCACGTTGCATATCCACTAAGTTTAATTCATTAGACTAAAGTTTCTGATTCTCTGACAAATTATTCATTTCTTTCCAAAATCTCTATGTATAAAATATAGAAAACTTAAGAAATACAAAATAACTATAATATGATGAGTACATTGTATTGGTGCGGTATATAATATTTCCTATATACGAAGCTCTGATTTTAAAAAATTCAAAAAAAAGGGAAGGTACGTGCACAAGTGCCCAAATCTAAGATGATAGCTTAAAATAATAGTAAAATATATTTTTAAAACTTTTCATTCAGTATTCATATTGACCGATTAAATTCAGATTTATATCGAAAAAATTAAAAATAGATGTAAAACATTTCTTAATAAAAGTGTATAGTAAAATTCACGATTTCTCATTAAGAAAGAAGGTGTATTAATTATTTCAACGCAATTTTATTAGTGTAAAATATTATTTATACAAAAATAGTAATGGACATCAAATATCAATCACCTAGTAGAATCATTATTTCATATCGTATGTACAAATACAAAGTTAAATTTAGATTTACCTCGAAAAACTTCAAAATATGAAATAACACTTGTTAATAAAAGTGATTTTGTACCAAAAAGTACTAAAATTCAAGATTTTTTTAATCAAAAAAATATATTTATTATTTCATCGTAATTTTATTAATGTAAGATTGTATTATTTATTATTTATATAAAAACAGTAATAGGCCAATAATACCGCCCACTGGAATGACTTTACCGTCACTTTATCCTTCACTAAAATATGGTCCTTTTCCCATTTGTATCTAAAGAGTTTAACGTCACGGAGTCAGAATTTTAATTTTATGAGTAAAGTTATTATGTGCAATAAAATTCGTAGCTAAGTTTCTATGTTAAAATGAGAAGTTTTATTGTCTAATATTTGTCTGAGTAACCTTAGAATCAGAGGTGAATGATATTTATTATCTAAGCAACTTACATTTTTACTCGAAATTTGGCTTTTAAAATCAGCAAAACCAAAATTCAAACGTCATTGTAACGATCATGACGGAAGACAAGTTAAAGCGAAGGACTATGACAAACATTGATAAGTTTCCAAAAAATATGTGTTTGTCATACCTTAGACGACTCTCAATAAATTCACATGTTTATGTATGTTTTTTATACACAAATAGTATAAACCCAATCAAAAGACAAATATATAATTTGTTGCACCAAAAGAATACGTGTCACCAAAAGAATACTACCTATTAGAGTTACTTAATTTATTCTGTACACATATTGTAATTTACTTATTCTTGTGTACCACTTATGTAATACTTATGAAATATTTGTCAATATATAATATTCTCTACCTCCACATTGGGGGTTAGGTTTTCCACTCTAACATGGTATCAGCCTAATTAGTAAAATCTCTCTTCCTGGTTGCCGCCTCCTCTTCTCTTCTCTTCTTCTTCTTCTTTCGATTATACCCTCTCTCATCCCACTCGATTCTGATTTCCGTTTCTCGCTTCTACCTTCTACACACTGATCATGGCTGCCTCCTTCACCAGTGACGCCACCCTTCCAATTGCCACTGTTTTGCACATGCTCACGATTAAGCTCTCTTCCACCAATTATCTCTATTGGAAAAATCAGATGCTGCCCCTACTTTCTTATCAACGCTTATTGGATCATGTTGATGGGTCCTCCATGGCTCCTCCATCATTACTTCTTGCAGATGACAAAGAGGTTTTGAATCCTCTTTACGCTGCCTGGCTTGCCTCTGATCAGCGGGCTGTCATCATCCTTAATTCTTCACTTACGAAAGAGGCGGTCTCTGAAATTTTGGGTCTCACTACAGCCCGACAAATCTGGGTTGCTCTCGAATCTGCTTATAGCAATTCTTCCGTTGAACGCGTTCATAATCTGCGAGATCAACTTCGTCAATTTGTCAAAGGTACCTTCTCTGTTGCTGAATTTGGCCGTAAATTTAAATCCATCTGTGATCAGTTAGCTGCCATTGGTCAGCCTGTTGATGATATCGATAAACTACATTGGTTTTTATGCGGCTTAGGAGCCTCCTTTGAGACTTTTTCAACTGCCATTCGTGCCACCAAACCAGCGCCTACCTTTCGCGACTTACTCTCACAGGCTGAGAGTCATGAACTCTTTCTCAAGTCACTTCATGGTGCATCATCATCACCGCCTGCTGCTTTCACGGCCCTGTCGCATCGACCGTCCTCTAACATCGGTGGCCGTGGTCGATCTAATAGGGGCGGTGGTTCGAGTGGTCGAGGTCGCGGCCACAGGCCACCCCACTGCCAGTTATGTCGAACAGATGGCCACTATGCCAGTGCTTGTCCTACTCTTGCTACCATTGCCACTCAAGCTGCCTCTCGTGACGCAAACTTGGCTCAAGCGTTTAATGCCCAATGTCATGTCACTATTTCTGCCCCTGATTGGTATGTTGATTCCGGGGCCACTGATCACATGACTTCGTCTTCACCAAGTGTTCATCATGCTTCTCCATATTCCGGCAATGCTAACGTGACATTTGGAAATGGTACTGCTCTTCCTATCACTCATACGGGTTCATCTACTGTTTCTAATAATCTGCACTTGCGTGATGTTCTAGTTGTTCCACATCTTGCCAAGAATCTTTTGTCCATTAGTAAATTAACACATGATAATCCGGTGGATGTTTTGTTCTCTCAATCGTTTTTTCAGATTCAGGACAGAAAAACGAAACAGGTTCTGACTCGAGGCAAATGTGAGAATGGGCTGTATGTTTTGCATAATGAGCATCAAGCTTTGGCGGCTATTACAAATTCAAGTTTGAAGGCATCTTATGAACTTTGGCATAGTCGGTTAGGGCATGTTGCCTTTGATACTGTTTTACTTTTGCATAAGTTAGGTTGTTTGTCTGTTACTTCTATTTTACCTAAACCGGTCATTTGCTCTTCTTGTCAACTATCTAAAGGACACCGTTTGTCATTTGGTTTAAATAATAAACGATATTTGCATCCTTTGGACTTGATACATTGTGATTTGTGGGGCCCTGCGCCTATTACATCTACTGATAACTATAGGTATTATGTGGCCTTTGTTGATGACTACTCTCGCTTCACTTGGTTTTATCCTCTCCAAACCAAGTCTGGGTTTGCAACTGTTTTGTCTGTTTTCATGAAGTTTGTGCAAACTCAATTCTCTCGGAAAATTAAGGTTTTTCAAAGTGATGGAGGCACAGAGTTTGTTAATCACACTGTTCGTCGATTATTTGAAGAAAATGGCACCTTTCACAGGTTATCTTGTCCGTATACGCCCCAGCAAAACGGTAGAGTTGAAAGAAAACACCGTCACATAGTGGAAACTGGTTTGGCCATGCTTTTCAATGCAAATGCTCCTACCTCTTATTGGGTAGATGCGTTCAGCTCCGCCGTTTACATCATCAATCGTCTACCTACAAAGGTATTAAACAACAAGTCTCCTTTTGAACTCCTGTTTTCTGAGAGGCCCAATTATCATAACTTCAAGGTCTATGGCTGCCAAGTATTTCCATATCTTCGAGACTATGCAAATCACAAGTTATCTCCGAGAAGTCTTCCGTGCATCTTTATCGGTTATAGCTCTCAATACAAAGGTTATAGGTGTCTTGATCCGGCAACATCTCGAATCTATGTCACTCGCCATGCTCGTTTTGATGAACATTCTTAACCTTTTTCGGGCGCTACTTCATCTAAGGACTTAAACTCCTTGCAACTCGCAACCTTTTTGGAGCCTTTTTCCATGCCTGAAGAATCATCAACAGTCACTGGTCCTTCTTCTCCGCCGGCCTCACCGCATTTACCTTCTCTGTGTCCTCCTTGTTTTGATGATTTTAACGGTGATATCCCAACAGTACCGCAGCCCTTACATGCTGATCCGTCTGATGTTTCAATCACTGAAGAGCAGCCAGTTCGTGTTACTTCCACACCGTCCCGGGTTGAAATTCCCTCTCAACAACCTGCTGCCTCATCTCAGCAGCCTCTGTCGGACGTTTTGGGTGATTCTTTGGCTACAAATCAGCTTACTGAATCAGTGTCCTCTCCAACAGTTCACCCCATGGTAACTCGGTCCAAGGCGGGCATTTTTAAACCTTCCACTCGTCATCAAGCCAACTTAGCTCATCTTGAAACTCATCGCCTTTTTACAGCTTTATTTGCTTCCTCTGAACCAAGAGGGTTCAAGTCGGCTGCTAAGAACCCACAGTGGATGGCCGCAATGCATGAGGAAATGACAGCTCTTACTCAAAATGCTACATGGAGCTTGGTGCCTCGTCCACAATCTAGCAATGTTGTTGGTTCCAAATGGGTTTTTCGCACTAAGTACAACTCAGATGGGTCTGTTGAACGTCTCAAAGAGAGACTGGTGGCTCAGGGATTCACTCAAATTCCTGGCTTAGATTATTCCCACATTTTTAGTCCGGTGGTTAAGGCTTCTACGGTAAGAATTGTTTTATCTCTTGCTGTCATTAACAATTGGAAGCTTCATCAGCTTGATGTCAAAAATGCATTCTTGCATGGTCATCTGAATGAAATTGTCCATATGGAACAACCACCTGGCTTTGCAGACTCTCGATTTCCTGATCATGTGTGTCGCTTGAACAAAGCCTTGTATGGCCTCAAGCAAGCTCCGTGTGCTTGGTTTCAGCGCTTAAGTTCCTTTCTTCTCAACAATGGCTTTACGTGCAGTCAATCCGATACCTCTCTGTTTGTTTTCAAACGTGCCTCCTGCATTCTGTACCTGCTCGTATATGTTGATGATTTAATCCTAATTGGAAACCGAACTGACATCATGGCTGCGTTTATCTCTCATTTAAACCAGGAGTTTGCAATTAAAGATCTTGGAGATCTCAATTACTTTCTTGGTCTTGAAGTGACCTACACTGATAATGGTTTATTTCTCAGCCAATCCAAGTATGCTCGTGATATCCTTGAACGAGCAGCTTTACTTGATTCTAAGCCTGTGCACACTCCCTTAGCTCCTCATGAGTCATTCATCACCACTGGTGATCCCTTTCAAGATCCAACACGTTATCGGTCTCTAGTCGGTGCATTGCAGTATCTCACAATTACTCATCCGGATCTGTCATATGCAGTGAATCAGGTTAGTCAGTTCTTACAGACACCAACTGTTTTTCATTTCCAGTGTGTCAAGCGAATACTTCGGTATGTCAAAGGCACACTTGCCTATGGCCTGTTGTTCACTAAGCCGAATGATGTTTCCATTCTTGGTTACTCGGATGCTGATTGGGCCAGATGTCTAGAAACTCGCCGATCTACTTATGGATACTCTATTTTTCTTGGTGGAAACTTAGTATCCTGGAGTGCCAAGAAACAACCAACTGTCTCCCGCTCAAGTTGTGAATCAGAGTATCGAGCCATGGCAAATACTACGGCTGAAATTGTATGGATAACTCACTTACTTCGAGAACTTCATGCTTTGCCTCCTGATCGCCCCACGCTGTTATGTGACAATCGCAGTGCGCTCTTCCTCACACAGAATCCTGTGTCTCATAAAAGGGCAAAACACATTGACCTGGATTATCACTTCATTCGGGAGCTTGTGTCGTCTGGTAAACTCTACACTAAATTTGTCCCGACCACACTTCAGGTGGCTGACATCTTCACTAAGAGTCTTCCTAGGCCTCAGTTTGAGTATTTGCTCGCAATGCTTCGTCTTAGTCCGCCACCGTTTCGCTTGAAGGGGGGTATTAGAGTTACTTAATTTATTCTGTACACATATTGTAATTTACTTATTCTTGTGTACCACTTATGTGATACTTATGAAATATTTGTCAATATATAATATTCTCTACCTCCACATTGGGGGTTAGGTTTTCCACTTTAACACTACCTCACACAACACACACACATACACTACTATATAAATACAAACGATCAGCCAAGAAAAAAAGAGAAAAACATGTTTATTTCCTTTCAACCACAATCAACACAACACCAAATTATTTTTTCTTCTCTCCAGACGCACACAAAAAGGAAAAAAAGCAAACAAAAAAAAACATACTCCATTTTACTTTATTTTTCTTTCAAAAATTCACCAACACATTCACATATTATCTTCCTTTCTCATTACTACTTTCATATAAACACAATATATATACCACCACATACAATCTACAAAAGTTTTGTGGGCGTTCTAATTGAGCTTCGGTCAAAATTTTACGGTACTTATTTTCTTCATTTGAGGTATAGCTTTGCCTTAAATCTTTAATTTATTTATGGAATTTGGTGAAATTATATGATTAGTTTTTTTTATAGTTTTGTTTTATTTATAATTTGATTGAAATGAATATTGACATCTTGAGTTATATTTATATTATTTAATTTGTTGGTGCAAATTCCTAAAAGATGAATAAAATCTTATTATTAGGTAAGAATTTTATTTTTTGTTGTTATTCAATTATGTTGTGCCTAAGCCATTATTTTTATGACATTGTCGTAACTTAATGTTGACGTCAATTGCATATTTTAATTTACATATTTTTGAATAAATGAGTCATTACGTAATAAACAAACAAATGGGTTATGTTATTGAACTTGAATATACTTTATTTTGGGTTGATGGAATCCTTTGATATGGGGACTAATTTAATTTAATTTTTTTTTAAAAAAAATTAACCGTCTTGAATTCATAAAAATAAGAGTAAGAATTTTTAATACTAGATGAGTTTTAGACAGGCTAAAAATATTTGTTTCAAATAAGAATGTGGTTACACATCTTTTTTGAGACACTAAAAGGAACTCAAGGATGCCGTGACGCACCTTGTCCAAAAATATAATTAATTTTTATTAATTTAAAGTAGAGACTTATAGACAAAAATTATTAAGTGCGGCGCAAAGAAGATAATTATGTCTCTAAATGTCACGACCAAGAATGCAGTTACGTATCTAGGTTGAGACGAATAAAAGTTCAACAAATAAAGAATATGAGCAAACATGTCTTGCAACATAATTTATCCAAAAAATAATTTAAGTTAAGTATAATTTAATAAAAGTGACCGTGCTAGAACCACGGGACTCGAGGGATGCCTAATACTTTCCCCTCGGTCAACAGAATTCCTTGCTCGAATTTTTATTTTCGCAGACCAAAATAAGAGTTATCTCCTTTTGATTAGGAATTTAAATGAAAAGGTGACTTGGAACATCATAACTATAATTCCAAGTGGCGACTCCAAAAAAAAAATGATCCCTATTCAATAACGTCACTTTAATTGGAAAAACCCTTTCCGCAGTAGGAAAAGGGGTGTGACATCTCTGGCGACTCTGCTAGGGAAATAACAAGAATTCGAGCTTTACAATATTGAATTTTACTTGATTTTATTATTTTTTTTGGATATATTGTGTATGATGGCCTAATATGTTACTTGCTGCTCCTTTATCGCTTTTATAATATTGAACTGTATTAAATTGTCTCTTCTTGCGCAACCACTCAGAGTCTATAATAACACTTCACACACATTCACAGGAATGCAGTTATGCATCCTACTTTCTATTGAGATAAAGCCAGAGTCTTTTGGAACCTGGTGAAGGATTGTTAGTAACACAGGTTAGGCGGGGTTGGACCAGCTATGAAGTCGGAATAGCGTTGTTACCGATAAGTTACCCTTACCTGGCTCAAGTTGTCCACTCGAGTAAGTCAGTCTAGACACCTATCTCCTTTAGGTTTAAACCTAGTAGAACGGAAGCACAGACATGTGTATCCTTAGTAGGCTCTGCTTATTTATATCATTTGCATTTGACTTAGTGAGACTCGAAACAAGAGTTGGGTCTATCTAGGACATAAATCCCTCTCTTATTTGTCCGCTTAGATCATTTTATGTGCTCATGAAAATGCATTTATTTCGAAAGTCTTTGCAAATTTTAGTGTGATTAGTGGAATGAGGAAAAATTATCTTTCAATTTTTATAAAATACAAAAATAAAAGGAGTAAAACACAAAAGTATTTTTTTTAGAAATTATTATACATTTCTTAAAAACGAAATAAAAGATTTTTCACTACTTAACCAAAATTGCAAAAACAAAATTATTTAGGTTTCTTTTGTATAATTAAGAAAAAAAATTCTAAGTATTTTGTTTTCATAATACTTAAAAAAATGCATTTGTGAATTCAAGTTTCAGTATCTTTAAAGTTTTTTTTTAACTGTTCAATCTGAATGAACTACGCACACCTGATTCTCACCTCAATGAGATACGTAGGCAGCCCTCCTCGGGTTCTGTGATCTTTACTCAAAAATTTCAAAAAACAAATAAGTAAATTTATTCCTTACTAAATATATCCAAAAAAAAAATTCCTTGTTCAAGGGAAACAAGAAAATATTTATTTCTTATAACAAAAAAAATGATATTTGTTTATGATCTTTCTGAACTACGTTTGACTTGATTCTTGTTTTGACAAGATACGTAGGCAACCTTATTTTGAGGTTCGGTCCAACTAAGAAAAAATCTAGAAAGTCCTCATTACAAAAATTGGGGCAAAAAAAGATTTTTTAAAATTATTATTCAAAATTCGAATAAAAATGTTTTTCTTCCTTATTTTAAAATTTAAAAAAAAAAGAGAGAAAAAAGTTGTTTCTTTAAAAAGATTTGTTTTTCTAAAAAAAAAAGAATTTCTTTACTTGGTTGATACCAACATACTTAGGAGTATGCATAAGAAAAAGGAAAGTGTAAATTATTTGGCAAGACACACCAACTTTGTTGTGACCTATAGATTTCTTTTGGTACCTCTTGATATATTTATGTAACACTAGAGAAATCATCTTACTTAAAGTTAAGGCTTAAAACAAACTCAACTTCATTGTTTCATGTGCATTGTGTGGTGAGCTTTAGATATAAAATTCAATGGCATAACTTTGTTGATCTAGAACTTGGCCTGAATGTTGGTTGAGGCGAAATTCTGAGCAACATTTAACTTGGGAAAGGATTATAGACTTTCTTTGATCCGATTCTGCCTTTAAAGCCTACCAAATGACATGTTATCCATAGAACTCCCTTTTCGAGCCTGAAACTTTTTTATTTGAATAACCACGTCTTAGCATATATCCTTTTGAGTGCATAAATGCACTATTCCTTGATCCTACCTCCTTAAGCGCACTATCAATTATCTACACAGTGCCAAAGATCTAAGTTGGGTAACAAAGTGAAAATGTCATATATGTGAAAGTCCAAAAAAATAACTGGCAAAGAAAAGCTAGAAAGAAAAAATGAAAAAAAAACCTCCAATGAAAAGGAGAGAAAATGAGAAAAAAAGAAAAAAGAAAATAAATGAGGAGAAGCTTCCAAGAAAACAAAGGTCAAGTGCGAAAATGAAAAACATTTGAGAGCATAGTGCAATTTTTAAGGAGGAAATAATCACTTTATCCCAAATGAATATCCTACCTTTCTCTAAGCCTACATTACAAGCCAATAACAAGTCCTATATGATCTCATTTTTTGTGTTCTCACATTAGTGGATACTTACATGAGGGTCAAGCATATGGTATCTCAATCTCATGCATTGAGTTTCCTTCTGAGTGTGAGTGACTTTCAAAACGTCCCGAGATCAGAACACTTCCATTGTGTGTGAAGTAAGGACTTCATTTGTTGCGAGAACACTTGAAACATGAGGATATGAATAATTTAACCTTAATTTATGCAAGATGAACAGATCTTGTAAATACTTAAGTATGTTTGAGGTACCATTTGAAACTACAGGGATTACTCAGAGTTGACCTCAAATTTGTTTGAAACTAGCTTAAGGTGATTCATATGCATAATACTTATTGTTGGTACCAACTAAAGTCAAGACATTCTCAATCATGAAATGATTTCTTTTTCTTCACCTCTAGTATTTTTTTAAAAGATGCTTTTTTTTTTTGTAAATACAAAAAAGGTTTAAAAGAAAAATAATTTGTGATTTATATGAACTACGTTTGACCTGATTCTTGCTAATTGCTATGCAGGATACGTAGGCAATCCTACAATGGGGCTCGGTCTCACAGAATAAAATTTTATATCCTTGAAAGATCAAAATTGGATCATTTATTTTCAAAAAAAATGATAAATTAAAAAGAGTTTCAAAGTTTCTCAGTTTCAAAAAACTGGGCATATTTTTATTTGTTATAAAAAAAACCACTCTCATTTCTAAGGAACAAACACCATAGTTGCATTTTAACCTTAGGAAACAAACAGCCTCCCATCTTTCATTTCTAGGGAACAAACACCCTAGTTCCATTTTGACCTTAGGGAACGAACATCCTAGATGCATTCTAGGGAACAAACACCCTATCATCTTTCATTTCTAGGGAACAAACACCCTAGTTGCATATTGTCTTGCATTTTTCTTTTGGTACAGGTATTTCTCATTCATGCTAATAACTCATAAAAATATTTTCTAGTGCAAATTGAGCTAAAAATAAAAGATATTGTGATGATTCTAAATGATGATTTTGTTTAGTAGGATATTCTTGACTAATGAGATTTAGACTAGCAGGACCCTCCTACATAATGGGATTTAGACTAGCAGGATCCTCCTACATAATGAGAATTAGACTAGAAGGACCCTCCTACATAATGGGATTAGCAGGACCCTCCTGGACAATGAGATTAGAAAGACTCTCCTACACAATGGGATTAGCAGGACCCTCTAGGACAATGAAATTAGAGGGACCTTCCTACATAATGGGATTAGCAGGACCCTCCTGGACAATGGGATTAGAAAGACCCTCCTACATAATGGATTAGCAGGACCCTCCTAGACAATGGGATTAGAAGGACCCTCCTACATAATGGGATTAGAAGGACCCTCCTACATCATGGGACTAGCAAGACCCTCCTGGACAAATGGGATTAGCAGAACCCTCCTACATAATGGGATTAGTAGGATCCTCCTACATAATGGGATTAACAGGACCCTCCTGAACAATGGGATTAGAAAGACCCTCCTACATAATGGATTAGCAGGACCCTCCTAGACAATGGGATTAGAAGGACCCTCCTACATAATGGGATTAGCAGGACCCTCCTACATCATGGGACTAGCAAGATCCTCCTGGACAAATGGGATTAGCAGAACCCTCCTACATAATGGGATATAGTTACTTTCTCCTAGGATAAACAACTCCTAGTCTGAGACCGTTTATTTTTATTTTCTTCTAGGATAAACATTTCCTAGTCTGAGACCTTTATTTTTTTATTTTATCCTATGATAAACACTTCATAGTCTGAGACTTTATTTTTTATTTTCTCCTAGAATAAACACTTCCTAGTCTGAGACTTTTATTTTTTATTTTCTCCTAGGATAAACACTTCATAGTCTGAGACCGTTATTTTTATTTTCTCCTAGGATAAACATTTCCTAGTCTGAGACCATTTTTTTATTTTCTCCTAGGATAAACACTTCCTAGTCTGGGACCGTTATTTTATTTTCTCCTAGGATAAACACTTCCTAGTCTGGGACCATTATTTTTATTTTCTCCTAGGATAAACACTTCCTAGTCTGAGACCTTTATTGTTTATTTTCTCCTAGGATAAACACTTTCTAGTTTGAGACTGTTATTTTTTATTTTCTCCTAGGATGAACACTTCCTAGTCTGAGACTGTTTTTTTATTTTCTTCTAGGATAAACATTTCCTAGTCTGAGACTGTTATTTTTCATTTTCTCCTAGGATAAACACCTCCTAGTCTGAGACTGTTATTTTTTATTTTCTCCTAGGATAAACACTTCCTAGTCTGAGACCGTTATTTTTATTTCCTCCTAGGATAAACACTTCCTAATCTGAGACCGTTATTTTTATTTTCTCCTAGGATAAACACTTCATAGTCTGAGACCTTTATTGTTTATTTTCTCCTAGGATAAATACTTCCTAGTCTGAGACTGTTATTTTTTATTTTCTCCTAAGATAAACACTTCCTAGTCTGAGACCATTTTTTTATTTTCTCCTAGGATAAATACTTCCTAGTCTGAGACTGTTATTTTTCATTTTCTCCTAGGATAAACACTTCCTAGTCTGAGACATTTATTTTTTATTTTCTCCTTGGATAAACACCTCCTAGTCTGAGACGTTATTTTTTATTTTCTCCTAGGATAAAAAAACTTCCTAGTTTAAGTTTATTTTTCAAAAAAATTCACATTTGCTAATAACTCACAAAAATTTTCCAGTGAAAACTGGGGCAAAATTTTTGTTTATTTCTTTAGTTTGTGATGATTTGCTAATAACTCACACACACATACACTACTATATAAACACACAAACGATCAGCCAAGAACAAAAGAGAAAATTTTTTTTATTTCCTTTCAACCACAATCAACACAACACCAAATTTTTTTTCTCCTCTCCAGACGCACACAAAAGGAAAAAAAGCAAACCAAAAAAAACATACTCCATTTTATTTTATTTTTCTTTCAAAAATCCACCAACACATTCACATATTTTCTTCCTTTCTCATTACTATTTTCATATAAACACAATATATATACCACCACATACAATCTACAAAAGTTTTGTGGGCATTCTAATTGAGCTTCGGTCAAAATTTTGCGGTACTTATTTTCTTCATTTGAGGTATAACTTTGCCTTAAATATTTAATTTATTTATGGAATTTGATGTAATTATATGATTAGTTTTTTTTTATAGTTTTGTTTTATTTATAATTTGATTGAAATGAATATTGACATCTTGAGTTATATTTATGTTATTTGTTGGTGCGAATTCCTAAAAGATGAATAAAATCCTATTATTAGGTAAGAATTTTATTTTTTGTTGTTATTCAATTATGTTGTGCCTAAGCCATTATTTTTATAACATTGTCGTAGCTTAATGCTGACGTCAATTGCCTATTTTAATTTACGTATTTTGAATAAATGAGTCATTACGTAATAAACAAACAAATGGGTTATGTTATTGAACTTGAATATACTCCATTTTGGGTTGGTGGAATCCTTTGATATGGGACTAATTTAATTTAATTTTTTTTAAAAGAAAAATATTGATTAATATAATAATGAAATAAAAAAAATTAACCGTCTTGAATTCATAAAAATAAGAGTAAGAATTTTTAATACTAGAGGAGTTTTAGACAGGCTAAAAATATTTGTTTCAAATAAGAATGTGGTTACACATCTTTTTTGAGACATTAAAAGGAACTTAAGGATGTGGTGACGCACCTTGTCCAAAAATATAATTAATTTTTATTAATTTAAAGTAGAGACTTATAGACAAAAATTATTAAGTGCGGCACAAAGAAGACAATTATGTCTCAAAATGTCAAGACCAAGAATGCAGCTACGCATCTAAGTTGAGATGAATAAAAGTTCAACAAATAAAAAATATGAGCAAAGCGTGGCTTGCAACATAATTTATCCAAGCAATAATTTAAGTTATGTATAAGTTAATAAAAGTGACCGTGCTAGAAACACGGGACTCGAGGGATGCCTAATACCGTCCCCTCGGTCAACAGAATTCCTTGCCCGAATTTTTATTTTCGCAGACCAAAATAAGAGTCATCTCCTTTTGATTAGGGATTTAAAAGAAAAGGTGACTTGGAACACCATAACTCAATTCCAAGTGACGACTGCGAAAAAAAAATAATCCCTATTCAATAACGTCACTTTAATTGGAAAAACCTTTTCCGCAGTCGGAAAAGGGGTGTGACAGAATCTTCCAAGTTGCAACTTGCAATTTTCAAAATAGAATTGCATATTAATCCTAAATAAAAACAAGTGGCACACAGCCAATAGTATGTTAAGCCAATAAATAAAAACTATGGGTTATAATCAAGTGGATTATATTATATACGAAAATTATAATACGAAGTATAGATAGTGAAGGAAGATGCAAAAGACAAACAGAATTGGTCCTACCTCAGATGTGGCAGGATAATATCGAATATAATAAATAAATATATAAATAAAATAATTATTTTAATTAAATTTGAAAAAAGAAAAATATTAGAGGGACCTCATCGTTCGCCACAAGTCAGCGTCACGTGCAACAACATGCCTAGTCTATCGACATGATATCGCCAAAGTAACAAAGAGTGCATATGATTCTTGTAGTTCCTCGGGTCCTGTAACTCTTATTACTGTTGGACTAGCCAATATTACTCGAAATTCCACAGGAACTGAGTATTTCATTTGCACTTTTGGCCAACATTGTAATGCTGGCCAAAAACTAGCTATCAATGTAACAACATATTCCACTACTACTCCTACCCCTGCCTCATCCCCTGCTACCTCCCCTGCTCCATCACCCGTCCCGAACCCTACCCGTGCACCAACTCCCTCCCCGACCCCAACGCCAAGGCCAAGGCCAAGTCCATCACCATCAACCGGACCATCTGGACCGTCTCCTAGTCCAAGTGGTGGTGCAGGAGCTTCACCATCGTCTGCAGAGGCGTATCCAGGATTTCGAGATGAGAGGTGCACTATTGTAAAAAGGTGGATCTAAGATGTAAATTTGATCGGATATATCTATACATATATAAGATTCAGAATTCTAACCTCACTTAGAGAGGTGCACCCAATCATCATCACATAATATGATACTCCGAGTATGGGTTCACACATCTATATTTCAATATTTTTAAAAAAATATATAACACTATTATATATGATCTCGGGAGGGGAGCATGGGTTCACGTGAACCCGGTGACCCCCCCTTAGTCTGCACCACCCTCTGGACCAGTCACACCGGGGCCTACTACTCCTTCTTCACCCACGACACCAAGCGATGGTCTAGTTCCTCCACCAGCTCCAAGCTCTGCCCCGCGAAGCGTTTTTGCACCTGCCTTGATCATGTTCATGTCCAGCAACCATAAACACCATATACTATATTGAAGTTTGGTTCGTTTTATTTTGTTTGTGATTGATCTGTTTCTGTTTTTTAATGGTTCTTTGAGTATTCATTATGTTATTTTGGATTCTTCTCAGATTCAAACTACATCAACCCATAATTGAAGCTCACAAGAAATCAAGAAAAATAACACATGAAAATGAGAACTTCAGAAATCGAATCTAAAACTAAAAAGAAATTGAAGAGGAATATAGAAAGACAACAAAAAGTACCTCAAAATTGCAGCGTAGTTGGAGAAGATTGAAGATGAAAATGACTACTTGGAGAAGCTTGAAGACTAAAAAATGCAGAGACAAAATATCTATGAACAATCAAAAACAAAGATTGATTTAGAAATTTGAGTTAGTTCACTTGAGTATCCAAAATTCAGAATCAAATTTTGCAAAGAAGAGCAAAAAACACTCTCATATCTTCTTTTCCCATTTGCTTATTACAACAAAAGATTCCCAGATAGAAATTGATTAAAATACAAAAAGAAGAAAACAGGAATGGAAAAGAAAATGCATGAAAGCCACCTGTCACAATATGGTGGCAATCAAAACCATATGGCACAATATTGAGAACTAAACAGTTAATGAAAATGACGACAATATCCATTCTAAATTGAAATTTGATAGAAAGCATGGAAAAGCCACGTATTGTTTTGGAATTTCAAACCTTATTTGGCTTATCAGATTGGGAAGTTGAAATGACCAAAATATCCTTATTTGCCAAGTGAATGACAAATAAACACACATGTTGAAACTTATTGCAACTCTAACCCATTTGTCCTCTTCATAGGTTGCTAGTCCTTGTACCAATAATGCAGCAAATAGATTTCTTCAATTTTTTCTGAAGATTCAGATACAACTCCTGTTGTTTCCTTCTCTACGTCACTGGTGCTCAAATACTTGAATTTTTTGGTGTTCATAACTTAAAATCATGTCTTTGTTTGTCTTTGCCCCATTATCACAACAAAAAAAAGGTATGCAATTTGTTCTGCAAGTGCAAATTAAATCTAGAGATAAAAATTGGAAGAAAACCTCAGAAATTTACAATTAGAATGAAAAATTACCTCCAATTTTGGTACTCAAATATGAAATTTCATCACCAAATTGATGCACCAGCTCGGAATCAAATTACTCTTCTCTAAGTTTACATCAATTGCACTTCCTCTTCGGAAATGTAAAACCTCCATCTTCGAAGTCTCTTCTTCTCCTTGTCTGCCAAGAGTGAGAATGGGGAGAATGAAAAATTGAAAAAGTAGAAGAAAGAACCAAAGAAAAATAATTGAAAATCTGAAGAGGTAGGAGGACATGTGTAGTACAGGTGTTTATTTTCTAGTGAATAGGGCTCAAATGGTGTACTACATTTTTCAATGCTATTGGTACAACTTTCTAGAGTTGTGTTCGTCCTCCATGTTGTTTGCTTATATATAAGGTTAATATATATATATGTATTGACCTCTTCTACTTTTGTTTATATGTCTAATTTTTCATTTCTCCTTTGTTGTCTTGTTTATGAAAAAAAGTGATCATGTAATGTTTTTTGCTCGGATGAATCTTATGAATGTTGTACCTTGGCTATTATGTTGTTTTGTATGTGTGTAATTCATGAATGAATTTCTATATGTATTGATGTCGTGTTCATCAGACATCAACATTCGATACTCTTTCTAAGAGGTCAATGTTGTCCATTTTTTGGTTGAAGGGTCAACCCGTCCCAACCCGTGGCCCGCTTAGGGCTGGGTTGGACTGCTATTTTATAGGCCCTTTAATTAAAAGGGGCAGCTCGTCCTAACCCATATAACTCTCTAGCCCGTTAGGGTTGGGTTGGGTTGGATCAACCCATTTTGACAGCTCTAATTACTAATAACTATTGTATTATAGGGTGTATATTTAATCATGTATTAATTATACATAGATAGAAAATTCTATCAAACAAAAGATTAAATAATAATAAGATCAATACATATATTAGATTATCTAATAGGAGTATATCCTATCAAACAGCCCATTTATTCGATATTATTTTTACACATAACATATCATGACATTAACAAAACCAATTATTCTTATACTTACACACCTTATTCGATACTATTATACAATATCATATATTATTTTTAATATAACAAACCAAATCGTCGACAAGAAATATGATAATGCCCACATAACTTGTTTTTCGTGCCAAACAACCCCTTTCTGTCTTACTACTTCTTCAAGCCTAGGGGTCCAACGTTATCTCCAGTTATCTCATTGTGCTTCAAATGGCTTTCATCACATAGAGGAAAAATCCCAGACTTCCAACACCTGCACACAAAAATATCTCACATAATTACTAAACTTACTTCAAAATGTTATTCTACTTCAAAATCAATAAATGTGTAGATAATGGGGGTGTTGAGGAAGGAAAATATTTTTCGAGAAAATCAATTTTTTGGAAAATAATATAATAGAAGGTGGAATAACTAATATATGAATAATTTACCTTCTAATCAGCTATCAAACGTAGTAGTATATCTTTCCCATTTTGTAGTTACTTTGACTTGGCACGGAGTTTAAGAAAGAAAAACTTTTGAAACATGTGATTTAAAATAAGTTATAGATGTTTATGTGGCTATTAATCATTTCATTAAGGGTAATATGAGTATTTTAAAGTCAAATTGGTACTCCCTCCGTTCCTATTTATGTGTCACAATTTTAGACTTCACATCCCTTATGAAACTAGGTAAGTTTACCATTGTAAACTTATTTAGTGTTCTCTTGAAATCAAGTTTTCAATAAATGAACATAAATTAATTTATTTTGATTAATTAAATTGACCAATGAACATTAATTAATCATTTAGTTTTCCTATGTTGGTCATATTCATATTTTCAAGGCTAATAACTCTCAAGGGTAAAATAGGAATAATAGTGTTATTTTATGTATTGGTTTTGTGAAATGACAAGTACTAAGTAATATTTATTTTTAGTAAAGACGATATTTAAATAGGAACAGAGGAAGTATTAAATATATAAACATGTCATTCTTTTTGGGACCGACTAAAAAGGAAAGTGAGTCATATAAACTGAGACAAAGGAAATATTACTTATCCAAAATTTAATAGTTGCATAACTCACATCTAAATAACTAAAACCAACTATGAAACGACCCCAAATAGCTAATTCTGCATAACTAATAACTGCAAAAAATAATAAGTATTTTTTTTTCCTGTTAACATCAACACAAAGTGGCATTGAGTTTATGGCAATATAACTTTTGATTCTTGAGATTCAAACTCAGACTCGTAGAAATTCTTTAACAAGATTCGATTAATATTCAACTGCTAATAACAGGAACACAACCTTAAGAAGAAGGAATTAAGATTAACCTGCAGTAAGAAGTAACAGGCTTAGAGAGTTGAGTAACATCAACAATGTGCGCATGCTGTTTTTGTTCATCCTTCTTATTAACATCTGGATTAATAGCTTCAGCACGAACCACCGGCACCATACGCCTTGGCGTCGACGCGGTGAAGGAAGACAATGAGAATCCCACGCCTTGAATTATTGACGCCATTGTTGATTGATCTCAATTTTTCTATACTCCATTGCAATGTGGAGTGTAAATATATAAAGAGAAGAAAAAGAGTGATGAACGTGTGGGGGGCACATTCCTCTCTTTGTTTTTACATGATTTTAAGAAAACTTTTACTTACACTAAACTTCTATCAACCTGCCCACATTGGCAAATTTTTAATTTTTTGTCAAACTATTCGGTTTAGTTCCTTTTAAAAGGAATGTTTTTTTTTAAATTCTTTTAGTCCAATTTTTTATATGACATGTTTAAGATTATAATATTAAAATTTTGATGTATTTTATATATATATATATATATATATATATATATATATATATATATATATATATATATATATATATATTAACTTGTGAACTTCCTAACAAAATTGATTGACAGTTCAGTGGTAAGAAAGGGCGGTGAAAATACTTTTCACACTAGTGTTGTGGGTTTGAACCCCACTATCAACAAAAATTTCTCTTTTTCTTTTTAAAAAAAAGCATGCTTTGTAATATTTTCCTCTTCTATCCTAAAATTTAGAACCTCCAAACTTCTAATTTTGATTGGGTTTTTCCAAAGTTTCCATATTTAGCTAATATTTAGCTAGTTTTTTTTCTTGTAGGAAAAAGTTTATGACTCTATAAATAGAGGTTCATTCCTTTTGGTAGCATTAATAATGTAGTCCTAGGGACTTTGAGAGTTTTATTTAGGGGGAGAATTTGTGAGACACAAGTGTTACGTTAACACTTGTGTGAACCTCTTTGTATTCTAAGTGAATTTTGTGAGATTATTCCTCTTTATATTTTGTATTCTCTATTATATATTGAATTGCTCATCTCCTATTGTGGACATAGGTCGATTAATCGAACCACATTAAATATTTGTATCTTTTAGTACATTTTTCATTTGTGTTCTTACTCATGGTCTTTTAGAGTTTGCTTTGTTAGCTTCCACATGACACCTAGTGGTCATAACAAGTTATTGTACATGCCATGATTAACAATGTGGTATTAGATGAATATAATGAATAGTGTACTCCAATCCGTATTAAATTATTTGTCATGTTATATATATATATATATATATATATCTTAAAATATAAATATAAATTATATATGTCTTAAGATATAATTGATTTTAAAAAAATATTTATTGTATTTATGTACTATCATCTCTCTATAATTGAGGTTTTTGTAAACTTTAGGAATATCTACTACCAAGAATAAATGAGAAAACTAATTAATATTATCTTGAACTTTTAAAATGACAAATAATTTGAACGAAGATAATGTGCCGCCTCGTGAAAACCTCCCCTTGAATTATTCTAGTAATTGACGCCATTGATATCAATTTTTCTATACTCGATCGCAATGCGGAAAGTAAAGAATGATGAACGTGTGGGGAGCACGTTCCTCTCTTTGTTTTTACATGATTTTAAGAAAAGTTTTAATCACACTAAACTTCTATCATTTCCATCACCTCATTTACATGCCCACATTGTCAAATTTTTAATTTCAATCGGTAGGTATTATTATCTTTTTTTAGTTTATTTTTAAAAAGAATATATTTTTCTTTTTTTTTTGCAATGTTTTTAGTACAATTTTTTACATAACATGTTTTAAGACAGCAAGATTAAAAGATATTTAATTTGATGTACTCTACATATATTTAATTTAAAATCACAAAATTTAAAAGTTTTAATTACTTTATTAAATTCTATGTTAAATTAAAACCTAACAAATAAATTAAAACGGAAGGAGCGTGATATTTATGCTTTCGAGTTATGAATATTGTTTATGCAATGATTAAATAATGTAGTATTAGATGAATGAATAGTGTACTCCATTCGTATCAAATTATTTGTCCTTTTTAAAAATATATATATCTTAAATAAATAAATATTAATTATGAGGGGTTTTTGACTATTTTATACTTATGTATGTTTTAACATATAATCTTTTTTTAAAAGAAATATTTACTCTATTTATGTGTTATCTCTTTATAATTAAGGTGTTCGTAGACTTTAAGATATCTTTTTTTAAAAGAAATATTTGCTCTATTTATGAGTCATCTCTCTATAATTACGGTGTTGATAGACTTTAAGATAGCTACCACCAAGGATAAAATAAAAAAATAATTACTATTATCTTGAACTTCTAAAATGAAAAATAATTTAATACAATATAATTTTTAGAAATCACTACAAATAATTCGAGAGGGAGGGTGTTCCAATTAAGTTGTGAGAATATGATGATGTTTTTGCTTAAAGTAAAATAGCCCAGGAAAACAAATACATCCATTTCCTCGCCTATATTGATTTGTAAATCTTCTTTTAAAATTTCTTTCTTTATGTTTGTTCAATAATGGTAGTTTGAAAGAACCATCCAAAGCAATATAGATAAAGAAATGGGGGCATTCATGGCAAAATACTATAGGTAACTTGATGAAGTATCTTAAATAGTCATAATAAGATAAAATTATAATCGAAGTGTAAAAAAGAAACACAGGTAATAACTAAATTCAAAGGACAATAAATTACAAGAGTAATACTAGGACTAATAGTAAAGAAGAATAAGTGAGACAAGGCTCAACTATCTAGCTAACCTCTTACCCTAATTTGTATCCTTCGTAACCTCCTATCCAAGGTCATGTCCTAGGTAAGCTCAAGTTGCGTCATGACTTGTCTAATTATATCAATCAAATATTTCTTAGTCCTACCTCTACCTCTCTTGAAATCATCCATAGTCAATGTCTCACACCTCCGCACCAGGGCATCCATGTCTATTCTCTACACATGCTTGAGCCATTCCAACTTTGTTTTCCGCATCTTATATTATCATCTATCGAGACCATGCCTACGGCCTACCTTATCCCGGATATCTTTATACCTAATCTTGTCTCTCCTAGTATGTTCACATATTCATTTCAACATCCTCATCTCCAAAAATTTCATCTTTTGAATGTTGGATTTCTTGATTGGCCAACACTATGTTCCATGCAACTTAGCCCATCTAACTTCCCCTTAGTAGAACTCGCTCTTAAATTATGGTGGCACAATTAAAATAATGCAAAAATCGAAGGACAGGGTCATTCGGTCCAAAATATCAAAGGAAAAAACAACTATGTCCGTCGATTTTGTCTCTTTTTGTCGTTGTTTAAATTTTAGTAGAAAAATTGTCAAACATCGGGGTTTTACACATAAAAATGAGTGAAGATTATAATTTTTAAAAATTATTTTTTAAAAAGAAAATAGACACAATCCCTCAATTTTATTTTATATTTTACAAAAACCTACGGATAGAGTCAATTTTTTAAGTTCAAAATTACAGTTGAAGAGTATAAATAAAAACAATGAAAATTTCATCAAAGAGCATGTGTGGTTAAGTGGTAGAATTATTCAAAGTTATAGAAAATGCCTGGGTTAACTTTGATTTTGTCATGACCTAAACCGTTGTGATGACATCCACACTAAACCACCTGGTGGGAGAATCAACGACTAACCTGAAACCAACCGAACACCGTTTAAACAAAACCAAATTTATCATAGACAAGAAATACAAAATTTAGACAACCAAAAGATTAAGTCCCCATAAACTCAACTCAATAGTTCAAAAATATTTTTAATGCGGAAATAACCCCTAAAAATTGAAAGTCATCATATCAAAACTCTAATAATCGAGACTAGGGATGTAACCCCGAAACTAAACATAAAGCTAAAGTCTAATGTCTGTGTCCGAAAAGATGGACAAGAAAAATAGAGAAATCTATGACAGTCTGAAAGATGTAGCTCACCCTTAGATTCAGAATCAGGCGTCCCTTAACTGAGGTATTAGATCAGCCGCCGGAAGATGTCATGTATTCGATAAGGAAAAAATAGTTGCAGTATCAGTACAAAAATCACAGTGTACTGGTAGGATCACACGGTCAGTCCAAGATATGAATGTAAAATAGTTCACTACAATGCAGTAACATAGAACAATACATATACAACAATTATCAGACCACGTAAACTCTCAATCACATGTCATGAAACAACAATACCTGGACGTATGTCCCATATGATCACAAATGCAAATGTGGGGTTCTCTCATGGAACCGTAATCACATTCCTGGTCCTCTCACAAAACCCAAATTCAAACTGTTAGTGTATCGACGTGGTATTCGAGCCATCTGTAGTTAGTGTATCGGTGTGGTACCAAGTCATTCACAGTTAGTGTATGTCACGTTCTGAACCTACAACCTGGACGTGATCGGTACTCAAAAATCATTGTTGGTCCCCAACTGAACCCTTGGCATGGCTGACTACTTAGCAGAAGACTAACTCAAGCATACATAACCGTAAAACTGAAGAAAACATTTAAAGCAATTATCTCAATCTCAAAGATGTCTAGAAATATTGAATTTTAATGATAAGAGTTTAGCAAAACATCTGAAAATGGATATTGAAAGACTCTCTAAAACTGTCTATCTATGAAGCCTCTATTGTCTAAACATAGATGTCAGGACAAGACCCACAACAACCTTAATCAACCTACTAAAGCAATAAAAGACTGGAGTCCTCCGAAAGCAAGAAGGCTTGACGAAACTTTAAAGCCTCAAAATTTTGAAAATGGACATTTTTCACAACACAACCTCTTCCCTTGATGTCCCGACATATACCTTCTACGCCAAGATCAATTTCGAGAGTTCTACTTACCCGAATTCGATTCTGAAAGGTCCTATGGAATCCTTAATGTCTTGACTACAAGGAAATATCAACCAAACCTCAACATCACACCCTCCCCTTTTTGGATGACCCTATACCTCACCTAACTCAGATTTTGTCTGAGATTGGCCTATCCAAAAAAATTTAAATCACTACTCGAAAAGTTTTCTAGCCTAAATTCTTTCACTATTGGTCTACTTATAACGATCAGGTCAGGTCGTTACAAATTTCAAGTAACTATATTTTTTATCTATATTTATGAAAAATTGACCTTGTTCTTCAGTTATTTAAAGCCGATGAAAATCGACGGATCGAATTGGTTGTCCCTCGATTTTAAACAATCATGTAAATCAACTTTACAAAAGCAATGAAAGCAAAACTGATAATCATTATCCGGAAATTTGACCCTCGGTTTCAATCCCCCTTTAGTAATGTGGCACCTTATTCCACAAATTTGAGCAAAAGAATTCTAAGTTCATCTGAAAAATTAAATATATTGATCTCTTTCGTTCAAAATAAATTAATTCCTATAACTTTTTGTGATGTTCGCAAATTGAGTGGAAGTTACCTTATCCGCATTCTCCTTTAACCTTTGATTTTTCTTTCATGTTTTGTTATTTCTAGCAAATGGGAGAAAGAGAAATTAAAATGGAAATTTGCTTTCCTTTTGTGTCTTTTCATGACTTTTGTTTTTACATGATTTTAATAATAAATAAAATATTTCATACTATAACTTTTATTGCTTTTATCACCTCTCTGAGAGTCTGACCTCAAAACAGATATTTTTTTAGGCACCACATAAAAGGGGCACTCCCTAAAAATATAAATTAAAAGGGACACTTCACTCATAAATGGGCTAACTGTCCCAAAAAAAGGTTAACTCTTTGTCTATTTCACTCCAAAATACAACACAAATATTTTAAGGTAAATGTGTGAACTATAATATTTTTATTAGCTTTTCATCTCTTCTAAATTTTAAGTGTATTATCACGTCTATTTGATACATAAAATCGTGAGCTTCTTCAACAATAAAACTATAAAAATATAAAATTGAAAACTTTTTTCATGAAATGAATTTTACTATTTATTTGCTTACAACCAATAATAAAAAACTACTGAGGTCGACGAGTATAACAATTCCTTTTATGACTAGTTTTCCTACAGAAACTATAGCTTTGTGTCACGACCCAAAGTACCTTGGTGTGACATGGCGCATAGGACCCCGAGAGGCCCCACACAAGCCACTTAGCATACATATACATAAGGTAAAGACAAGAATGAGGAAAAAGATAGACAATCTCATAAAAGTAAATCGTCTACAAGCGGAAGTCCAGACTATGTCTCAAAAGCCATCTAATACAATAGAATGATCGGGACGTAACCCGTACATCATATACACGTCTGAAACTGAAAAGTAAAGGAAAACAATAAAGTCTCTTAGTCCCCGAAGCATGAGGACTCACCAAGGCTGATAGCTCGAACTCTGAAAACAACTAACCACCAGAGTGCGAAGGATGACTGTCTGACCCTACATTATAAGAGAATGTAGGCACAAGTATGCATTAGTACGTGGAATGTACTAAGTATGAAGCAAATGCATATAATCACATAAAACATGCGAATGAAATGCTTTCATACAGGAAATCATGCTAATGGGATATCATCATGAACATGCAATGACCAAACTAAATCATGTGACAATAGGATTAGAAACTCAATGCATAACCATGGTCAATGCAAGCTAGTCATATCATAAGTCTTGTCTCGTGAGATACTTCTAGTACCCTAGTTAATTATTATGAGATTTTTACGTTTAACCGACATAGACCATGTGAGCTATAACATGGAATCCAGTGTCTGCCCCACACCGAAAAAGGGAGTGATGTCTACCCCACACCACTAGAAGGGGTGTCCTACTTGTCAAGGTAAGGACCATAAATCTATAGATTACGTGGATCCACTAGCTTTGTGTCTATTTGAGAAAAAACTTACGAGGCACATAGTTATGGGACTTAGGGATTGCTACTAAAGGTCCACGGAAGCTAAACGGAAACCTTCATCCCAAAAGCCCACTCGGTGCTAAGTAAATGAAAAGAAAAGAAAATGGAATTGAAAGTTCCTTGCCTTAGACTTCGAGTTGACAGAGAGGAATGATCCCAAGGAATAGTCAATTAAGCTTATTCATATTTTAACCAAGGAAGAGGTACATCTAGGGTTACCAAATCAAAGCTAAGATCATATCAACACGTTTCAACTACCATGGGCTTGCCCCAAGCTTACGTCATTAGAATAGCTCCTGATTGATTCATAGGTGAGAAAGCCTTTCAACCATGTGAACCCTAAGTTATGTGAGAAAACCTTTCACATTCATATTCTTAGCTTAGTGTGAAGAAAACATTTTCACAACTCATGGATGCCATCATCTATATGCACCCTAGCAATTATAAGCATAATTCTCACGAAACATGCATCTCTTATGCAAGCTATCCGTATGTTCATAAATCATGATCTAATATGAGTACATGTCAATTCATCTTAGAATCATGCAATAAACTAGACTCATGCATATTTTCATCAATTTCATAAGTTCATACATGCATGGAACATACTTCATCATGAATTCATAACTAGGAATCATGGCTCATGCATGGGTTCATACAATTTCTACTCAAATCATATAAATCACGCTAAATCGTGCACTAAATTACGTCATCACGCTAGATCGTGCACTAGGAATCATAAAATCAACAATTGGAATCATAATTGAAGAACCCATAAGAATTGATCAAAACCCTAATTCAATTTGGGGAATTAAACCTTGAAATTGGAAGAAAACTAGGGAACTAATTGAGGAAAGGATTCCAATGGTGAATGCTAACTTACCTCAAAAAAGCCCACAAGAAATTTGCTAAGAATTGATGACCTTCAATGGAGGTTCCTAGCCCTTCTTCTTCCTTGAGAATCGAGAGAACTTTCTAGAGAGAGAAATAATTTGAGGAAGTTGGGAATTTGAGAATGTAATTAATGAAGGAAATTTTGGGAGGAAAGACTTATATAGTGGGTCAATTTAGGGGCAAAGTCGTAATTAAAAGGACTTAAAAGAATTGGGAAAAGACATAAAGACCCCTGAAAAATAACTGTCGGATGAAGTCTACGGCTCCAACCTACGGTTCGTAGGAATTCCTATGGACCGTAGAAAACTTCAGAAACCCAAAAATTCAGGACATTTTCTATGACTTCGATCTACGGCCCGTAGACCATTATACGGTCCGTAGGTCCAACCCGGAGAACCCAACTTGACCCTCAGAAATTTGACTAAGTCTAGAACCTTTTGACGGGACCTTTCTACGGTCCGTCCTGTCAGCCCGTAGACTCGACTTCAGAGACTTGATTTTCAAAATATTTTAGCCTCTTTCTATGGATGCATTCTACGGCCCGTCAACTGGTCTACGACCCGTAGACTGCGTTCGTAGAAAGTGACTCTGAGCCCAAAAACTGAGAAATTTTCTCTTTCGAAAACTGAGGTGTTACAATATCTCCCCCTTGGGAACATTCGTCCCCGAATGGACTTCAGCTAGCAACAACAAGAGTAGCGGAAACAACAATTTTTATGATTACAATCATGAATGCAACTACATAATGCACATACCCCAGGAGGAAGATCAACTCCAAGCTAAAGCATGTTTCATCACAAAATGTCAAGCCATAAACACTTAATGAATGCATCCATAAGGAAACATGAGAATGACTAAGACGCATGAACCCTAGAAATAAACCATGAGGAACTAAATACCTCAAGCTAGGGAAGACTCGGAAGGAAAGAGATGAGGATAACGGGACATCATATCGGCCTCCGCCTTCCACGTAGCACCCTCAACTAATTGATTCCTCAACAATACCTTGACGGAAGGAACTTCCTCAACTTCCGTACTTTTCGGTCTAGAATCTCAACCGGAACTTCTTCGTAAGATAAACTCTCTTTGATGCCAAGACTTTCTAAGGGCAATATGGATGTCGGATCTCCAACACACTTCTTCAAAAGAGACACATGGAAAACCGGATGAACCGATGCTAACTCATTAGGCAATTCAAGCTCATAAGCAACCTTGCCACTGCGTCTCAAAATCTTATACGGGCCTACATACCGGGGACTAAGCTTCCCTTTCTTACCAAATCTCATGATACCCTCATGGGCAAAATTTTCAAATAGACCCAATCATTAACCTCAAACGCAAGATCCCTCCTTCTAACATCGGCATAGGACTTTTGTCGACTTTGAGTCGTTTTCAACCTTTCTCTAATAAGCCGAACTTTCTCCATAGCCTCCTGCACTAATTCGGGACCTATCAAAGCAACTTCACCCACCTCAAACCATCGTATGGGAGACCTACATCTCCTACCGTAAAGAGCCTCAAATGGAGCCATGCCAATACTTGCATGGTAACTATTATTGTAGGCAAACTCAATCAAAGGCAAATGATCATCCCAATTACCCTTGAAATCAATCACACAAGCTCTTAGCATATCCTCTAAGGTTTGGATAGTACGCTCCGCTTGCCCATCGGTTTGGGGATGAAAAGTCGTGCTCAGCGTAACCTTGGTGCCAAGACCCTTTTGGAAAGACTTCCAAAATTGAGAAGTGAATTGGGTACCTCTATCGGAAATAATGGATAGGGGCACTTCATGCAACCTAACCATCTCCCTAATGTACAACTTAGCATAATCTTCCGCCGAAAAAGACACCTTGACGGGAATGAAGTGAGCCGACTTAGTCATACGGTCTATTATAACCCATATAGAATAATGTTGCCAGCGAGTATGGGGTAAACCCACTATGAAGTCCATATTAACATCTCCCCACTTCCAAGTAGGAACAACTATATCTTGGGATAAGCCTCCCGGCCTTTGATGTTCAACCATAACTTGTTGACAATTTGGGCACTTTGCCACAAATTCCGCAATATCTTTCTTCATTCCATTCCACCAATAGACTTCCCGCAAATCGCGCTACATCTTGGTAGCTCCCGGATGAATAGAGTATCGGGAAATATGAGCTTCTTCTAGAATTTTCTCTCTTAGGCCATCAACATTAGGCACACACAAACGACCTTAATATCTAAGGACACCATCTCCCCCTTGGGAGAAAGCCTCATTGCCCTTCTTTAGAACCGCTTCTTTCAATTCAACTAGTATCGGATCAAGTGCTTGCTTAGCCTTAACATCCACCACAAAGGATGATTCCGACCCGTTTTGGACAATCACACCTCCCTCATCGGAGTCAACCAACCAAACACCCAGCCGAGCTAGTCTATGAACATCCCGAACCAATTCCTTCTTATCATCTTCTATATGTGCCACACTATTCATCGACAACCGACTCAAGGCATCGGCCACTACATTAGCTTTGCCCGGGTGATAGAGGACACTCATGTCATAGTCCTTTAAGAGCTCTAGCCATATACGTTGTCGAAGATTTAGATCCTTCTACTTGAACACGTATTGCAAACTTTTGTGGTCGGTAAATACATCAATATGGACACCATACAAATAGTGCCTCCAAATCTTTAGGGCAAAAACAACCGCCGCAAGTTCTAAATCATGGGTAGGGTAATTCTTTTCATAAACCTTAAGTTGCCTTGAAGCATAAGCAATCACCTTCCCATTTTGCATAAGAACACACCCTAAGCCAACCCTTGAAGCATCACAATAAACTACAAAGCCATCGGAACCTTCCGGCAATGTCAATATTGGAGCAGAAGTAAGCCTATCTTTCAATTCTTGGAAGCTCTCTTCACAAGCCTCCGACCATACAAACTTAGTCTTCTTTTGAGTCAGCGAGGTCAATAGAGAGGCAATAGAAGAAACCCTTCCACAAACCTCCTACAGTACCCGGCCAAGCCCAAGAAACTACGAATAATCGAAGGAGATAGAGGTCTAGCCTAATTTCTAACCATATCCGTCTTCTATGAATCTACCTCAATACCCTTACCGGACACAATGTGTCCAAGGAAGGCCACAGATCTCAACCAAAACTCTTATTTATTGAACTTAGCATATAACTCACGATCCTTAAGAACTTGCAATACAGTAATCCTCAAGTGATCGGCATGCTCTTCCTCACTTCGGGAGTAAATCAAAATATCATCAATGAATACAATCACGAACATATCAAGGTATTATCTAAACACCCTGTTCACCAAATTCATAAAAGCCGCCGGAGCATTATTCAACCCAAACGACATAACCACAAACTCATAATGGCCATATCTTGTTCGAAAAGCCATCTTTGGAATATCACAACTCCTCACCCTCAATTGGTGATAACCCGACCGGAGATCAATCTTAGAGAAGAAACTAGCACCTTGAAGTTGGTCAAACAAATCATCTATCCTGGGAATCATGTACTTATTCTTAATAGTAACCTTATTCAATTATCGGTAATAAATACACATACGGAGAGAGCCATCTTTCTTACGAACAAACAACACCGGAGCACCCCACGAAGAAATACTTGGTCGGATGAAACCCTTATCCAACAAATCCTTCAGTTGCTCTTTCAATTCCTTAAGTTTCGTCGGAGCCATACAGTAAGGAGGAATAGAGATAGGTTGCGTATTGAGAAGAAGGTCAATACCAAAGTCTATTTCCTTTTCGGGAGGAACACCGGGTAGATCATCGAGAAACACACCCGAAAACTCATTTACCACGGGAACCGATTCAAGACTAGGGATTTCGGAATCTATATCCCTAACCCGAATAAGATGATAAATGCAACCCTTGGAGATCATCATTCTAGCTTTAATACAAGAAACAAAATGACCTCTAGGCATAGAATTTCCCCCTTTCCACTCTAGGATGGGCTCATTACGAAATTGAAACTTAACCACTCGGGTTCTACAATCAACAGAGGCATAACAAGAATGAAGCCAATCCATCCCAAGAATGACATCAAAGTCTATCATATCTAGCTCTACAAGATCAACATAGGTGACTCTATGGAACAAGGAAACGAAACACTTCCTATAGACTCTTTTAGCCACAATAGAATCACCAATAGGAGTAGAGACACAGAAGGGGTCTAACAACACATCCGAGGCAATATCAAATCTCATAACTACATATGGCGTCACAAAAGATAAAGTAGCACCGGGATCAAGTAAAGCATATACATCAAGATGGAAGACTTTCAACATACCAATAACCACATCGAGAGAACCTTCTTGCTCTTGGCAAGTTTGGAGTGCATAAAATCAGTTTTGCTTGGGAGCACTAGAACCCGAACCACTAGGAGCACCTTGTTTACTATCTTTCCCCTTTGTAACATTCATTGGACAATCCCTCATTTTGTGACCACTTTTGCCACAAGTGAAGCAACCATCCGATCCGGCTAAGCGTCTCCCCTCATGTTTCTTCCCACACTTTCGACATGGGAAAATTGGAGTTCTATCGCCACCACCATTACCTCCTTGAGGCTTAGGGTTCGACACCCTATTCTTGTCGAACTTAGGCATAGGAGCATTAGAAGACCCTTGTTTCGAAAAGCTTTGTCGAAATTTAGGACGGCCATGTCCTCCAATCCTTTGGGTTGAGAAGTCACCATCACCGGTGTTAGCCCTTTTTGCCTCTTTGGGCCTCTCATTTAGCTTCTCTTCTTCGATTTGTTGTGCATGTACCATCAACCATGAAATATCCATTTCTTTAATAAGCATGGCAGTCCTACACTCCTTGACCACCAAGTCGGACACCCTCGACACAAAATTACTCATTTTGGCCCTTGAATCAGCCACCAAGGAAGGCGCATATTTTGATAATTGAGTGAATTTCAATGCATATTCTTTGACACTCATTCCACCTTGCTTCAAGTTAATGAACTCGAGGACCTTAGCCTCTCTCATCTCAAGAGGAAAGAATCGATCAAGAAAAACTTCCTTAAATTTCTCCCATTTAAGAGGATCCGCATCTCTAGCCCTCTCACTTTTCCAATGGTTAAACCACACTTGGGCCACACCCTTCAATTGGTAAGCGGCCAACTCCGCTTTCTCTTCCAGCGTCACTCTCATGATCATCAGAATCTTGTACACCTCTTCAATGAACTCTTGTGGATCCTCCTCTACCTCGGAGCCATGGAATTTCGGAGGGTTTATCCTTGTGAAATCTCTCACCCTTGCCACCGCCGTACCCATATGTGGGTTCACGGGGACCACAACTTCCCTATTGGCTTGGGCCGTCACAGCTTGGGCCAATGCATGGAAAGTGGCTCGAAACTCCGCATTAGTAATCTCTTCGGCCAAAGGAGCGATCGGAACTTGGTTAGCCTCTTGCTCCACACTCTCATTTGCGTTCCTCCATACAAAAGCTCTTCTAGGTGTCAATCCTGAAAAGCGAAGGACATGGATTAGGAGAGGAACGTATATAGTTAAACTCTAAAGCACGATTCTAGAATATGAAAGAAGTGGAATTTCCTAACATCTTGTAGCCTCCTATTCATAAATACGGCGCGCTTCACACTTATGAACAAGACTCTACTAGACGTGGCTTTGAGACATCCTAGGACCTTTCTAAACCTTGAGCTCTGAATACCAAGTTTGTCACGACCCAAAGTACCCCTTAGGTGTGACATGGCGTATAGGACCCCGAGAGGCCCCACACAAGCCACTTAGCATACATATACATAAGGTAAAGACAAGAATGAGGAAAAAGATAGACAATCTCATAAAAGTAAAGCGTCTACAAGCGGAAGTCTTGACTATGTCTCAAAAGTCATCTAATACAATAGAATGATCGGGACGTAACCCGTACATTATATACAAGTCTGAAACTAAAAAGTAAAGAAAAACAATAAAGTCTCTTAGTCCCCGAAGCATGAGGACTCACTAAGGCTGATAACTCGAACTCTGAAAACAACTAACCACCAGAGTGCGAAGGATGACTGTCTGACCCTACATTATAAGATAATGTAGGCATAAGTATGCATCAGTACATGGAATGTACTAAGTATGAAGCAAATGCATATAATCACATAAAACATGCAAATGAAATGCTTTCATATAGAAAATCATGCTAATGGGATATCATCATGAACATGCAATGACCAAACTAAATCATGTGACAATAGGGTTAGAAACTCAATGCATAACCATGGTTAATGCAAGCTAGTCATATCATAAGTCTTGTCTCGTAAGGTACTTCTAGTACCCTAGTTCATTATTATGGGATTTTTACGTTTAACCGACATAGGCCATGTGAGCTATAACATGGAATCCAGTGTCTGCCCCACACCGAAAAAGGGAGTGATGTCTACCCCACACCACTAGAAGGGGTGTCCTACTTGCCAAGGTAAGGACCATAAATCTATAGATTACGTGGATCCACTAGCTTTGTGTCTATTTGAGAAAAAACTTACGAGGCACATAGTTATGGGACTTAGGGATTGCTACTAAAGGTCCACGGAAGCTAAACGGAAACCTTCATCCCAAAAGCCCACTCGATGCTAAGTAAAATTCCAAGGAATAGTCAATTAAGCTTATTCATATTTTAACCAAGGATGAGGTACATCTAGGGTTACCAAATCAAAGCTAAGATCATATCAACACGTTTCAACTACCATGGGCTTGCCCCAAGCTTACGTCATTAGAATAGTTCCTGATTGATTCATAGGTGAGAAAGCCTTTCAACCATGTGAACCCTAAATTATGTGAGAAAACCTTTCACATTCATATTCTTAGCTTAGTGTGAAGAAAACATTTTCACAACTCATGGATGCCATCATCTATATGCACCCTAGCAATTATAAGCATAATTCTCATGAAACATGCATCTCTTATGCAAGCTATTCGTATGCTCATAAATCATGATCTAGTATGAGTACATGTCAATTCATCTTAGAATCATGCAATAAACTAGACTCATGCATATTTTCATCAATTTCATAAGTTCATAAATGCATGGAACATACTTCATCATGAATTCATAACTAGGAATCATGGCTCATGCATGGGTTCATACAATTTCTACTCAAATCATATAAATCACGCTAAATCGTGCACTAAATTACGTTATCAAGCTAGATCGTGCACTAGGAATCATAAAATCAACAATTGGAATCATAATTGAAGAACCCATAAGAATTGATCAAAACCCTAATTCAATTTGGGGAATTAAACCTTGAAATTGGAAGAAAACTAGGGACCTAATGGAGGAAAGGATTCCAATGGTGAATGCTAACTTACCTCAAAAAAGCCCACAAGAAATTTGCTAAGAATTGATGACCTTCAATGGAGGTTCCCAGCCCTTCTTCTTCCTTGAGAATTGAGAGAACTTTCTAGAGAGAGAAATAATTTGAGGAAGTTGGGAATTTGAGAATGTAATTAATGAAGGAAAATTTGGGAAGAAAGACTTATATAGTGGGTCAATTTAGGGGCAAAGTTTAAAAGGTCTTAAAAGAATTGGGAAAAGACATAAAGACCCCTGAAAAATAACTGCCGGATGAAGTCTACGGCTCCAACCTACGGACCGTCCTGTTGGACCGTAGAAAACTTCAGAAACCCAAAAATTCAGGACACTTTCTATGACTTCGATCTACAACCCGTAGACCATTCTACGGTCCGTAGGTCCAACCCGTAGAATCCAACTTGACCCTCAGAAATTTGACTAAGTCTGGAACCTTTTGACAGGACCTTTCTACGTCCCGTCCTGTCACCCTGTAGACTCGACTTCAGAGACTTGATTTTCAAAACATTTTACCCTCTTTCTACGGATGCATTCTACGGCCCGTCAACTGGTCTACGACCTGTAGACTGCGTCCGTAGAAAGTGACTCTGAGCCCAAAAACTGAGAAATTTTCTCTTTCGAAAACTGAGGTGTTACACTTTGTGTCATGCGACCTGGAGCCATGTCCTTTTCAATTATACGGCGCCTAGTGTTATTGGCTCCAAAAATTCTCATCTAATATGTCTTTGTAATTAAATTGAATGGAAACGATGGCAAATATAACTCATCGTCCGATGGAAAAAAATTATACCGCCATAAATTTACTTGTAATTCTTTAAACTATAATACTTACTGACATAGCTTTTTAACTCAATGCCACACATATAAAAAAATTTATGCCATGCATATGAATATGGCATATGGTAATTTCTTCATTTTCAGAAAATTAAAGTTAGCATTTAAATTTGTGCAAAAATCGTGGTCATATCCTAGAGATTCTTTTCCATCCATTCTTTTTTTATTATAACAAATTTATTGTTATAGTAAAAATCGTCGACACTTAATTTTTATACTTTTATTATTGAAGAATCCCATGATTCTGCGTAGCTAATAAATGAATTATAGTTCACCTTTTATGGGCGAACTGCCTTAAAATATTTGCGTTGTATTTTGGAGTGGAATAGACAAAAAGTTAATGTTGTTTGGGATAGTTCGCTTATTTGTGGATGAAGAGTTCGTTTTGACCTGTATTTTTAGGAAGGGTCCTTTTTGATATTTGATGCTTAAAAAGTGTCCATTTTGAGGCTAGACTTTCTTTTTAATATGCTCACATTGGCAAATTTTAATATGAATATTCGTGCTTTTTAAGTATGATTTTTTTTATGCAATGATTAATTGATCATGTGGTATTAGATGAATGAATTATCTATTATTTCTCTGTCATAAGTTATTTATTGTTTGGGGGGGGGGGGGGGGGGGGACGCTTCTTGAAAAACATTACTCTTTCAATTATTGAGGATTTGAGGTGTTTGTAGATTTCAAAAATAATTATAACTATCAAAGATAAAATGAAAACACAATTAATATTGTGTTGAGCTACTAATTAAAATGTAAAAGTGTCATATATGCCTTTATGCTTTAAAAAAGTTTATATTTATTATTCATTATATTATTTTGATAGATATACCCATCTCTTCCAATTTTCAAGTCATATTTATCCCTGATTCATCAAATTCTCGTGTCCATTTTTATTTTCCTACGCGACATCTATATAAATTATTTTCTCTTCCAATTAAAATCTGCTCATAATTTAAATTATTTTAACCTGACCCACTAACCAAAAGAAAAAGTGTTGTGGAAATCAAAGAAAATTTGTTCTAGTTTTAATGACTCGTATAACACAATAAATTAGTGCACTATAGGAGTTTATAAACTTTAATGACCATTAAGGCCTAGACCATATATGTAAGGCATATAGCTCACTAATTTAGTGGTAGAAAATAAAAATTTTATTTTAATCCATTATAAGTGGTGGAGTCAAAAAAAATTTAGAGAAATTTTTATTTATATACAAAAAAAATAAAAAGTTTATCAAAAAAAATAGATCATAAACTATATAAATGGGTCATAAAATTCAAAATAATTACATGTTCATACCTCAATCCAAAGTAATTCAAGAAATACCCATTCTCACAAAAAAAAATTACAGCACATACCCCTCATTCATTAAGACTGATAATTTTCGCTTAACTGATGCTAAATCAGTATCATATATTGTATTGATATCATTAAGGCTGATAACTTAACTTAATTGATACTAAATCAATATATATAAAGAAACCTTAATGATACCAATACAGTATATGATACTGATTTAGTATCAGCTAAGTGAAATTATCAGCCTCAATGATACCAATACGGTATATGATACCGATTTAGTATCAGTTAAGCGAAATTAGTTGGAGGGGTATATAGTGTAATTGTTTAGTGAGGTATGAATGTAAAGGAATATATGTTTGTAATTATTTTACTTTTATGAGATATTTGTCTAGTTTCCCCATATTTCTTTTTACAGAAATAATAGCCCAAAAGGGTCATGGGCTCAACAGAGCTTGCCCAAGACCATTAGTCGATTTTTGCTTCCTCATATTTATTTAGCGTTAATTAAAAAACAATTTGTTTTGTTTGTTTTTTTATCGTGTTTTTTAAATTTAAAAAAAAAAACCCTTTTTTTCAAAAAAATTTCATCTATCAATATTGTATAGATGATGTAAAACAAGTATATATATGATGTACAAATTGTTATGTAGTGTATATGTAATGCATCAATATTTTATAAATAGTTATGTAATGTATTTATAATATATCGGTATTACATAAATAGTGTATAAACATGTATCGATATTGTATAAATAGTGTATAAAAATGTATATATGATGTACAAATAGTTATGTAATGTATATGTAATATATAGATATTGTAAATAGGTATATAATGTATCGACATTGTATAAATAGGTATGTAATGTATCGACATTATATAAATAGGTATGTAATATATTGACATTGTATAAATAATGTATAATTGTGTATTGATATTATATAAACTATTTGTAATGTATCGATATCCATATTTATTAGCCTATTATGCATTCCCACCTTAATAAATAGAAGAATAAATAAAAAATAATAAAACAACATAAATATTCATTTTTCCACAAAAGAAGTGAAACACTTAGAAAGGAAAAAAATATTTTTAAAAAGAGCAGTAAAAAAATATAAACAACAAAATTTTTTTTTTTAATAGCACAACAAAAAAAAATAGAACAAAGGACTATTTTTCTAAAAAAATCAAAAAGAAAGTGGCCAAATTAACATGTCAGCCGCCAAATATGGCAACTTGCCACTTTTTTTTGGCGAGAAAATGACCAAAATGATGCTTAATATATGGGTAATGTTGTATCTTGGTCATTAATGTATTTTACTTGATTAAAATGGTCCTTAATATATAACAAAGTTGTTCATTTTTGTCCTTCATATATTTCACTTGATTGAAATGATCCTTAATGTATAACAAATGTGTTCATTTTGGTCCTTTATTCTAGAACTAACAGATTTTATCAAAAAAAAAAATTAAATTTAACTATGGACCCTACGTGGCTAACAAAATTCACCGCTATTGTCTTTTTTGTTAGCTCTAAAGAAAAACTCCGTGAAATATAACACCATTGTCTTTTTTTTCTCTTAACAAAAATTTAATATTTTCTCTTGCTTAAAAAAGAAATGGATATTAAGTCAGCGGATTAATATTCTAGAAAAGAAAAAATAGTAAATTTTGTTGGAGAAAGAGAGAAAATGGTGTTAGTTTTCTTGGACTTCTTTCTTTAGAGCTAACAAAAAAGATAACAATGGTGAATTTTGTTTGCCACGTAGGGTCCATAGTTGAATTTAACACTTTTTTTTATAAATCCGTTAGATTTAGGGTGAATGACCAAAATGAACATATTTTGTTATATGTTAAGGACCATTTCAATTAAGTGAAATACATTAAGGATCAAAATGAACGCATTTGTTATACATTAAGGACCATCAATTAAGTGAAATACATTAAAGATCAAAATGAGCACATTTGTTATACATTAAAGACAATTTTTACCAAGTGAAATGCTTTAAGGACCAAGATACAACATTACCCATATATTAAGGACCATTTTGGTGATTTTCTCCTTTATTTTTGCAAACCAAATAGTCGAGCGGCTATATTTTGTTAAAAACAAAGGCCGGTTGACCATTTTAAGTTTTTTTTAAAAAAAAGTGAGCTTTTTTTTGTGTAAATAATTTTTCTCAATCAATATTTTGCATAATTTTCCCTTTTTATTAAGCGAATATATAAAGAAGTTGAAGACGAATTCAACATTTAGTATATATACATAAAAAATAATTTAAACCATATATAAACAACCGGCCACTCCAGCTTGCTCTCCCATCCCTCCGTGATTCAAGCTTGCAAAATGCTTTATCATTCTTACTGTAATTTCTGGACCCTTACTAGCTCCGTCCTCCCATTTGGTCAACTTTGTGTGTTTTCTACTCATTTAGGCTATGGACTCCCAAGTTCTACTTCTAGAAACATTATTCTTCCCTCCCATATTCCTCTTCAAAGTTTGAAAAGTCTATAACAGCCAGCCGCGCAGACACGGAAGGCGTTCTCCACAAATCACTGTTTATTTTATTCAAAACGTTCACAACACGTTCGATAATTGTTTGATTACATTTTATTTTATTAGAAAAAAAAAAAGATTTTTAAGGTCTCTACCCCAACGACGGTTACTACGTTATTGTTCCAATGGCTTCATTAGATGGTGAAATGGAGAAAATGAAGTTCCGTCAAAACTATCGGAATCACTGGCATACTGATCTCCTCCGTGCTCCGCAGTCGGATCCTCTCTGTAAGTGTCATTTAAACTGAAAATTTCATTATATTTTTACTCAATTTGTTTTTTGATATATTATTTAATTGAAACGCTGATCTGCGTTTTTTGGCATTTGCAGTTTGCTGTTTTTCGCTTTGGTGGTGAGTTGATTTGCGTACATTCTTCTCTTTTATGTTATGCTTTTGAATGCTTTAGCCCAAACTCCTCGAAAGTCTGCATCAGTTGTTTCATCGTGAAATTTGATAAATTTAGTAGTGTTTGTTTTCAGGTGGAAAATGGTATTTGGAGAGCTGAAGTTGTAGTTAGAACTTAGATATGAATATCAACTGGAGTAGTTTTTTTGAATTTTTGTGATTGATTTGGAGTGGAAATTGTGAAAATCAAGTTTTTTTTATTCAGTAAAATTATAATAATTCTATATCCAAACAGTTTTTCGAAAGTGAAATTTTTTTTATGGTCAAACGGACACTTAATTTGAACTG
Source organism: Solanum appendiculatum (assembly GCA_018342035.1). Taxonomy (NCBI): domain Eukaryota; kingdom Viridiplantae; phylum Streptophyta; class Magnoliopsida; order Solanales; family Solanaceae; genus Solanum; species Solanum appendiculatum. Next base: position 60,576 of record JAGDQO010000884.1, on the reverse strand, counting down.
GTAATTTGTTAGATAGTATTTTGACACTATCAGTATAATTTACTACTACTCAATGTGTATTTCTGTTTTAAACGATTTCATGGAATAATTTTTTTTACATCATTAACTTAAACTTTTGATTTAATAACTCAGAAAATTTTCAGTGTTCTTGTTCATCATCTATATAACTTTGCACGATGTAAATTAAAGACGAGTAAATATTTTGAATGCTTCTCTTATATCAAGTTTCACTATTCAAAATTGCTTATCAGTTTACCTTCAATTTGATTTAGTGGTCCTTGTGCATCGTACATTCTCAGAAAACGAGCTCTATACAATGATATGTCAAGGTAAACAATCTTTTTTTCTGTTTAGCTATACGACTAGTCATTTCTCGAAGAGTCTATAAAATTTGAAGACATTTTGTGCTTTTAGGTATACATGTTGTGGAGGCTATATGCCTTGTAGTGGTAGATGTGGAGAAAGTCATTGCCCCGAGTTGTGTCTTTGTACAGAGGTTTGGTGTTTCCTGAATTAAATTATACGCTTTCAAGATTTTCATATACTGAAAAAATTATGAGCTTTTTCTTTCGCCCACCTATTTATTTTACTCAATTTCGCGCTACTCTTCAGGTTTTTCTTTGCTTTGCTAATTCAGTTGCCTCAACACGCTTTATGTTGCAAGACGAGTTCAATCTTCAGACAACAAAATGCGATAATTGCATAATTGTAAGTTCAATTCCTCTACATTTTCATTTTTCCTCTAGTTATTTTTTGTTTTCGTTGTTATCTTTTTAGTTAATGTGTTTTGCCTTTGGTTGTAGGGATTCATGTTTTGCCTCCAGCAGGTAGCATGTATATTTAGCTGCATTGCTTGTATTACAGGGAATGACGAACTTCAAGAGGCTGCTCGGGTTCTGAATTGTTGCTCGGATATGGTTTACTGCACGTAAGACGCTTGGCTAGTTCTGAAAACAACGATTTAACTTATACACACTAACAACGTAAAAAAGATGTTTTTATTAAATCATCCATCTCTATTAACTTCTCTTTTTCTTTTTGCAGGGTTTGCAGTTGTATGCAGGTATGTGATAACTTGAACATATTACACATATGCAATATATAGCATGGATTTTCCTTAATAAAAGGCATAATACATAAACATGACTTTTAACTTGGCTTCAGCTGGCAACTAGGCCCTTTAACTTTAGATGTGTACAAGTTAACAATTAAACTTGTATAAAATTGAGCAAATAGACACATTCATCCTACATGACAATTTTGTTTCCTACGTGGCGTCCTATGTGTATTATGTCATGTAGGACACGTGTGTCTACTTGTTCAATTTTATGCAAATTTAAGTGTCTAATTATGCACACTCAAAGTTGGACGGCATAGTTGTCCGCTGAAGCCAAGTTAAAAGACATGTTTATGTATTATGCCTAAAACATCTATGCCCAAAAAAATAACAGAAAAAGAAAGAAAAAGTCCTTGAACTGCAATCTAATATGCCTTTAAATCATAAGTTTCAAAAAAAGAATTATTTTTTAAAAACTTCATGTCAAGTCAAACACTATAACATAAATTGGGATGGAGGAAGTAATAAAGTCTTAGCTGGCAAGTCAGAACTCAAACTTTGACAAGTGTCTAAATGATACTAGAGCTTACATGACACATAAATTTTGAAAGTATCTAAATGACCATTTCTTTAAGTTATCAACTGACAGAGTAAAAAACGAATTGAGATGTCTAAATGTGAATTCTCAAAGTTGAAGTGTTTACTTGTTAGCTGAGGTCAAGTTTAACCGTCTGTATTATATCAATCTAAAATATTGTGGTGTTTCAAAATAATTATGCAGACACAACACAAGGTTGAAATGAACAAAAGGGATGGAAAGTTTGGTGCAAGGCCAACAGCAGCACCACCTGTTCAACATATGTCTCGTTTGGATCAGCCTCTTCCACCAACCATTGCATATGCACCTCAACACCCACAAACTTACCCACCCCCACCCCAGCAACCATATGGATACCCACCCCCACCCCAGCAACCATATGGATACCCACCACAACAACAACCCCCCATGTACCCTCCTCCTCCATTGCAACATCATGGCTATCCTCCACCCAATTATGCTGCAAGTGGTGTTGGATACCCTCCACCTGGTTATCCGCGCTGAAATTTCTAAGGCATAATATATAAACGTGTCATTTCACTTGGTCTCAGCTGTCATATATACCCTAGTTATCCACGGTGTCATTTTTCGAACTTCATTTTTCTTTTTTGTCAAATTCATTGATCTCTCTGCAAGAAAGGACAGCTTGTGGAACCTTAATTGTTGCATTGTAATTCCAAGTTAGGAAATAAAAATTTTCAAATTTGTATTATGGCTGCCTCTTATACATGTATTTTTATTAGGAAAAATTACCTAATTACACACCCTTTTTTATTATATTTTCTTATTTTTCTTATCGTTTCAAAAAATATCAAAAATTCCTTCTTTTGCTCCCATCATCCCCTTTTCCAGATACATCAATTTGAAACTCATACCTAAGATTTTCCTTCCTTTTTTCACGCCACAAATCTCTCCACAGTTACCTCCATTAATTTATTTTTAAAAAGTGTTTGTTTTGATTGAAGTTCTATTTTTAGTTTTATCGTTGAATTTTCTCTCGTTTGAGCCATTATTGATTCCCTTCCTACCATATCTTTTTGTGTGTGCAGTGCTTATGTAGTTCTCATGGAATTGCATATATAGGTGCAAAGAAGTATTACTTGATACATAAACACTACCGAATGTATTATTTATATGTATCAAACTCTACAATGTATCTATGTATCATTAATTTTACATTTTTTTTCCTTTTTAAGCGTAACATAAAAGTATCTAATAAATATGCAGCACTATTATGAAAATATGATAGCGAAAAGGCCAAGGGAGATTATGTTAGCGAAAACGATGATCCACCAAAGTCTAAGAGTTATTTCACACACACAAAATTATTTTTTCTCAGTAGTTCTAGTTAGTTGCAAATACATATTTGACATCTAACCAATGCAATGTACTTGTTAACTTGATTGCTGATTCATTCATGTATATACTTGATAACTTAGTTGTAGTTAGTTGTTGATTCATTCATGTTTATACATTGGACACTTAGTTGTAGTTAGTTGTTGATTCATTCATGTATCTAATTGATAACTTAATTCTTATTTATTGTGATACATTTATAGATACACTTTATTTCAGCTTACATATACCTTTTTTTTACAACCTTATTTTATGAGATACATTATTATCAACAGTTAAGATACTTTGTAGTGTAAATTATGTATCATATACGTAAATTTGATGGTTATAGCTTGGTTCTAATTTTGTTTTGTATTTTTTGAATAGTTCTTATGAATGTATCAAGTATAAAGTTCATATTGTTGAATGGGCTGTTATATTCATAATTTTGTATCATATACAATATAGTTTGGTCATGATACACAGTCAAAATATTTTGTAGTTGCTCTGAAAATCTGTTTCACTTCTCTTTGGGGAAGAAAGTACAAGTTCTTCGGTTGTGTCCTTCTTGTCCACAACGTCCACAATTACATATTTTTCGCTTAAGGCAAACAATGTATCTTCCTCCAGCATCATAAATTGAAAAAATAAACTCAGACGACATGGAACAACCTGCAAACATTAAAAAATTCAGTGATACATTATATGAAATACATTTTTTAAAATTTTCAAAGCAATACCTATCTAACAATAAACTAACACATAACGGCATAATTTTGTAACCATCTTATAACATGTACCAGATACATTACAATAACTAATGATACAATCATTCACAAAAATTCAAGATTGATATATATTAATGTATCATCCACATTTTTATTGATCAAAACAAGTAATCCAAGATTGATATACATTTACACAAATCTGTGATACACACACACTCAATATTCAAAAGGTATATGATCCATCTCAATTGTTACTCCATTTTGTTACATGTATCATAAACAATCTATTATGATCATACATTTTTATACAAATCACATTCAGATACACAATAATGACCACATCATAATCCATAGATACAAAATTACAATACACGAGCATCATTTAATACTAATGTATCATGACTTAAATATTCACATCAAAACGACAAAACAAAACTATAACCATGATACGCTACAAAACTATATACTAATTTATCAATAACCAACTCACGAAATACCTTTAGAAATAGCAACGTATCACGATTTTATGTAAACTTTATAAAACATGATGTCATGACTCAATAAACAAGAATATGTTGATTTCGACTTTCTTGGTGCAAAAAAGACGTTGAACAGCAACTTGAAGGAATTGATATGAGCAACGCTTTGTGAAGATCTCCGGCAGCTACACCTTTCTTGATTAGTGAAACGATGTAGTCCATGAAGGATGAATCACAGGGTAATGTAATAGGACTACCACTCAGTAGTCCAAACTCTTCTTCAGACATGTTTTTCTTATACTCGATGATTTCGAATTGATGATTCGAAATCGTGAATTGTTTGTCCAATCTTTTACGATGGCAGGGTTGAGATTCAAGATTTCGAATTGATGGAGAAGATGAAAATTTAATTTTTGAATTTTGTGAAGTTGTTACAGATTGGAATGGATTGATATCAATCAGTTCTGCGTGATTTGTGGGGGGGGGAATCAGTTTTGCGTGATTTGTGGGAAAGAAAATCAATTTTACGTTAATATTCCATATTAAGCACAACAAACAAGTTTATAATGTATCATAAGTAATGTATCCAGATGAAACTTATGTATCCGGATGACTGATATTTTAAGGGATTTTTGTAAAATAGAAAAGACTAGGGATAGGATGTAATTTAGGTCTTACACTATGAGATTTATGTAAGTTATACTTTTTATTATTATTATTAATATATGAGGTAGCAGGGCAGAACTAGAGGCTAGATACGGGCTCGATCGAATCCAGTAATGTTTGCTCAAACAATGTATTTTATGTTAAATATTTATTGAAGATGTACAAATATTAAAGGCATAATACATAAATGTACCCTTTAAGTTGGTCTTATTTCACATTTATGCCCTCCAACTTTGGGTATACACAAGTAGGCACACACTTTAACTTGTATAAAGTTGAACAAGTAGACATATGAGTCCTATGTGGCATAATACACATAGGACACCACGTAGGATGAAATTACCATGTAGGATGCCACGTAGGACACGTGTGTCTATTTGTTCAACTTTATATAATTTTAAGTGTCTACTTGTGCACATCCAAAGTTGGAGGGTATAAATGTGAGCTGAGGCCAAGTTAAATGACATATTTATGTATTATGCCTATTTAGAATCTAGTAATTATCAATTGAAGTCGTTTTAAAATTCAGAATTCAAAAAGTTACAACTTCGATTTTATTTGTGAGGTAGGTTCAAGTCCAACTCCTACTAGGAAGGTTAAATGACCATCTGAAAAATCAACTCGAAAATGTTGAAATCACACCAACTGAAACTGATAGACACAAAATGAAGATTGGCTGCTAAACCAGATGAACATATGTTAGCAACTTCATGTCTCATCTTCTTTGGTCCACACACAAGAACTTCAACACTTGATTCTCTCCTCTCAAACAGAATTCATGTAACCAATATATTACATTCATTTCGGTCAGTTCCACTTTTTATTGTAAAATTATACTTTGCAAAAAGGGTAAAAACAATTTTTATTAGATAATTTTTTTTTAATCCCTTTTTATTTAAGGAATCTTTTTTAGTGTAGTGGCATTTTAGCTTCAAAATTATTTGAGTTAATGGTGAAAAATACATTTAAACTATTATTTTTTCGTGATTTTTATATCTCAACCATCCATTGTTTTCTTCACCAACTTAAACTATCACTTCCTTTGTATAAAAACACATTGAGTTAGTCAAATATTTGTTTTCAATCAGACAACGAACGCGTATAGAGATGTATTTTAATACAAAGGGAGTGATAGTTATAGTATTAAACTTCCAAAAAAGTGATAGTTTAAGAAAATAGAATTATAGATAGTTGAGTTATCAAATTTCCAAAACGTGATATACAGTTTAGATATATATTTTTACCATTAACTCAAATTATTATCAATTCTAGGCATCTTCTAAAAGTAAGCATTCGTGACTTGCATATGCTCTGTCTTATATAATAATAAGGGAAAAGGGTCTGATATACCCCTCAACTTTGTCATTTAGAACTAATATAACTCTCGTTACAAAAGTGGCACATATATACCCATACCGTTACAAAATAGCTCATATATATCCCTACCGTTACAAAAGTGGCTCACATATACCCCTACCGTTACAAAAGTAACAAAAATAATTTTAAATTTATTTTTTCAATTAATTTTTTTTAAAATCATGTATTTAATCTTTTTCACACATAAATTATTTTTTTGACTTCTTTGATTATTTTTTTTTGAGTTTTTTATTTTTTTCATTCTTTAGTATAAAAATAAGAGAAATAAAAAGAAAGATGTGTGAGTGGAAAAAAACTAAAAAGTTTTAAAAAATTAAAATTAATTTTGTTACGGCTATATTATAATTTAGTTTTTGTATCCGTAAAAAAAATATTTGGGACATCTATAATAAATTTTACAAGAGAATAAGTGAAAAAAAAAATATGACCATAAAAAAGTAATAAATTTAAATTAGTCGATGAATAAAAATAGTCAAAAGAAATTGTTGAAGTGTGTGACCATCTCATCTAAAAGCTTAAGCTGTTAGAGAGAGCACACTTTTTATTACTTAATTATATTCTCAACGCATCCCCTCACGTGCGGGCCTGATTCTTTTTTCATGGGCCAATCACGTGAAAATTCTTTTTAATTTGGGTGGCAGTGAGATTCGATCCCAGGACCTTTGCTTGATACCATATGTGAAATTAGGTATTGGGCCTAACTCACACCCCAAAAGCTAGCTCAAAGGGGAGAAGATTGCCCAAGCATTATAATGAGTCCACCCATCTCATTAACCAGCAATGTGAGACTTTTTGTCATTCTTTAGCAACGTGTGAGAATGATCAAATATACCCCCGCATGTATTAGCTTTTTTGAAAAAAATTTAAAAAGTTTAAAAATTAATTTAAAAATTATTTTTTCGCTTGAGGAAAAGGGCATATGTGAGCCATCTGTATAACAGTAGGGGTATATATGAGCCACTTTTATAACGAGAGGTATATCAACTCTAAATGGCAAAGTTGAGGGGTATATCAGGCCATTTTCCCTAATAATAATATTGGTCTAACCACACTACATCAAAAATGACCTATTACGGTAATAAATTAATAGTAATATCTTGATTGTCGCTAAATATAGTGATAATTAACACTCTTCGTAAATGCAAGCATATAGCGACATTGGATCCAATGACAATTAACTAATGTCAGGTAAAAGCTTTAGCACTTTTTGTTAATGTGCATATTTGTAGCTGCTAAAAGTTATTTTTGTTGTAGTATCACCATATTGTAGAGATTATCCTTATGTCTTGGCAGCACATTCTTATCGCACAGTACCCCGAATGTGATCCTCCATTTTGTCCATCCCATTCTAATATGGTGTGCGATGTCATCATCAATCTTCATGTTTCTTTGAATTATGGATCCAAAATACTTGAAGTTTTCTCTCTTGGATATGACTTTTGCATCAATCTTCACTTTCTCATACGCCTCATGTATCACGTCACTGAACTTGCACTCTATATACTCTATTTTAATCTTGCTTAACCTAAAATTAGATTCGAGGATCTGTCTCCAAACCTTCAGTCTGTCTAACTTCACCCAACGTCTCGTTTATCAACACTATATCATATGCAAACGATATATAAGTGTTTGGATCTTTTTTCTATTTTTGTTTCTTATTATTTTTAGAATAATTTTAGTTGACTTGACAAATAAGTGTAAATGTATGCCATTTTTAAAAAAAAGTTTTAAGTATCTAACAGAAAGTTCATGACAAGTTTCATATTAACCCAATATAATAATACCACTATGATAAACTTATATATTTGAAATTAAGTAAAAGAAAAAGAAATATCTTGGCAAAATACGTCACATAGATTTCTCTTTCATAAAAATGAAGTTTTTGAAATCAAGTTTCCTTGTATTATTGTTGGGATATTGGGGGTGAAGACTAGCTAGTGGGATCGAATAAGTATTTGCTTGGACGTATAAACTTCAAACTTTGAACAAATTTTCCCATGTTTTGTAAAATGAAACAAAGTCGAGCTAAGCCAAGAACTAATTACGTCGTCTATAGAAACAAAGCCTTGACTCTGTACGTGTAAAGGTGTTTACAGGTTGGTTTGGATCGATTATTGATCAAAATTAAATTTATTTAATTAAATTTTAAAATTTTAAAATCAAATCAATTAAATATAATATACATTTATCGATTTGATTGTTATCGATTTCGATTTGGATTCATTCGGTTATTTGGTTACTGATCATACATGAAAATAAAAGAAATGATTCGTTCAAATGAAAAATAAAAGACAAAAATTCTTTCAAAAGAAAATGAACTATCTTCGTGTCAATTTGAATCTTATAAAATTCTTATACCAAAACTCCAATTATATTTAACTTGATTCATATATTATTAGCTAATCCAATGCTTTTGATATATTATTTTTTGCTTACTTACCAAAAACTAAAAAATAAGTAAGAAATCAATTTATTTTCCTAAGAAGTATTTTCTACGAAATATGAAAAATATTCTCCTATCAAACACACCCATATAATCTATATGTTTATAGTACGGAAAATTGAAAATTTCTTAAATAGCTAAGAGATGAAATATAATAGGTTTTCTTAATTACAGTTCCTAATTATGTAACGTAGCTATAGTTTCAGTAGTTATGCCTTATTCTGTTTGTATATCTCACTGGAATTTAATAAGTTATACAAATTGGTCTTTCAATTTAATTAATGAAATAGGTGATAATTTCGACTATTAAAATGAAAAATAATTCCACAAATCACGGTTATTATATCTGATTAGAATTTCTTACCATATATGACATGTATTTGTATATATTGATTATTTGATTTTCTTATTACTATAGTTACTGTATATGTATCGATTGATTACATAATTTGCATATGTATCGAAAAACTCTTTTGATTTGTATTTGTATCAATTGACTACTGGAGTTACTGAATATGTATCGATTGATTATATAATTTGTATATGTATTGGGAAACTCTTTTCTTTGTATTTGTATGATTTGACTGTTGGAGTTATGATGATGTGTATAATTGATACATAATTTGTGGATGTGTATCGATTGAATACATAATTTGTGTATGTATTTCAGTATTTGTATATATGAAGACTAATTATACATTTTTTGGTTTAAATTTTTTTTTTATTGAATTGTATACAACAATGTTTGTCATAACTATTTGATGATAAAATCAACTCCCTAAATAAACATCACTAACATGTACAATTGAATCGGCTATACAGATATTTGTATATGTGTAGAGTTGATTGAAATATACAAAATGGGTTAACTATACAAATGCTAAAATTATACAAATAATATCTAGAGTGTATAGTTGTTAGTAATATAAAAATATAATTCCTAAAAATTCATATGTGGGTTAAAAATTATGTAAATACAAATCAAAACTGTATACAATTATATTCCTAGCAATAAACATGGATACAACCAAATTCATAGAGTCATATACAACAAAATATCAATTTTTTTTATACAAATACATATTACAAAAAATATATACAAACACCTCAAATTTATAGATCTACACTCTTCATTGGATCTAATTTCTTCAATAGCTCTAAATTTAGCAAGAAATCTTGAAATTTCTTCAAAATCTTGAGTTAGACCCCACGAAAAAGATGATGGATCATCAGAATTTTTGGTACGCAATTGTATACCTTGAGTAATCCTCTTTAATGGAGTTTGTTCTTTCATAGAATTGTATATATCTACTGGCTTTATTGAAAGACTGAAAATGATGGATGAAAATTTATAAATGAATGAACAAAACTATAAACAAAAATTTGAAAAAAAATATTAAAAACCAACGAATGTTAACTGAAATTGAGAAAGCACGGTTTGAGATAGTCACAAAATCTTTAAACTGAAATTGAGGAAGCACGATTTAGGTGGAGCCACGAAATTTTTGAAACTTCAAATTTGATTATGACTAAATGAATTAAGGAGATAAATCAGTGAATTGTTTAAGACGAGAGAGAAATGCTACCTTGTATAAGCCATAAGGGGGAAAAAGATCAGAATGTGGATGCCCACCATTAGGATTATTAAACTGTAGTGGTAAATAATTTAGTAATATAGATTTGTTTAGTCACGTAATTTTTTTCTATATAGTATAAAATACCATAAAATTAAATTGTCGAAAATTCCCAACTCTTCTGTAGGAAAAAAAAATACCGTGCGGAAAAATAAAACAAATCAACAAACACGGCCTTATAAAAGGTGTGATGTGACGTCACCAAAATATAAACGGTCGGATTCTTTCCGTCTACAATCTTCTACACGCTTCCTCACGATAACGCAAATTAGAAAATGTCCATTGTCCATACCAAACTACACTAATCCTAGCCGTCCTTTTATTTGACGATCGAGAATCCAACGGTCAATATTTCACAATAACTAAAGCCCTTTAAAAGTATTATCTTCAAAACCTAACCCTACCATTTCTGAAATTCTACTCGTCTGCAAATCCAGCTTTCCAGCGGCGATTCTCCGATCATCTCTCTACTGTAAAGCCTCTCTCTGATCTCTCTATGGTTTGTGTGTTTGAATTTATGCGTGTATAATTTTTTCTGTATTTGTGCATGTATGTGTGTTTTAGGGTATGATTCTGAAATGTAACTTTTGTGTGAGTCGGAGAAATGATTTAGATGTTTACTGTTTGGAAAACGTTTGAATTGTAAGATTTGATTATCAGGTGAGTGTTTTAGATGTGATTATGGGTTGATTTGGTGGCTAATAAGAGCAGATATGGGTTTCCTCTTGTTGTATGTAGTTAAATTTGCCATCAGAAACAGTCTCTTTGGGTACACTCTACTTGTGGGATTACACTGAGTATGTTGTTGTTGTAGGTAGTTAAATTTGCTTGATTCGGCCGACTTGATGCTTTAGTTTTTAGATTCTATGGCTATGGTATGTGCTTAGAGCATGGGTTCTAAAATCCTGAGGTTTCCCTTCTCTTTGTGGAGGGATTTGGGTCTTCTTATGTTTTCCAATTTTTCTGTTGCTTGGTAGCTCTGTATTACTTTGCTTGAGATTTTGGAGAGGCAATGTTTGTTAATGAACTATGAGGTTATTACCTTAGTAGTAATTGAATAAGTCTGATTCCGTTGGAACAAATTTCTGATGAGGAGAGTATTCTTGCAAGAACCATTAAAACAAGACATTATATTTGTTAATGTAAGTTTCTTATATTCTCTTCTAGACTTTAGATTTAACTCATCTTTCATCCTTTTATCAGAAGAACTCATCTATCATCCCTATGTACTCGAGTGACGTATGTTTAGGTAATAAGGGCGGGTATGTTGTCTTCCTTAATCCTGAGCAATGAGAATATCACAAAGACATGTTAAAGATGGTGTTCATTTCATGATTGAGTAAAGGTATCCGGTCTGGCTGTTAAAAGCAATTTACAAATGGTTTATTCAATGTGTTGCTTGTTGAATGCAATTTCTTTTAGTGTTCTTAATCAAAAAATGTATGTTGGATTGCTATGTTTTTTTGGCTTCACATTTTTATGTTATTTGTTTCTAAAGTTCAAGAAACCTATTTTAGGATATAGGTGTGGCTCAAATGAACTACGTGAAATGTAACATAACATGTATATTAATTGCCTCAATTGTAACCGGTAAAAAGTAGTTGCCTTGTTTTTCTCCTCCATTCCACAGGCTTCGTCCTTTTTCGCGTCTTATTTTTTTTAATTTGCTGTGCAGTATATTGATATTCAAATGAGTCGTCCACAGGAACCACACCGCCCTTTTCTCCCATTTGGAAATCCTTTCAAATTTATATTACCTAAGGGCTCATACTTGTCTCCTAAGCTTCTTGCTCTGTTAAATGCCTTTGAGGAGTCATTAACAGAGAGGGTTAAGAGTCTCAAGCCAGGACGTAAGGAAGATATCCTCACGTTATCATGGATGACACAAGCAATAAGTACACTTTGTGCAATTCACACAGACGTGAAAACTCTCATTACTGAGCTTGAACTTCCCGTATGTGACTGGGATGAGAAGTGGGTAGATGTGTACTTGGACAACAGTGTCAAGTTACTGGACATTTGCATTGCTTTCAGCTCTGATATCTCAAGGCTTAACCAAGGCGACCTTTATCTTCAGTGTGGCTTGCACAACTTGGATGGAACCTCAAACCAGTTCATGAAGGCTCGCTCCTCATTGGATGGATGGAAACAGCATATCAATTCAAAGAACCCAAGACTAGAGAATTGTTTTGCCATCTTGGACAGCCTCACCGAATCACTGAACCTACCTAAGATTAAGAATTCTGCAAAAGGTAAGGTTCTAATGCGGGCAATGTATGGAGTGAGAGTAGTAACTGTATTCATATTAAGCATGTTTGCTGTCACGTTTTCCGGTTCTACAAAGGAGTTGAAAGACCTGCAGATTCATGAGACTTGTTTGTGGACAGAAGCATTTGTTGATGTTCGTGATTGTATCAGTCAGGAGATCAGGAGTATATATTCAAGTGGAAGGATCACAGCACTGAAAGAGCTTGAAGTGGTGGATACAAGTGTGAAGAAGTTGTTCCCCCTCGTACAAGATGGAGTAGATCCTAATGAAGCTGAGCAGTTGCAGCTCCTAACTTCAAATCTGACTGAAGAAGCGGAAAAACTTTCAGGGGGACTAGATCTGCTAGCAAAGGAAGCAGATAGATTCTTCCATATCCTTTTAACCGGACGCGATTCTCTGTTATGTAACCTTAGAATTGGTAGTACTGTTTCTAACCCAGCGGAAGCGAACAACAATGTAGAAAGGAAAGAGGTGAGGTGAACCTTAGAGAGAGGAGAATGTGTCGTGTGTATACAGGGGGGTGGTGTGTGTCTCAGTTTTAAGGTTGAATTTCATGTACTATTAAATACCGCAATATATAGTAATTGTGAAAAGGGTGGTTATTTGTGGTATGGTTTCAAATGGGTCGATATTTGTTTGGCTTGTCCTGTTATGTTAATGTAGCATAAAGTGGTTTATCGAGCATATACAACAATGTTCTTTCTCATGAACCAGATCAATACGCATATACAACAATGTTCTTTCTCATGAACCAGATCAATACGCAATTTTGAACTACGGATAACATAATCATTTGTTTTGATATTTAAACTGATAAACTTTAGAGTACACGAAAGAGCGGGTGACACCTATTGTCAAAGTTTGGGTTGCCAATAGGTGTGTGTACACTCTATTCTCCCTAACGAAGTCATGTTATGAGAATGTATGTTGTTGATATGAATATTGAGGATTCATATAAAGATATATAACTAGCCCTAGTGAAGTTGGGGATTAAGGCATAATTCAACAGTAAAAACCTACAAAAGAATTGAAAATTTGCATAACTATATAGCCCAACACAAAACATTGCACTTAGATATAGCTATATTTTTAGTTAACACCTGCATAGCTAATTTTGTTCTTCAACGGTATTAATACATACAATATTACACTAATTATAAATAATATATCAATGTTACATAAAAATGTATAAGAAGTGTTTTATACATACTTTTAGGGCTTATTTAGTTGGGGAACAAATTATCTTAGGATTGTTATTCAACCCTTAATGTGGAATAAAAGTAACACTACAATTTTAGGATAAGTTATTTCACGATTTTATCCCAATCAACATGGAATAAACTCATCCTGAAATTAATCTCGAGATTAGTTATCCCTTATCTCTCATACTAAACAAGCTTTTACATTATTATATAAAATTGTACAAACACTGAGCTTCTCTCCGGTAAAACTTGAACTCACAAAACTCCATTCTAAAATAGGTCAAAAACATCCCCAAGTAGCTTCAAAATTTAACTTCAAAATAACAATCCCAACGAACTTCAATCGTCAACGTATCAAAAACATGAACAAATCACAAAACTCATTTGTACAACCAATAATGTTTAAATCCGTGATGATCAATACAAGTATCAGTCTCAATCAATTTCTAAGCATCGAAAAAATGAAAAACAAAATCTCAAACCACAATTTCAACCATCGATTTTTGACTGTCAATTCCAAATAGGTTTTCCAATTTCCTTACTTTTGCTCAACCCACTCTCTTCAATAATGAGAATGGAGTTTGAGGCACAAACATCATATAAGAATGGCGTATGTATTGGAAATTAATCTAAAAATCGAATAAAATGAATAAAGGAGGTTATCCCACTTGGACCATAGGGGTATTCAATCCCTAACATTTCTTCTTCATTGAAGGTTAAGGATGAAATCTTTTTTCGCAAAATATATACAAACTGGGCTAGTTCGGGTAAGATTGGAAATATGGAAGCGTTTTGGTTATAAGGTTGAGCTGGTATAGAGTGCGAAAATTCCAAGAAAAATTCGCAAATTTAAGTACTACCATAATCATAGCTCAACAGAAAAATCCTATGACAAAGTTAAGAACTTCAAGCAACCCTTCCACCGGAACCAGCACAAAATCCTCGGCCCCCACCTCCAAGACCGAACAAAGGGCCTTCCTCCAAGACCCTGCACAAAGTTAGCAATACACAACTTAAGGAAAACATGCAAGAAATTAAATGGGCAAGCATGACAAATACAGTTCAAATTGCTTTTAAAGTAGTACTAAGACTAGAATATTATAACCCCATATTTACAACATTGACTGTTCAGGGTTATATTTTATTGTGACACCATATTCAAAGTAAAGAAATTTAAAAAAGAGAAGGTATCACTGTGTTTTAGCCATATAACTTGTCTAGGTCTTATGTCCCTTTTATAGCGGTTAGCAAGAACACTTCACACTCCAAAATGCCCCACATGGTCTATTGACATTTTGGCAAATTGTCAATAAAAGTCAAGGCCAAGCTTTCAAGCAAACAATACAAGCAATTGAGCAAACAATACACAAATATGACCAGAATACCTCTTAAAATGAACTTGATTACTCTAATCGATCAGTTTTTCTATTGAAATTAACTCTAAATCAATCAGTTAACTGGAAGCTTGCTCTCTTTTTGGCTTTTGTATAGTAGTAATTTATCCCTTACCATGTAATTCAGACAAACATAAAGCAGAAAATTGACTCCGCAGAAATTCAAAAAGCAAAAAAAAAAAAGAGAATATGAGCAGGAGATAGTATTCACATTGTAATGGTGCCATGGTTAGCATTTGGTCACCTGAACCCATTTTTCCAACTCTCCATAGCCTTTAGCCAAAGGAGTAAAGTCACTTCCCTGTCCACTCCCAGGAACATTAAGAGACTTCCTGAACTTCCTCCTAAGTTAGCACCACTAGTAAATCTAGTGGAGTTTCCACACGGGACACTATATAATTAATCCTTTTCCATGTGGAACATTATATACATAAATATTCTAATACTCCCCTCAAGTTGGTGCATAAGTGATATGTACCGAGTTCGTTACAAATTACAAATGTAACTAATATGAGGACCAATGAGGAACTTAGTGAAAATACTTGCAAGTTGATCATTTGACTTCACAAATTTGTTATAATATCTTCGGAAAGTATCTTTTCCAGATTAAATGACAGTCAATCTCAATGTGCTTAGTCCTCTCATGAAACAACGGATTTGATGCAATATGGAGGGACACTTGATTATCACACAAGTTCCATCAGAATGATTTCTCCAAAATTTAATTTTCTGACCCATTGTTTGATCCAAACTAGCTCACAAGTTACTATGGCCATTGCTTGAGATTTTCCTTTTGCATTTAGATCGAGAAACCATATTTTGTTTCTTACTCTTCCAAGACACTAAATTACCTCCTATCATAACAAAATATCTAAGTGTGGAACACCTATCAGATGGTGATGTATGTGTATCCAACAATCCACTCATGGCCTCGATCCTCAAAAAGCAATCCTTTGCTTAGGGCTAATTTTATGAATCGAAGAATACGAACAATTGCATCTCAGTGACTATCACATGGAGAGTCCATAAGCTGACTTACAACACTTACAAGAAAGGCAATGTCATGTCGAGTTACTGTGAGATAGTTCAACTTACCAACCAGCCGCCTATATCTTCTGGGGTTACTAAGAGGCACTCCCTATTCCCTAATGTGGTAGGAGTTTGATATTCAGGACCATATATAGGATTGTTGATCGTTCTATAGCCTGTCATACATGTCTCCACAAGAATGTCTGGGGCATTACGTTGTGAGATGACAATTCATGATTTTTGACTGTGTGACCCCAATGCCTCGGAAATACTTCAATTTGCCAAAGTCCTTCCTGTGGAAATGCTGAAACATATGTTGCATCAATTTAATTATACCATCTTCATCATTGTCTGTGATGACTATATCATCAACATAAATACTAAATAAATGAACATATTATGAACAATATGTTGATAGAATGAGGTAAAATGCTCTCAAGAAAACCCTAAACCATCGAGCCAAAACTTACACTCAACTACGTTTCACACCTCTGATGGCCACCCTGGCCGGCGGCACTGTATATAATAACCTTTTCCATATGGGACTATAATAATCCTTTTCCATATGGAACACTATATACATTAATATTTAAAACTGTTGATCAAATTCTATACTTGAGGGAAGCTTATGATGTCCTTCATGAACCCGCCAAACTCTTCATTTGGCGATAAAAAACCCTGAGATCGCTCGAGAACTTGACATCTCCCTCATTAAAATTCAATGTCTCCATTGTTGCTTTACGGGTCTTCTTCAAGCCCCCGAAACTCAGAGCTAGGCCCGATCAGGTTAAAAAGGTATCAAATCCATCGCATGAACTTTTCACCACCACCATGTGTGGATTTTCCATCTATGGTTGCTTGCGGGAAACATGAAGCTTCAGAGAACTTATTGCTGCAGTGCATGGAGAAAATGCTTCATGCAAAACTTTAATGGGACGTGATGCCATAGTAGAAGACACATGTAAAGTTGTGGCTAAAGATACATGCACTGAACTAGAAAGTGATTACTTGGAGGGCCATAGAGAAGTCATTGGAAAGCTGGTTATTCCAGTTGGATTGCTACCACAGGAAGAATTACCAGCGGATGAAAGTCAAAGAACTCCTGCTCGTCAGTCATATTGGCAGATCTTCAAAGGGCTCGACAAACAAAAGCCCAGATAGGTTGAGTTTGTGGAATTTGGAAAGGAATGTAAGTCTATCAAGAATCAAGTATATGAAAAATAAAACAGATTACAACTCTCCAAGACTTCCAATTCTATGGATACTACAGAACCTAGCTTGGATTTGAACGACATTGATGCTTTTTACCATCAAATTTAGACGCTACAATAGAGGACAAAGGGTTGGTGCACATTTGCTCGGTACCACATAAGGAAATTCTAGCACATCCATCCATTGGAGGGTCCATCTTTCATGTCAGAATTTGGTTCAGTCATTGAAACGTTACACATGGACATGTTGTTGCCTTGACTTTGACTAGGGATTGAATGCAAGATTGCTAGAAGACAAAGGTGTGGTGATTGAAGTGAAGATAAAAGAAGAAGATGGATCGTTTAGTGGAAATGCCATAGCAATGTCCATAAGAGAAGCGATCGTTTCAGAGGAAGGGGGCTTGAGCAAGAAAGAGTTTGGAGAATGGAAGCTTCATGACTCCCACATCAGAAACTTTTGTTGAGTATTTGAAAAGTAATGATGAAATGAAGGCTTAGTCATCAATCAGAAAATTATTGTTGGTGTCCCATATCAGCTAAAGGATAGGAACATGGACTCCTTATATGGTTTTTGACAATCCTCTCCTCATAAGCTAACTTTTGGAATTGAATTAGGCCCAAGATCCATTTCTTTACATAATATCAGAGTCATGACCATCCTAATTCACTGTTTCTGATGTTGAACTCCCCATCTAATATTGTCTCCTGGGGGTGCAGGGATTGTTGGTGTCCCACATCGGCTAAGGGATGGGAACATGGACTCCTTATATGATCTTGGACAATCCTCCCCGCATGAGCTAGCTTTTGAGGTTGAGTTAGGCCCAAGATTCATTTCTTTATCAATTACAAACCATTTTTATGTTCCCAGTGCATGCCAATTTGTAATCTTATTCCAGATTTGTACAGCTTAAAATAATCTACAACTGTCCAATTGTGCAGCAATTCTAACATATATGTTACCAATAATGCATTTTTCCCTTTTTCATGTTTTTACCATCCTGCACCCAATGCACTCCTTGACAGTGATGTAGCTAAAAATATTTTAGTTATTTAGGATGCACCTGTTTGAAGAAACTGTTTTACCCCTTTCAAGACCTATCAACTGGCTTCCTAAAGTATCAATGATTTATTTTCACGAAAGTGCTAAGGGTTGAATAGCTCCTGTAGTGTTTAAGATGCTTTATCAAAAATATCACACGAAACCCGTCTTAACTACACAAGCTTGCAAACCAAAGTAAATGGCCATCTAGGCAAGTTCTTTGCTGAAATACAAAAAACGAACTTAGAAACTTTTCTGGGTAGAGATATTCACAAGCTAAAGTTTCACTCATTACTTAAAACTGTACAATGTGTTAAGCAGATGAAAAGACATATCAAGGAAATCTAACCTCAAGACTAAGACATCTTTGTTCCAATGCAAATCACTGACTCCAAGGATCAGCCAGTGTTCCCCCATGCTGCTTGACTATTCGAACTGCTAGCAGAAGAATATCCTGTTGTGCTGAAAACAATTTGTCCTTGCTCTAAAATACAAAAAAAGATGGCAATTAGCTGAATGAAGAGAAACCCATAAACAAGATCATTGAACAGTCGACTGAAGAGTAACATTTGGAAGCAAAAACTGATCAGTGATATAATTGCACATGGAAATTATCAGATACACAGCAAACACAACTACTTACAGATTCAACGGTAAAGACCACGTCAGCATTTGTTCCAAATATCTTGTGTATGAATTACAGAAACCATAAGGCAGATCTCAGGATAAAAGGACTGGCTATTTTGTGTTATGTGATCAACTTTTGAGGTGCCAATTATAAGGCCCAAATTTGGAAAAACAATGAAATGCAGAGGCCGTGTAACCTAGATAGGTTCTTCTAGATAATTAAATCTACTATAATCATTTTTTCCAAAGAAGTTCTAAAAATGTTTCTAAAAGATATTATGTTTCTAAAAGATATTACTTCCAATTATTCTGTACTTTTTTATTGGAGAAAGGTAATACTATTATAAATCTTCAGCACAAAGGCTATGCTGGAAGCCATATTTGCAAGTTCAAAACAAGCAAAAGATCATTGTTCTTCTTTCAAGGATCCAATGATGTCTAAAGGGAAACTACATCTTGTAAGAGTTCTTCTTTACACCAAAAATGAAAAGTAAAAGATATAATTTTCTAGATAGAACTACTTCTTTCAAGACAAATTCAAGTTCCTATCCTTCCATATCGTCCACCAGAATTTTTTTCCACCATTTCTTCTGCCTCATAGTCCCTTCCATACCATATTGTTCCAGCATTTCAATAGTGTTCTCCAGTAGCCTTTGGCATGACCCTTTTCAATCTCTTTCATGCATAAACATAAATTCCAATACTTTCTGAATCCTTCCATATAGATAACATCTTGAGCACAACTACATTCCCTTCTCCTCAGCTGATCATGTGTCAAGCATGCTTCCTTAACAACTAGCCATGTAAAGGAAGCAACCTTGTATGGTATTTTTACTTTCCAAATATGCTTCCAAGGTCAAATATTTGTATGTTGTCGGTGCCATTTAAAGCAATGTAGGTTAATATAATTGTGTAAATTCCACTTGTGTGCTGCTTCCAAAACAATCTTTTTTTTCTTGAGAAGGTAACATTTTTTGTATAACTATTTTCTGCATAAAAACTACAGCTGTCCATATTTACAAGGAAATATAGGAAGATGTACTAAGCTATAACCTACTTACAGAGATCCTAGAACATCAATAAAAGATTCTATGTCTTCCATATATTCTATGTACTAAACAATCTATCTTCATTTGTTGTGGTTCCTTGAAATTGCTCCACGACCTTGAAAAGTTCAGCTATCCTATAGACCTCCCAATCATTTAAGAATCTTCTAAGATTGACATTCTACCCTGTGGTCCCCAAACTTCTTGAATTGTTGCATCAGGTGTCTGAGTCAGATTGAATATGTCAGGGCAGAGTTCTTTTAAAGGTTGGGAACCAATCCAGTTATCCTTCCAGAAGGATTTCTGCCCATTTCCAACTTTGTAGCTGAAATCATTTGCAAGCAAGGGCCACAGTTTCCTGATGGATTTCCAGACACTAACTCAAAAAGGAGAGGTAAACATTTTAGAACACCATTGTCCCTCATTCCCATATTTAACACAAATCATCTATCTCCACAAAACTTGGTCCTCAAAATTGTGTCTCCACAGCAATTTCATAAGTAAACTTGTATCGTGCAGCCTCAAGTTTCTTATGCCTAATCCCCCTTCCCTCTTACTGCTAGTAAAAATTCCATTTTGCCAGAAGTAACTTTTCCTTCCTTTGCCAGACAATTTCTTCTCAATGCATCCAATCTCTTTTCCACTTTAACAAGGGAAAAACAGGCAACATGTAAGTGGGCAAACAATAAATACCTCCAATTATTCTTTTTAAACTTATCAACAATTGTCTCTATTTCTGCCTACATTTTTAAACTTGTTTATCCATTGGAGTTCCTTTTATTTTTGTTATTTTCATTTTTTTTCTTGAGAGGGGGCCAGGGATGGGTTCTATATAGGTTTTCGCAGAAACAACCATAACTGAACTTGTACCAATCAAAATTTGAAGAACACTTGCTATCAGAAGTTCAAGGATCTATCCACTTAAACGGATATTATCAAGTTCTGAATGTTGTTCAAGTATTACATGCTATTATGAAAATTATCTCATAATTCAGCATTAATCACATGATAGATTGATTTATATTGTGCTAGTTGTTACAGTAGACATAAAGCTCAAGCAACATATATCAAATGAATTTCACAATGATAGTAGGAAAGACTGAAAAAGAGAAGGCATACCGCATATCTTAAGTTGCACCCAAGAGTTAGCTCTGCAAATGATTTTTCAATTTTAGACAAGTAGCAGTATGGTGCCTCCTTTTCCAAGAAAACATTTGGATTAGATCTGAGCATGCTCTTTACATCATCTGATATCTGGACAATCGTATCAAAGTCTTCAATTTGAAAAGGAATTGTAGTGACCAGGGCACGCCATTGAGCACGTGATTTATTCACAATCACCTGAAGTTTGTGCAACCATTCTGTCAAATTCTCTTCCTCTTTTTTCTTGTTTCTTTTTCTTTACTATTATTTTTAGGGGTCCGGAGGGGGAAGAGAGGGAGGAAACTTCAAAAAAGTAAGAAATATGAGAGCATAAAAGACTAGAGGTATTAGAGACCTATAGATTAAGAATCTATAATATGATTATTTTTCACTTCCACACAAAATAGAGAGATTAATCAAACTTTCAGCGCCTTCACAAAAGAATTATAAAATGCTCTCTCTAAGTGATCCATCCCCAGAAAAGAAGTACGTACATAGATAAGATTTTGAAAAGAAGTACGCACACGATGAAAAGTTGATAACATGTAATTTGAAATCTAAACACATGACTAAGATATTTTTTTGTCAGATTTACATTCTTTGGGAATGATGGAATATACTGATCGAGTACTAACAGGATGAACATGTAGATGCTTAACAACTGCACCTGAGTCATCAGTTGAGGGGGCATGGAATTCACAAGGATGAAACCTTTCTTTCAGAAGGCTATTAAATGACTGGGAGATTGGTAGTGTGGCTGAAATGCTGAAGGTACTGGAGTTTTTTCATGGTACTAGGAATGTTGAGAATAGTGGTTTGACCAACTATGTTGTATGGAACGGAGTGTTGGCCATTCAAGAACTCTCACGTTCTGAAGACTGAAGTTGTGTAAATGAGGATGTTGCGGTGGATGTGTGGGCACTAGGAGAGATAGGATTAGGAATGAAAATATACAAAACAAGATAGGAGTGGCCCCTGTGGAGGAAAAGATGCGGGAAGCGAGGTTGAGACGGTTCGGGCATGTGAAGAGGAGATGCACGGATGCCTAGTACAGAGGTGTGAGAAGTTGGCAATGGATGGTTTCAGGAAAAGTAGAGGTAGGCCGAAGAAGTATTGGGGAGACGTAAATAGACAGGACATGGCTTACTGAGGACATGACCCTAAATAGGAGGTTGTGGAGGACACGGATTAGGGAAGAAGGTTCGTAGGTAGTAGAGTGTTGTCTTGCTTATACTTCCATACTGGTAGTCGTAGTATTTCTCCTATACTTTCTTGTCCTTCGATTTCTGTTACTATCCACCTTCTCTTGTACTTCGATTAGCACACTATTTTGTCGTATCTATTGTTCCTTTTTTCCAGAATGCTTTCTTAGTATTGCCATGATTTCTTCACTTCTGTTATTTCTTTTTTGATATGTTTTCCTTGAGCTGAATATCTATCGGAAACAACATCTCTAACCCCCAAGGTAGGGGTAAGGTCTAGGTACACTCTACCCTCCCTAGACCCCAATTGTGGGTTCCATTGGGTATGTTGTTGTTGTTGACTTCTTGTTGTACTAGGAGTGCTGAGGATTTAGTTATATGGAATAGTGGAAGCAATAAGAGGTTCTCAGTCTGCTCTGCGTCTGTATGCTTACAGAAGGTGCTCACACTTCAAACTGGCCATGGAAATTTATCTGGAAACTAAAAGCCCTCTTTCAAGATCACATTTTTTCATCGTTAGTTGTCAGGAAAGCTTGTCTGACTCATGAAGTTTTACAGGGAAGGGGGATCCAACTGACTTCCAGATGTTTTTTGTGCCAGGAGAAGGAAGAAAGCGATGGCCATCTCTTCTTGCACTGCATTAAGATTAACTGATATATGTTACCATTTTTAAAAAAAATAAGATTAACTAATATACTATAGTAGTTGTTCATTCCCTTAACGCAGATTCAGTGGGTTATTCCAAAGAATACCAAGGACCTTCTATGGTGCTGGAACAATATGAAAACAAGGAAGAGAAAGAAGTTGTGGAGGAGATTGGCCCAAGCATATTTGGTGGACTGCATGAAGAGAGAACCAGTAGATGTTTTGAGGGTAGAAGTGGTTCCAAACAAAGAATTAAACTGAACTGTTTCTAGTCTTTTCAATTCTGATGTAAAGAAAACTATATAGATGATGAAGAATAACTCGTGAATCTTTGATTCCTAGTAAGATACAATGCTCCCTGTAATCAGTTAATGTTTGACTACCAATACCGATTTGGTGCTGACAAATACAATGTTACCTTTTCCAAAAAAGGAGGAACATGTAGATGTCACACATTACTTGGCTAAATACCTAGAAAGTCCCTTAAATAAGGCATGATTTGTTAGTTAGACACCTCAAATCGACAACAATGTGTCTCTTTAACACGGGGGTCAGCAAAACACAGCGCGTGAAAATTACACGCAGATGAAAATTAAACTTTAGCATCTTGTTTTGCTTCTTTTTTCATTTTAAAAAAAAAGCATGTTATATGAGTAGCTTGATTCATTTTAAAACTATCTAATGTGTTGGGCATGTATGAGCTAGATCGCTATTTTAAAGTATCTGATATTGGCCACAAAAGGTCTTAGCTATGTATATGTATGTTATTTTGTGATACTTTTACCAGTTATTAAAATTCACGTCTATTTAAAAGTTCTTAGCAGTTGATGATAGTAGAGCATGTTTGTGATCTGTTGATGATATTAAGCATGCCTATTCAGCGGTATTTGATATTTGGTATTTCTGATTTAGTAGTTGTAATACTTGTTTGTATTTGCGCTATACTACTTGTGGGTAAGATGTTGGGATAACTGTCTTGCACTGCTTCTTTTAGCTAGGCATGTTATGCCACTAAGCAGATAGCGACTCGACAATACTGAACGCTTACCGGGTAAGACGAGTAGTTGATGCACCGCATCAGGCGGGTTAGACAGGCAGCTAACACACCGAAGACGGGTAAGACATGTGGGCTAACGAATCCATTGCTTCATAGCAGTCATGTAGAAGCAACAGCTAGATGTTTATTTGTTTAGTAGAATTTCAACAGCTTGACCTTACATGTGCGTCTTATTTGATACTGTGATTTAGTTGCTTACTTGTATAATCTGTTATATTGTTGAAGCTGTTTATGCTATTATGTACTACAGTTTCTAAGCTTGTCCCAGGGATAAAACCGGGGTAGGTCAAGGATCTTACTAGGTCCTTTGTTTGTTTCTTTGACAAGGACTTAGGCTGACCTTAGGCAGGCACCCCTCCCAAGTGAAATGGAGGTCACCAACCTAGGTCATAGGCCTTCATGAACGCCCATTGACCCTGTCCAGGTAAGTATCTTACTAGGTCATTTTGACTCACCATTTAGTGCTCTGTGCAGATACTATTGAGGGTATATAGCTGTTGACTGCTAAGTTGCTTGTCCTGTTCAGGTAACCCATCCACCCATCTGTGGCGACTCGTCGAGCGTTTTTTCAGCTCCTATCTATTTACTGTCTCTCTTTTATGTCATATCAAGATTCATCTCTTATTGTTGTATCTTCATAACCTTACTCCATGACTTGAGAGATATTTGGGAATCATTGGTTTTAGTTGATTCTGTACTCCTTTTCAGATATTTTATTACGAGAACAGTTTTACATTCAGTATTTAGCATGCTTCCATGTATTCTAGCAGTTCATAGCATAGCCTGATACGCCTGATGTGGGTAGTAGCTCATTGGATACCAGTCACAGCCTAAATGCTAGATTTGGGTCGTGACAGGAATTCAACAAGGAAGTCAGAGGCCAATTAATCTCCTCAAGAACTCTAGGTTAAATCATTTTCCTCAAGGGGCTTACTAGAAGGTCATTTTTTGTAATTTTGTCTCCCGGTTGTCATAACTATAAGTACTCATTTTATTTGTGTTATTTCTTTTAGAATGAATTTGAATGAAGAAATACTTCTGGGAGCTTAGAATATCTCAGTTCTTAGCAACTTTAGTTAAGCTAAGATGTTTGAAGAATTAGTTCCTCTTCTAGCTTAGTATTTCGTTTGCTTACTTTAGGTATTGTAATGTTAGAATTAGTCAAGTTGTGCTTTGGTTTCCTCCTCTTTTTATCTTTTAGCTTCTGAATCTGCTTCAGCTCATGTGACCCACCTCGGTCAAGCAGAGGTGTCTATCTGGTGACTAACTTGCTAGGTTGGAGTGACTAGCTCCGGTAACTAACTAATAGTCTGCTAGGTTAGAGTGACTAGCTCTGGTAACTAACTAATAGCTTGTTTGGCCAAGTTACTAAAATCAGCTTATTTTGTAAAGTGTTTTTCAAAAAAAAGTACTTTTGGTGAGAAGCAGTTTGTGTTTGGCCAATAAATTTAAAAGCACTTTGGAGCGACAATAATTGTTTGACCAAACTTTTTAAAAGTGCTTTTAATAAGTATATTTTTTTCAAGTCTTTTTCAGAAAAGTGCTTTTAGGGAAAACTACTTTTTTAGCTTATGAAAAATTCAGCTACTCCCCAAAAGCACTTATTTCCTCCCAAAAGCTTTAACCAAACAGCTCACTTTCTTAAAAGAAGCATTTTTGGCTTCCTAAAAGCTTGGCCAAACAGGATAGGGGTGTTTGGCCAAACTTTTGGGAGAAAATAAGTGCTTTTGGGGAGTAGTAGAAATTAAGCTAAAAAAAGTAGCTTCCTCTATAAATAATTTTGAGAAAAATACACTTAGAAGCACTTTTAAAAAGCTTGGCCAAACACAAATTGCTGCTCAAAAGTGCATTTTAAATTTATTGGTAAAATACAAACTGTTTCTCACCAAAAAAAATTTTTTTTGAAAAGTACATTACAAAATAAGTTGATTTTAGAAGCTTATCAAAACATGCTACTAGTTATTATAAAAATAAGCACTTCTAGCCTCCCAAAAGCTTGGCCAAACATGCCATAAGTTAGAGTACCTAGCTAACAAATTGTGCCAACTTTGAGGTGCTATCTACGTATTTAGCCAAATTATCTTCTAGAAACCAAAAGGATAACTTGAACTTGACCAGTTGAAACAACAAGTTCCATGTAACCTTCTTTTATTATAATACAATAACCTGTGATGGGTAAAACATAGAGAAATAGGAAGGAGAAAATCATTTGGGATGAAACAGAAATAGAAAAAATAATTCCAAAGCAGTCTCTCAAAATAAACACGAGGAAGTGTTAGCCATAAAAGGGTAAAACCGAGGAAAAGTAAGCAGATATTATTAGTAGCTAGTTTTTTGGTTGCTGCTGATGTAAAAGAGAATATTCGTAGTAGCTAGTTATAACTTCACTTTAGTAAAACTAGAGAAAATACCTTTTAAGGGAACTAAAAATATAACCGTACACTGATATCTGGACAGTTCGGCACCTTATGGAACAAAAAAGGCACAGCTTTAAGTCATCTTAAGCCTCTATATGCAGTATGCTAGTAGCTAGTGCTTAGGTGTAGCAACTCACAACCATGCAAGTTAATACCGGGTAGAGATCTAAGGTAAAAAGTCTCCCAAAAGTGATAACTTCCCCAAAGAATGACGAAGAGTAGCTGGAACTCATCAGCTCCTTAGCTTTATAAGCTTTTTGTATTTACTGAGCTGACAGTTCCCCTCCTTTTGTAACTTTGCATCTACTGGATGCCTTAATGATATCTCAGTTGTTTCATTAAAAAAGGAATAGTTAAGAAAACTCACCTGACTGGAAAATAGTGAATTTGGGACAATAACAGGGAATTTTTCTGCAGTCAACAATGAAGTAGTAGTGAGCCCCATTTCAACCACTTGACCTTCCACTGATCCAGCCTGCAAAAGTAGTTTCTGTTAAACAACTCATATGTCATGTTGTCAGAAAAACAGGATTCGAGTTCCGATAGATTTACTCATTAGGAACACAATTATAATTTGTTGTTGATGCAAATATTCTTGTTATTCTTAATTAGATATCATTTTATTGTTAAACCAGATTTCAAGTCATAATTAAATATCATTTTATTTTCCATCAGCCCTACTAACGCACGTATACATCAGAACTGGACCTTTGAAATAATTGTCCATGCAAGTTCAGATAGCAAGCAGGATTTAGTTCAAAGCCTAGGGCATAAATGTACAACTTCCTTGCCTGCCTCACCCACTCCAATGTAATGTGTCACAGTCCATCCATGTGAATGTTTCTAAATGTAAGTCCTTGCGTCACAGTCCATCCGTGTCCTTGCGTCTTTGTCCATTCGTGTGAATGTTGATACACAAAAGTACTTACACTGAAGCCAATGTAACTTCCAGTACCACCTATACTCTAGAATATATCACTCAGTAAAACAATAATTCCACCAACTAGGGATGGACACTGAAATTCTGGTTTTCCACTCAAATTGTCAGGTCCATGCTCAACATCAGTCGTAAGTCTTCATATATTTAACACTCCATTCCATATCTTCTTCAGTCTCCCTTTTCCTTCAACTACATCATTATTACAATATCATGCTAATAGATGTAGCTCTAAGACTTGAATAAATAGTTTATATGCCAGGTCAAATGTGATAAGTTAAGTCACTTTTTTTTTTGAGAAAATAGAATGTGCAAAGTTAGTCTTCAAATAGTATTTTCATTATCCACCATTCTGTCTTACTCTAAACAATCCAAAAGTCTTTTTAACAACTGTTAGTATACTAAATAAAGGCTTGTCATGTATTTCTAATATTTTGCATAAATCATGCCAAATCCTTAGATACTCGCAATAACAACAAAAGGAGAAAGAAATTTCATTAACAATTAAGAAGACTTTTGACATACTTTTATCGTGTCACCAACTGAAAAGGGTTGTGAAAGCTGTACGGAGACCCCACTAAGAACATTGCCAAGGATGTCTCTAGCAGCAAAAGCAGTAGCCACCCCTGCAGTATTTACAAAAAAAGCAAAAGTAAAGAGTGAATTGGAACACAAACTAGGGATAGTTAAAATAACTTCATAACTTTTCAATTAAACGTTGTCCACATTGCATCTTCATATAAACCTATATACCTGCACAAACTAATATGCTCTCTACCAGTATCACTGTTGACATGATTGCAATTTGCTACTATTAATGTTTTTTTCTTTCTTTATTTTTTCGATAAGTAGAAAACTGGGTAAGATCAACCAAGGTGGGTAACAATAACTGGATGGGTCTGGTAAAAATATCTATGACTCCTTATGGCCCTACAAAACCCAACATTTTCCTGAATAAAATTATTTCAAAATTTATGCACATTTTCACATGCCCACCAATAAGCAAATTTGTCCACTGTTGTATATCACATTGTTTGGTCCCATTCCTACTCTGGGAAGTCAAGATTCTCCAAGTTGATACATCATCAGTAGACTGTAAATACTACATGAATAACATGTGTTCTTATGTATAATGATGGGGAAACTTTTCTCCACACAATGCTCGAAGATACGTCAAAAGATGACTCACAGCAGTTCCCCACACACACACAGAAAAAAATTAAATTAATAAAAACAACAATAACAACTACAACAAGAGACACCAAAGGAAAAATGCTAGATGATAAAACGTCAAGCACTAAAAAGGATAAGAAAGTAAAGGAACTTTGGGCTACTATGAATAAAATGAGGACAAGCAGCAGTTAGACCTTCTAGGATTACACTATAGGGGACGTTTGGTCTTGAAAATTGTGAGTATTTGAAAAAAAGTAGCTTTTTTGTTTACAAGGTGAAAAATGATATTTGAAAACTGGTGGAGTTGTGTTTGGCCATGAATACAAGTTGGAGTTGTTTTTGAATTTTTGTGAATAATTTGGAGTAAAAAAAGTGAAAACAACTTTTTGGTGTTCTCCAAATTCCTGAAAATTCAGGAATTCAACTTCTGTAATTTTCCAAAATTTTATGGCCAAACGTTTTTTCCAGAGTTCAACTCCAGAACAAAGTAAAAAGAAGAATTCATAGCAAAACACCAAATTTAAAAAGATGTGCATGGTGGCAGAACCAAATAAAGTAACCGTCAAATTTGCTAATGATTATGTGTGTCTTCCGTCAGGCTAAAGAACTTACATTAGTAAGATTCCATGGTTAGACAGTAACTGAAAAAATCCATTTGCAATAAATGTTTGGGGGGGGGGGGGGGGGTGGTCATTCACCCATCCAGACTTGCACGGTTCATGTTTCATGGGCTAATTTTTTGCCTCCCCTAGATTCAAATATTTAGCAACCTAAGCTGACCTTTCCACCTCATAGATGATAGAACAAGGCAGGTGGGAACCAAGCTAAGAAATCTCACCTCCAATTCCACCAACGGTCAAAATAGATTGTACAGCTACTCCACAAACTTCAGCTAAAGTCATTAGCCCAAGGATGAAGAGGCCAACGGAAGAGATTCTGTCCAAAGTCAACAACCGATCACGGTCACCTACTTCAAGACTCTTGACAGCCAAAGCTCTGTTGATCACATTTGTTTTCCATCGTTGTAGAAACCAGACAAATGAAAGAATAGCAGCACCTCTCCAAGTCTGGAGAAGGTATTGTGATGCAATAGTGCTTGGTGCCACCATCACAGCACTGCACATAGATATACTTCAACTATAAAGACATGACCGATAGAACATCAAACCGAAATAATATGGGATAAACAGGTAAGAAATAGATTACTAACATCTGTGAAAATGCCATGAA
Organism: Solanum appendiculatum; assembly: GCA_018342035.1. Classification (NCBI taxonomy): domain Eukaryota; kingdom Viridiplantae; phylum Streptophyta; class Magnoliopsida; order Solanales; family Solanaceae; genus Solanum; species Solanum appendiculatum. Next base: position 30,638 of record JAGDQO010000884.1, on the reverse strand, counting down.
AGTGATTAAATATCGAACCGGATCCTCCGTAGCACCCCAAATACTTTTCTCATAAGGAACCTGCCCCCATATCGAGCTTCCAGGCAACAAAGCTGCTGGTCCTTGCATCGAATACTTGTGAAATCTCCTCAAAAGTCTTGGCAGCACCACCCAAGCCATTAAGGTACCAGCTAAAGTGCCACCAACAGGGACAATTACATCTCTCAGATAAGGGTGTGCATCAAGCACTTGTTCAACATAAGGAGTCATTTCCGAAGATGCCTCTTTCGCTTTTTCCCTGGTAGAAGTCACAGCATCTATTGCAGTTTGCCAAGCTTCCTTAATATTTCCAACCCATTCACTTCCACTTACACCACCTGTATCCATATCAGACCCACTTGCACCAGTTGAAACTTCTGAACCTTTAGGAGTATCTCCTTTACTACTTACAGACGATGAATACCATCGATTATTCCAAATGGGGCTAGTCACAACAATTGATTTACTTCCCCTCAAACTTTTATTGTCAGATCTCCCACTGAAATATGAGGTAACATGACTGGTCCCACTAGCAGAGTGTATACCCCTCATATTAAAACATTTTGGGGCAGCATAGTTTTTTGAAAAGGTGGGTTCTCTAGCATGGAGATTACCATTTATGCAAGCATATGAAGGTCTGACATCAATCTGATTTGCTAATTTAAAAGAGGAATTGAGGGTTCTCTTCAAAGTTGAAAACCTAATAGCAGCCATCAATGTGTAGAGTTTGACCAAGAAATGTATATCTCAAATGAAATTCTTTTAACTTCAACCTACAATGCTCATCTTCAATCTGCAACAAGTATTGAGCCAAAAGTTACAAATGGGTAACAATACATAAATCTTTAAAAAATTCAAAACAAATACTAAAAAGGATCAGTTCTGCTTGGCGGTTAGGTGAAGGAGAATGAGAAAGTTGACTGACCAGTAGGAAAAAAAAAAGAAAATGAAAATTAAGATTCCTATACGTGTACATATATGCATTATATATATGTATACACTAGCTATGGAAAACACTAAAAAGACTTGACGTAGAAGTATATCACATTTCAAATTAGATCAGGTATACCTACGAACACACAATATCAGCATGATACCTATTACCTACTAAGTTTAGGGCTGACCGGCTGGGGAAATTAATATGCCCTCAATTCTTGTGGTACCAATCAATTCAGGAGAACAATATCAAGATAAAGCCAACCTATACTATCAACAAAATCAGGTTTTAAATAGAGTTAAGGCAAGCCTGCCCCATCTGCAAGGTGCATTTCATTTCATCCACCTCATCATTTGAAGTAATAGAGCAATTCTGGTTACGTTTTAACATGGTCAAAATTTACATCCCAATAAGAATGAGAAAGCAACATATCATTATATTATGTTTTATGTAAGTACTTTTATCATTAGAAAAAGCAAAGAAATATCAACCTATAGCATGAGCCCAAACATCATGGCAGTTGTAATTTACCTAAAGTTGGGAAACCTAAAGTAAAATACTTAGCAGGCACAGCATTTATAACTTATCAATGCATGTGAAGTGAGGTAAAGAATTTGACATGACTTTACTGTTTGTTCAAGTTTATAGTGTCTGCAATTTGCATTGTGTCCTTCTGAACCATGTAAAAATCTGTCATTTTAGATGGCATAATGGACTGTGCAAGGACAGTTGATTAGGCATATTATCAAACAACCTTGAGGCATGAGTAAGCAAATCCAATTACTAACATCCATGTGAATCCAACAAGAAACTATTCAAAAGAACCTAAAAACTACCACATACCCATAAAATCTGATTAACAATAACTAGTCCAATAAAAATAAGAGCAAAAATTCAGAAAAACTCACCAGAAATTATGAAAATAAAGCACGCATCAGAGACACTTGGAACTCAAATTGAGAAGTTCAGATGCATGCGTATGCCAAATTTACCAATACACCGAGAAGAGGAGAAAAAGACTTCACTAAGTGAACTCACCAGAAAGAGCAATGCAAGCAGCAATTCTGAAGCAACCAAATTAAAGCACAATCAGAACAAAGGGAAGGCTCAATTTAACAATTCGCCATCAAAGGGGCAAAGCTAGTATAAAAAATATACAGTGTGACTTGCTGGGCAAGATTTAGGTTTGTCCGAACCGAATCAAGGGGAAATCGAAAAAGAAGGAACGAGGGAAGCATGACCTTTTTTTCTTTTTCTTCGATAGAAAAACAAAACTACCAACCTGTCAAGTTACCAAATTCTAGAAAAAGTTAGAATTTGGGTCAAATTCTAGTATTTGGAAATTTTTAAAAATTATCTTCAATTTTTATATTATAGTTTTGGACTAAATTTCATTTCGAATTTGTTGTAAAAAAAACTAATAACGTTATATACATATTTTATACAATTTTAATCCGAGTTTGCTCTCCGAAATCACTTTCAATTACAAATAGTAATAGTAGTTTTTCGTATACAAATCAATGGTATTTTCCTTTTGTTTTCTTCCTCTTTTTTTTAAATTCATATTAATTATGTTCGTTGTCATGACTTTTCACGGAACTCTTCATTATAAAATAATAACACAAACTCAAAGGTATTTTAAATAATTTTTAGAACTTATGAGTATAAAACATTTTTTTAAAAAGTCAAATATTTTTCAAATTAATAATATTTAAATTTAATTAATTATACAAGCTAAAAGTACACATTTTATAAGAACATTGTGGTGGACCGCATGTTCAATCAAAAAAATAAACTATCAATTCTAACTAAAAATAACAAATGACATGCAATATGAAATAACAAGCCAATAGTACCTTTTAACCAAAAAAAAAATAGTACTAAAGCAAATAAATTAGGACAACATATAACATAAATTCATAATGAGAAAATACATCAAATCACTCCTGAACTTGGCAGCAAAACTTATTTTAACACTTTAACTACTCGGGCATTTAAATAAGGAAAAATTACCTAACTACACACCTTTTTTTACCATATTTTCTTATTTTCCCTACCATTTCAAAAAATATCAAAAATCCCTTCTTTTGCTCCCGTCATCCCCTTTTCCGGATACATCAATTTGAAATCCCATACTCAAGATTTTCCTTTCTTTTTTCACTCCATAAATCTCTCCACAGTTACCTCAATTAATCTATTTTTAAATTTCAAATATTTTCTCTTTCCAACTAATGATTTCAAGTTATTCAAGAGATAGATCTCTTTCCATCACTTAAAATTTCGATTTATTTTTTTTAGTATTTTCATCTTAAAAAATTGCTGATACGCGTGGATGAAGGTTGCTCTTTCAGTATTGGGCTTACCCGATTAGTTCGAGAAAGATACATCTTCGACTTCTAAAACGATTGTGGAAAAAACGCTTAAAAAGGGAGGAGAAGGTCAAGATGGTGATGGCTCTGGTAAGGATTTTGGATCGAGATCTATAGGTGACGTCATTGTTGATGGTGAAAAAAATGGGAGTTGATACAGAGCAAAGGAGAAAGTGTAGGAGGATTTCTTTGTCATTTTTTTTGCTTTCAGGAGATCAAATTGTTGATTTTTTTTCAATTTTTTTGTTGTTCATCCTTTTTGATACATATGGGTTCAAAATTTTAATCTATCTAGTTGATTTTATTTCTTAAACTAATGTATAATGTCTTCATTTCAACATTGGGATACATTACATTTTTATCATGCACAATGTATCGTGTTCAAATATTAGTTTTGATACATAGCCTTAATTAGTATTGATACTTGATACAAAAATTCTACCAAATGTATCATTTACCATGTATCAGGTGTTGCTACCAAAGAAGAAAAGTGTTTAATATACATTTTTATCAATTATCTTAGTGATCCATTAATAACTTAAGTACCAGATATCTATTATTGCATACTCATTATTAAATGTATTAGATATACATCAACAACATGGTACATTTAATACCTATTAGTCATAATTACCCATTTTTCCATACTGATACATTAAAAAAAAAGTATAATATACATTTTTATCAATTATCTTAACGATCCAAAAATAACTTAAGTACTAAATACCTATTATTGCATACTCATTATTAAATATATCAGAGATATAACAACAACATGATACATTTGATACATATTAGTCATAATTACCCATTCCTCCATACTGATACATTTAAAAAAAATTCACATATATCTGATACTTTATATCAACAATACACTGACTCACAGCTCTAAAAACCCATTACATATATGTCAAACTAGTAATGTATCAAATTGTAACCAGTAAGGTATCCTGACTTATATATCCATATACAAATTCAAAAATAAAAAAATACTGATTAAAGCACAAATAAATGTAACAAGACTAGCGAAGATATTCATCATATATCTTCTCAAAATTTTTGATAATTTTGAATAAAAATTGAAAGTATCTTCAATGAATTAGGAGAAGAATTTTGAATCTCAAAATTTTCAAAAATTGAAAGTAATTCACAATTTGCTCATTCAAAAACCCATGAGCTATTCCCTTAAAAGGTTTCAAAACTCTTTCCAGAAGTATTGGAATCCTCTCGCATGTCAAGATGATAAGTAGACCAGCACTCATTAATTATTAGTTCGTGTTTCGAAAGCAGGATCTTTACCTATTTCATCTCAAGATAACACTTCAATAGAATGAAGAGTAGTTTCAATTTTTCACGATTTGGGCTGAAAATGGTGGCTTGATGGAGAGATTGATATCAACTTGATTAGTGTGATTTGGGGAACTCACATTCAATTTTACGATTCATTTCCTTTTAAATCGCAATTGAATCTGCTTTAATGTATCCACTTTATTTGCAATGTATCTGGATAGCACTGATTTTAAGGGATTTTTGTAAAATAGAAAAGAGTAGAGATAGGATGTAATTTAGGTCTTACACTATGGGAGTTTATGTAAGTTATACTTTAAATAATCCCCTAAACAATTTTGAAGTGATTTAAATATCATCCTTAGATTATAACACCACTCTCATCCGCCACATCATAGTCATATAGGCACCACATCATTAATTTTTATTTCTTTTTTACTTATTCACCATTTTTTCTTAAACACTTTTTGTTGGTGTAATATACCACAAAATAATAAATTACAGTTTAAAATAAAATGAACAAAAATGAATAAACAAATCTTTAGACTGGGGCACGGATAGATTCAAGCCCGCTGCGGCATAATCTACACTGATCCAGCAGTGTCACTCTTGACTTGTCCCTTCCAGGATACAACAATCCAACAACGTCGTATAGCTCAAGCAACTACGGATTAGTTGAACAGTTCAAAAGTCCACAAAAGAACACTTTCCTTCAACATATAATTACTCTATTTTGTATGGTGAATATAGTTGAAGACTTAGAATATTTTATGTCTCAACTCTCTCTTTCACTACACTAACTCAATATACACAATATAATACTTCTCATCTTTTTTCACACTCTTTTACATATCCATATGTTGTATTATTCAACTCAAAAGAAGCCCACTATTTATAGGGGAGGAATTCTTCCTTGCAATGAATAGGAAGATTATGGGGTAGTTAATGTTGGGTTCGAATTTGATTAGGACGTCATACGGAAGTTTACAATTGCGAATCATATGGTTGATAAATTAGATGACAAATAAAACTATAATAAAGACATATTATTAATATGATTTGGTCAAGCAACCTACATATTGAAAACTAATATTAAAAAGCATAAACTCTATTGGGAGAATAATCTCCCCATAAACTAAACTCTTAAACGTCTACATTATAGATGTTATTGTGTTCTTGGTATGAGAAGATGGGTCTTCAATTTATAGAGTTTCAAGTTTTTCTTCTAAGGAAGGAATAAACCAAATATGGAAAAGAATTATATTTTCTTTTTAGAAAAAGCTAAAGTATTTATAGTAATACTTTGACTTTTCTTTTAGAAAAAAATAAAACTTAAAATATGGTAAGAAAATCAGGGCAAAACCCTAATAGTTAATAGGATAAAGTAATGGCCTAAATGTTACATAAGTTACAAGAATAAAGAAGTAGAATAATGAATGAAATAAAGAGTTAGTGATTACAAGAGTTACAATAACTGATGACCACATTCTTACACAATTTATGAGAGTAATGAGGCATAAATGCAATGCCCACCAATGGACATAACATGATACATAATGTGACATATGATATATTTTAATTAATATTAAAATTCACACTAACACTTTTTAAAATTAACTACATCAATAAATTAATTTAAAAATACATACCACATCCCCTCTCTTTTTTCTTCCTTGCTCTTCACCATTTGAACCTTCAATACTTTTCTTTCTTCTTCTTCTTCACAATTCAACAATTTTTTTTAAATAACTTTGAAAAAAAAATCACTATCTTAATTACATTATCTTCTTTGAACTCTCCCCACGAATTCGCCCTCTTGGAGAATGAATATTTTTGAAAGTCAATTTTTTCTTGACAACTCAAATTAAAAAATGAAGATTTGTTAGTTTCGTGATTTGAGTTACATCAATGGCAGAAATCTTTCAAGTAACTCAGAAAGAAGAAAGGGAATCAAACTATTTTTATTAAGTATATTTTGAGAATTGATACAAGCTTAGTATTTATACTAGAGTTGCTATACATACAACTATATCCAACTCATCATTTTGTTAGTTACTGATCCTAACAGAATTTGATCATCCTAACTAACTTTATTAGCTAACTACCTCACCAGTTAACTAACTAACTTCAATACTCCCCCTCAAGCTGGATGCTGCAACAAATTAATCATTCCAAGCTTTTTTACCAGGTATGCATCTTGACTTCTGCCAAGTCCTTTTGTAAGAATATCTGCCTACTAATCTTTGGTTCCAATGTGATGAGTTTGTATCTTCCCTTCTTTAATCTTGTCCCTCACAAAATGACAATTTATCTCAATGTGCTTGGTTCGTTCATGAAAGATGGGATTAGCTGCAATTTGCAAAGCATCCTTGCTATCACACTACGCATTGACTGGTGCCTTTACTTTAACTCCCATTTCATCAAACAATCCCAATAACAAAACCACTTCAAAAGTTGCAGTAGCTAGGCTTCTATATTCGCTTCTGCAAAACTTCTGGTAATAATATGATGCTTCTTTGATTTCCATGATATCAAGGATTGTCCAAACTTGATAAAGAAGCCTGAGACTGATCTTCTGGTATTTGGACATGCAGCCCAATTTGCATCATGAAAGCAGCTCAATGAATCATCTACATTAATACTTAACAAGATCCCTAAACCTGGTTCTTGTTTTAGATACTTAACTACTCTTAGGGTTGCATCCCAATGAGACCTTTTAGGTGTTTGCATAAATTGGCTGAGGGTCTGTACAACAAAGCTTATATTTGGCCTTGTTATAGTCAAATACAACAACTTCCCAATTAATTTTTGATATCCTCTTACATTTGTCAATCAATAATTCATCACCCTTACTTCCGGTGCATTCATCATTTTCTACTGAAGTAAACTTCTGATTCACATCTATGGGGATATTTACTGCTTTGAACCTCTTAATCCCAACTGTGATATGACTTCAAGAGCATATTTTCTTTGGTTTAGCATGATCCCTTCCTTGGACCTCAAAACCTCTATGCCAAGAAAGAATTTCAATTCTCCCAGATCTTTGACCTTGAACCTTCTGTGCAACACCTTCTTAGTTTCATGTATGACAACTTCACTGCTACCTGTTATTAACATGTCATCTACATAAACTAGTATGATTACTATGTCATTGCCCCTCTTTTTGGTGAACACTGAGTAATTATATTTACTTTGGTAATATCCTGCATGTATTAGAGCTTCTGTCAACTTGATGTTCCACTGCCTTGAAGCTTGTTTCAACCCATACAAAGACTTGTTCAGCTTGCATACCTTTCTCTCCCCCTGTCTTTCAAAACCTTGTGGGAGTGCCATATAAACTTCTTCATCCAAATCTCCTTGCAAGAAGGCATTATACACATCCATTTGACATAAGCTCCATCCCCTAGATGCTGCCAGTGCTATAATGGACCTAACTGTAACCATTTAGTCACAGGAGAAAATGTCTCATGATAGTCAAGTCTCTCCTTTTGACTATATTCTTTTGCAACTAGTCTAGCCATGTACCTATTTATCTCCCTATTTGCTTGGTATTTTATCTTGTACACCAATTTAGAACATATGGATTTTTTACCTTTTGGAAGGTCAACTATATTTCATGTATTGTTGTCTTCTAATGCTTTGACATCTTGTTTCATTGCTTCCACCCACTTACAATCCTTAGATGCTTCTTGGAAGCTATATGGTTCAACTGTTGCTGAAAAATTGGCCAATATACTTCTGTATTTTATAGATAACTTGTGATATGACACATAGTTGGATATAGGATATGATGATGTACACTTTACTTTTGAAGTTACATAGTCTTCATGCCATAATGGTGGCTTAGGGATTCTGCCAGACCTTCTTAGAGATGTTTGTGTATCTTCATGATGAGACTCAACATCCTCATGCTCATCTCCTTCATTTGTTGCATTCTAATCTTCATGTGCATTCGTATGCTCCATATCATTACATACAGGCTCTACATCACCTTCAGCAGCAGTAGCATCTCTCACAATACTATTATGATCTTCTGGATCTATCACAACATCCACAAGATTAGGGTCTGTTATCTCATGATCTGCCAGTGGTGATATATCCCCCTTTATCATGAGATGGTGGACATACAGAGGTCTGCCAGAAGAAAAAGTGAAAGAAAAAAAATGCTCCTTAAAGATGACATCCCTACTTACAAAAAACTGCATATTCTCATAATAATCAAGCAGCTTATAACCCTTTTGAGTAGAAGAATACCCCATCAAGATGGCAGGTTTGGCCCTGGCATCAAATTTATCAGACTTCACCAAGTTGGTGGCATAACCAAGATAACCAAAAACTCTTAAATGAGTAAGAGAATGGACTTTATGATAAAGCCATTCATAAGGAGAGTGACCCTGCAATACATCAGAAGGAAGCCTGTTTAAGAGATACACAACACCATGAATACATTTACCCCAATATCTAGTAGGGATACTGGCCTGAAATTTTAGTTCCCTAGCCACATTCAAAATATGTCTATGTTTTCTCTCAACAATGTCATTCTGTTGAGGAGTATAAACACAACTACTTTGATGAACAATACCATAAGCATCAATAAGGTCAGAACAATGTTTGTTAAAAAATTTAGTGCCATTGTCCGATCTAATTAACAGTCTTCAAAACAACATTAAACTGAATTTTTACTAAGCACAAGAAGGACTTCAATACAGTGATTACTTCACTTTTCATTTGCAAAAGATAGACCCAACTAGTGTGATCATCAACAATAGTAAGAAAGAAATGCTTCCTATCATAAGTAGGAGTTTTGTACGGACCCCAGACATCAAGATGACTCAATTCCAAGGGCTTGGCACTTCTAGATACACTATGAGGAAAAACTAATCTACTCTGTTTGGCTAAAGGACAAATAGGACAGTCTACAGTTGCAACAACATTTGAGGAGTTCTTGTGAACTAAACCAAGCTTGTGCATAGCATAGAAAGATGGATGACCTAATCTTTGAAGTCATAACTCAGTAGTTCTTGATTGGTCTATTGGTATTAAGGGTCTTAGTGCACCATTTATGAAATAAGCATCCTTGAAACGTTGCCTGACAATGTAAAGACCTCCTACCTCTTTACCAATCCCTCTCACCCTGTCATTGTAAAGATCCTAAAAAATGCAAAAATCAGGAAAGAACATGACAGAGCAGGAAAGGCTCTTGGTTAGTTTGGAGACTGAAATCAAGTTATACTTGAAATATGGCACATGCAATACATTATCCACTTTCAAATCTGCTAAAAAAATCAGTAGAACCTATGTGCGTAATATCAAAATTCCCTTCATTTGGCATATAAACCTACTCCTTACTAGATTTTGGAATTTCAACTATATCATGTAGCATTTGGATTGAAGATGTTATATGATGAGTAGCTCCGGAATCTATGATCCAATCTGGAGAGCCAAATTTAGTCAACAAGAAAGTAATAGTACCTGCTAGGTTGATGTGATGATCAAGAGAGGGATCTTTTCTGTCATTCGATAGCTTTTGCATTTGTCTATACTTCTCATCAGAGAACCTAGGTCCAGTCCTCCCATATGATTGGTGGAAATACATGTATTACTCATCCGCAGAGGCTCCTTTACTAGATCCTATATATTCATCAACCTCAGGTCTTCGATAATCATTCACAACATTGTTAGTTGAGAAATTGTGCTTCTTATCAAAGCATGAATTAAAAGGTTTCTTATAAATTATTGGGGATAAGGTTTTTATCATCATTTGGAGGATATGACTTCTTCCTAACTTCATCAGTAGAGTTCTTCTTTGAGATCATGACGACCTACCAGCCAATAACAATCCTCTTGAACATGGCCACCCTTACCACACCAATCACATTTGACGAAGGGATTTTTCCCTTTGTAGGTCGAATTTCTACTGAATTGCATAGCCAGAGGTTCCACTTTACCTGGCAAAGCTGGAAATAGATTGGATCGCTGACTCTCATCCTCACTAAGCATGGCATATGCTTGATTCAAAGAAGGCTCTATAGTTTTCAACAACAATTGACGACGCACCTGCTCATACGACTCATTCAAATCACTAAGAAATTGGAGCAACCTCTGCCCCTGCAGATGCTCAATGTAGTCCCTCGATTTTATACAGTCACATCCAGGTGTAGGAACTAAAGCATCGTATTCAGCCCAAAGCTCCCTCAACTTGGTGAAATAAACAACAATAGAGTCAGTCCCTGCGATAGTGTAGCAATTTCCCTATGCAATTGAAAAATCCGAACTCTGTTTGCTTTATCAAATCGCTCTTTGAGGTCTTCTCAAACGAGATGGAAGTTAGAGGAATACATAATTTCACTAAAGAGGGATGAAGAGACTATGTTCATGATCCATGATAACACTATTTCATTGCAAGTTTCCTAATCTTCATGCAATTCATCACTGAATTGATCCTTCCGGCATGTACCTGTAACAAAATCTAATTTTCGTTTAGCTTGCAACGCAATTGTCATGGAGTGACACCACAAACCATAGTTTTTCAATCCCGTCAATTTCATCGAAATATGTATCGATCTAGGGGTATCAGAAGGATGAACATACAACGGATGAGTATTGGTGATTTTTTCAGCAACTGATTAAGATTGCTGATCAGCGACAATTGTTTCTAATCGCGATTCTGGCATTGTTGAAGAACACGATCAAGCTGATCAAAGATGAAATGCAATCCCAGTCACGATTGCTCTGAGACCATGTTAGTTTCGTGATATAAGTTACATCAATGGCAGAAATCTTTCAAGTAACTCAAAGAGAAGAAAGGGAATCAAACTATTTTTATTCAGTGTATTTCGGGAATTGATACAAGCTTAGTATTTATACTAGAGTTGCTATACATACAACTATATCCAACTCATCATTTTGTTAGTTACTGATCCTAACAGAATTTGATCATCCTAACTAACTCTATTAGCTAACTACCTCACCAGTTAACTAACTAACTTCAATAAGATTACATAAGAAAGTTGATAAAAAAAAGGGATAAGGCATAAGTACCCCCCTCAACTATACGCGAAATCCCAGCGACACACCTTAACTATGCATGAGTCCTATTACCTCCCCGAATTATTTTAAAGTGTAATAAACGCACCCTTCCGTACTGAGGTGGCACAGAGAGTGTGTTCACTCTCTTAGAGGTATGTGAGATACAAAAAGAGGTATTAAAAATCTGATTAGTATGGACACATGTTCATTTTTTATTGGACATTTTTATAATTAATAAGTACAGATAATTAATTAACATTAAAACTTAAATTGATATCTTTTTAATTAAGTTTTTTTTTTTTTATGAAATAGAGTTAAATTTTATCATTTTTCACAACATATTTAAATTTTCGAGGAAATCTTTTTAGTGTTTTTCATTAATTTGTATAGTATCGAGAGCATTTTTCTTTTCTTTTTCATTTTTTACTCAAATACATGACTTGAAATTCACTAATGAAGAAAATTTTTTGCATATTAGGAATTTAATTTAGGCAACATATAAAGAACACAATGTAAATTAGAGCTTTTTTTTTAAAAAAAATAATAAATAAATAATTTAATTACCCTCCCCTTCCTCAATTATCCACGTCATACCTCTACTCCCTACCCCCAGCCCCACCGCACCCCCACTCCCACCGCACCCCTCTGCTTGAGTTCTTCAACAATATGACATCTCATCCCTACCCCAAACCCAACTCCAATCTGCAATGCCCGCCCTCTTTCTAATTCCCTTCTCACTTCAATCGGCCTTTCTTAATCCAAATTCAATTAAAAAAAATGACCTCAATTTTGAATTCTTCTCGGATTAGATTTCAAAATTTAGATAGTTTCTTCAATGGAGATTTTTGGGTGTTTGAGGATAAGAGTTATATTTTATGGTGGATTTAAATGTGGGTGTTGTAATATATGATGTGTGTTTTGATGTTTTGTGGTAGAAAAATTAATAGTAGATATTGAATCCGGTGGTAGTGAAGGGATAAATTTGGTGGTGACTTATAATTTTCATGCCAATTGATATGAGTTTTAATGGTCAAAATAAGTGGTTTAGTGGTTATGAAGTGGTGTTCATAATGAAGAAGAAAGAATCAAATGACATGGATTTTTATATATTTTTTTTTAGATCTAACCATTTAATGACGTTGCACTGACATAATGATGAATTGGAAGTGAGTGTAAAACACCTCCCATCATGTGAGTGGCTATATAGGTTTTAGGCTGTATTAAGGGTGTGTTTATTACTTTTTAAAATAATTCAGAGGGGTAATATGACTCATGTATAGTTAAGGTGTGTTACTGGAATTTCGCGTATAGTTGAGGGGGGTACTTGTGCCTTTTCCCAAAAAAATATAAATTCTATGAGAAGTATATGAACAGATCAAGAAATATCTGAAGATGGGTTTGTCTTTGGGTCATTGTCGATTTGGATTTCATTTTGTTTTTATTTTTAAACCAGTTGTGCTTTGTTCTTTTATTTTTTTATATTATAAAAAATTGACTAGTTTAGTCACGCTTTGGTTTAAAAAAAAAAGAGAGAAGAAGATAGATTCATATCTTTTCCACTATAAAATAATAGAAAATCAAAATGGGTCACTCAAAATTCAAGAAAGTTTATATTTGTAAAATCAACATCAACAATATAGAGTGGAATCGACGTCAATAAAATGACATCGATGTTGAATTTTACCGATTATTAAAGGACTAGTGAAATGAAAATAGTGGATAGAGGTGGGGATAAAGATGGAGGAAGAGATGTTTCAACGCAGAAAGAGGTGTATTGGGGAAGAAAACAAAATAAAAAGAAAAAAATTTAAACAAATTAAAAGGGACACCCACAAATTTCATTTACCTCTAAATAAGAAATTTTTCATATTTTTTTAAAGATTTATTATATCAAAAGAAACTATTAAAAATATTAGTTATATATTGACCAATAAAAAAAGATTATGTGTATGATTTTACGAAATTTAACTTTTTTCACGCGCTTTTAGGAGAGTGTAATCACTCTTTCTACCACGTTACCCCATAGGGGGATATTTAAATCACTTCAAATTTATTAAAGTGGGTATTTACACACTCATGTAGTTAAAGTGTTAAAGTAAGTTTTGTTGTCAAGATCAGGAGAGATTTGATTTTTTTATTTTTATTTTAAATTGGGGGTGGGGAAGTGGGAACAGGGGAGGGGAATACATGTGGGAATTGAACCCTCACCAACAAGGTGGAGTTCAGGTAGCCAACCAACTAAGCTACTAAGATTCCCTTGAGATGGGGGAGGGAGGATTTGATTTATTACTCATTCAAAAAAAATTTTAAAAAAACATAATAATCTTATATTAAATTCCAACATAACATAAAATAAGTTTCAACATAACTTAAGTAAATATAATTGAAAAGAAAAGGAATATGTGTCTATAAGTTCATTCAATAACAAAATTCTACTTTAATAAAAAAATTAGAATAAAATAATGCACTTATGCTAAATGAAATCATTGATGCCTCGAACTTTGTCATCCCCAATTAATTTCAAAATGTACTCAATTTCATTATCATTCACTGTCACATAGAGATTGATCCTTTGTTGATAAGGAATCAGCTTATTACATTAGGCTTTTACAAAATGATAAAATTACCTTTTGTATATTCTTGTGTATCATCAATTTAGTCCTACATATGAATGTTAGTTCAGAGGTTTGCTTTTTTTTTTTAGCCCTCTTTTCATTATAGCATAGAAGTATCTATTATTAGAATCTTCAAGTTGGATACATTTGGCCCTAGACTTCTGTCTAAGAATGTTTTCTACAACTGCAAATCATTTTTTCAAATCTTGTAGCACAATCCTCTCTTATGTACGGAGGTTATTTGTGTATTGTTATTGCAGTTGTATCTGTATCGTTGCCACATCATACCTTGATTTATCTACTTTCTGTCTAAAATTCCTAAAAGCTCCATTTTTGCTCAACCCATATGTTGAAAAATCTAAATGGGACTTTAATGTTCCTATAAGTGTTCTTCATATTCAACATCATAGGGGTATGCTCTGAGATACTTGGCACTTCATACTCCACCACTACATGACCCGAATTCATCATTCATTTATAATTTTCAAATCTTCTATCTAATCGATTTTATACACTATATGCACCATGTTATTTATTTATTCATGTGTAGTAGTTTCCTTTTCATGAAAGTTCATTCAGTAAGAGGTCATCCATGTAGCTTGAGAAATTCTTAATCTCTGAATATTGAATTAGTGCTCCAAACAACCTATCTTTTGTGTGTAGAAGGGTATTGAAAACCCCACTTATTGTCCATAAAATAGTAGTGCCCTAGCCTAGTGCTATTAGTGCATTTAAAAATGGTTTTCTTTGCTCTCTTGTGTTGTAGCCGAATACAATATGCACTCAAAGTCTATAAAAAGGCTATTTACATGTCAATGTAATAATTGTTCTTCTTCTGTGATCATCTATACCTCATAGTAATTGTTATTCCAAAGAATTCATATTCTGTCATTACTTGCTGAGTGGTAAATGTTCATGTGTCCCTAACTAAGAACAATTTTATATAGGACCCTATTTGCTTTATGTTGTTTGACTCTAGTTTTAGTCAGACCAATTAGATTTATTCTTCTAATTTAAAGTATTTTCTTGATTTCCTTTTGCTTATGCTTGCTATTTATATTTCTAATACTTCATACTAGTTAATTCGTTGATTTGATTTATGTAACATATCGGATTTGAAAAAGGCTAAAAAGGGGAAATTGGAAGGATTCACGAACCCAAAATGGACCGTGGACCCTTCACGAGACCTTAGACGGCTCGTGGAGGGGACCACGGCTAGTATAGGGAATTGTGAAGGACTGCCCAAGGCAGGCAAGGTGAAGTCACTCACCACGAGCCATTAAACGGCTCATGGTGCATTGTACGGCTCGTATAGTGGTCTGTACAATGTCATCCATCAGATTTCGAGTTTAGGGTCAACTTCAAATGATCATATCTTTTAGCACAAAATGAATTAGGTGGCCCATGACCTATCAAATTAAAAGTCTTTAAGTCCTCTTTCCAACGCCACTGAGTTTGCTCCATTTGTAGTTTGGAGTAAAGAGTTATGCCTATTTTAGTGGAGCACTATCAGGCTGAGAAATCTTCACGACCCACTGTAGAGCCGTGAAGCATTGTACGACTCATGGAGCCTGTCTTGAAGTCATTTCGACAACTTTAAGTCAGGGTCATATTGATCTTTTCCCCTATGTGTTGGGCACTTAAACTACATCGTTTGATGCCCAAACTACGTCGTTTTACTCAGTTTAAGCCTAATAACCTAGTCAGAAACCACCTAGAACCCTCATTCTCCAAAATCATCCAACTTAGAAAGAAACGACAGTTTTCTCCCAAGAACAAGCAGAGGTGTTCTTCAAGTTCAACCCCCAAATCCAAAGGATTTCTCCGTACTTTTCGTCACCAGGTATGTGGGATTTCACTAGTGGGTTCCTTTCACCCATTAGGTCCCTAGAATTCAGCCAGTTCTTCAATTTCTCATAAATTGTTCAGACCTAGGGTTTCCATAATCTTGGATATTCATTGTGATTTTAGCTGCTATAGTTTCCATGATCTTAATACCATGCTTTCTTGGAAAATTTGCATAGTCTCATGTATAGAACTCAGAACCCTAGCTTGTATTAATTATCAGCATTTTATAAATTATACTTGCTAGACAGATAAGTCAGAAAATCATGCTCCAGTATTTGAATGCCATATCTTTCAGTATGTTTATGTGCATTCCCAAATAGCATGTCAGTATTTTGAGCTACTCAATATATCAGTTGCATTTTAGTTTTGCATATTCAGTTGGGAGTAGAGTAAGCACCAAGTTGGACGGGTTCAGCGTACCCACAAAGTCCCAGAACTACGTGCCAACATAGGTTCAAAAGTCCCCTCTGTTGGGCATTAGTTTTAGTGATCATGCCACATTCATGCCTTTATACCCTGGCAAGGTATATTGGGTCCTCTCGATGGGGCATATACATCGGACTCCACGTTTAGCTTACGTGGTTTATGTCGGTTAACAGTAACTCCCACAGTCATACTCTTAGTGCATTGACCATATTATCAGTATTTACTTCAGTATAAAGTTCAGCATGTTATCTTCATGATTAGTATTTGGTCATTGCATCTAGCTCAGTTTTCAGTTATACTTCAGTACAACCCATTTTCCATGTTTAGTTATATTGCTCAGTTTATATCGTTCAGTCTATATTGTTCAGTTTAGTATTTATATCCTGCATGCTCAGTACATTCAAAGTACTGACGCATACTTTCGCGCTACATCGTTTCATGATGTAGGTTCAGGCGCTCAGCATCCAGACCGCGCTTAGCTCAACTTCTAGTCCATACTTAGCAGCTTCAGTGGTGGGTCCTCATAGTTCGAGGATAGTAGACATGCTTTACTTTTCAGTCCTTACTTTCAGTTTCAGTTTTCTTAGAGTTAGCTGGGGGCATGTCCCAGCAACTCAAGTCAGTTAGAGGCTTTCAGACATAGATTAGATTCAGCTTGAGTCATTGGTGTTGTTTTTAGTCATCACTAAATTCTTCGAATATTATATATATGCATTCAGACATATTGGGCTATTTCCCGTATCAAGACATTAAACTAATTTTAGCTTCCGCACAGTATTGTTTTAATTGAGTTTGTGTAGATATGCCATGCCATGGGTTAGCTTGGGTCACTCGTGACACTAAGCACCGTGTTACGCCTAGAGGGTAGCCTCGGGGCGTGACAATTTACCTCGATTATAGAGCTTGGTGCAGTTTTCTCTATTTTGCTCACTTTAGTACAAGTATTATTCATAATCTTAGCAATGATTGGGCTTAAGACAGGAAAATTTGACAAGTTAAACTCAATATTGGGGATAATGACATCGCTTTTGTTAGGTGATTTTGTTTTTTTCGTCAATTGCAAAAGTTGCTAGGCCAGTCTTGGTTGCCTCTTGGTTAATTCTCCCATGATTCCCTATTGAAAGAGATATATCATTGGTGGATTGGGCTTTCCGAGTGTATGTAGCTTGAGGTGTAGCCAAGGGTAGTGGTGATTGTGCTTGAACTTGGCTGACTCCCTTTGATTGCTACTTTTGGGTCCTCTTCTTTGCATGCCCCCTTTCTTTCTTGGCAGTCCTTATACACCAACTTTCTTCTGTTCAAGTGGACAAACGTGTTTGATTGTTTGGCATTTCTCACAAAAATAGTGTTCCACAATTTAAGTAAATACTCTCTCATTTGATTTCATGACCACTATTTCATCCGAAAAGGGCCTAGTCACATTGACCTCAATCAACATCCTTGCAAATAATATCCTAGTTTGCTTTCACTACATTCGCCTACATACATGAGAGCTCCTACTTGGCTAGTAATTCTACTCAAGGAATTATTACTCAACTTTACCCATGATGAAATCTTAATAGTGAATTGTTCCTCAAAATTGAAAGATGAAGTTCAGGGCTTTAAGAGTATAGGTTTGTAGTTCAGGGTATATGGACCTACATATAGAATCTCCTGTGTATATGCCATAAATTAGGATCGAATGATAAAATAGCCATCTTCATGCATATAAACATTAGGTTCAACACTTGGATTCCAATCTTGGGTCACAAACTTCTGTATTAATCAGGGCATTCACCTATTACATAAGCTATTAAAACACATCGTCATTATGTATTTCCCTATCGACCTTCTTTTTATCCAATTGCACCACAATTGTCCTTCTATCATTTGAGGGAGATGTATGAGAGTGTTATTTCGTTCTCAAAGGCCCTATTTCTTGTAAACAAAGTCGTCCACGTCTTCTCTTTTGCTTTCTCCTTACCCTTGGATAGAACATCCACAGGCTCATGTATAGTTCCATTGATTGGATGGAGTGATATCACCTCCATCTGCTACAATGGTGGCTTTAGGGGAAATATCTTTAGAAAGACTAGTTTTCAGATGTAATTTCTTTCTCAAACCTCTCGAGTGAAGCCCGACCTTAGTGATAGGGATATGATATTCATAGTTGTCGATGGGGTTGTACTTTCAAAATCCTCTGTAGTGTTGTTCCCAATCTGCTTTCGAGCTCCTACATAACTCTCAAACATAGCCAGAGTTTTCTTTTCGAGTTTTCCTCGTCTTCTTTATCCTCAAGCATTTCCCCGTGCTCCGATCATGGTTCACACATTAGTATAGGTTAACCAACATGCTCCACTGCCATACCCAGAGAGAGAATTTCATCACAACATTATTTTCAAGCCTGCTTGTTTAATTATGTGTTGCTTTTATCTTGGCAAAAAATTAGTGACTGTCAAGTGGTATAATTTCTATGTTTCCTGTGAATTCTGATAGTTCTATTATGGCATTAAAATGACTGAAGAGAGGAATAAAGGAGATAAGTGGAGGGGCGAAGAAAAACAATGATAACTAGTAAGAATAGGGAGAAGGAAATTTTTGGTTTTTAAGTTTTGCTTATAATGACACACATTTTCTCTTTATATATATATCTTTATTCATTTGTCATTTGACACATTATTAACATGTAATTCCACACATTTAATTTTGTCAATAATGTCCTGAAAAAACATATTTCTATCGAATAGAAATATCTATTTGATTATTAGTTAAGTTGAAATATCTAACTAACAAGCTCATCAAGTTTAAGAAGCTTTAAAATATTTGTCTATTTATTTATATGGTGGGTGTTTGAATGATAAAATTTAATGGGAATATATAAATGACTTCTTAAATTTTGACAATAATTTTCACTTAGATACCTTAACTTAAACTTGTATCTAATAGATATTTTAATTTCATTCAATATATGCTTATTAGATCACTCATAACTAGCTAGTACAGAAATATAAAATCTGCATTACACGCATAATAATGTGGAAAATTGACAAATCAAAAGATGCTACATACAATTTCATAATCTCTATTGTTAGCCTGGCGTCCTCCGTCCCATCCCACACTACCGTCGACCCTATACACAAGCCATTGTTCCCCCAGTCATCTTTCCCAAAATCTTCTTGAAGCTAAATATAAAATCATGTTAAAGAACAAAAGTAAAAAACAATTCTCTCCCTCATATTCACGACATAAAGGATTCCTGAATAAGAGTGAATATATATAGTTGAGCCAACTCGAAATTTAAATTTTTTGATATTTGGTTTGAATTTTTGAATTATGGATTAAATTTTGAATTTTATTTTTAAAATCTATAATTTCAAATTGGATATCAGATTTAGTATTACAGATTTTCCTTATATTCAATCCTATGCATATCATATGTCTCCAATACTAATAAGTCTAATTTCAAAAGGTCCAGTAGATTAGTACCCTACAACCCTATTCATTATAGTACTAAATCCAATATGAAATTACATGGCATAAGCAGTAGGACGGTCTCAATTCTTGTTAACCGTAGAAAAGTATACATTTTAAGGAGAGAACAATTAGGTGAATTAAAAAAGTCAACAAAAAAAATTGAAATATCAAAACCTATTGAAAAGCTAATCCAATTTGAACTTATTTGGATTGGATCTTGATTGTTTGGACTGAAAATCGAAATTTTTATATCTAATTTGAATGATTGGAACGCCCACCCCTACATTTGAACCATGAAATTCAATAATTTTTTTCTTTATTTCACTTGCGATTTACTAATAAATGATGTTTTGTATAATTCAAATTCTAAGAAAGTTAGCCATGAGTCATCCAAGAATCATTCTGCAGCATCATATAATAAAATAAAATAAAATGGAGCTTCAAACAATAGAGATTGTCGGTCTTCTTCCAGAAAGATCGACACTTTTAGGATACGTTTTTTACTTTAATTTTTTTTCTTTTGCTTATCTTCATTTTAACTCTTGGGCCGACCATTTTTGGGTTGGCCAAAACTTTGTTTCTTTTTTACTTAATCTATAAAATAGCCCATAGACAAAACCTTAATTTAAAAAAAAATTCATCCGAGGATGTTATTATAATTTCATTAAAGAATTTATTTTTAAAACAAGAATCAATGTCATCGTTAGCTTCATTGAAGACACATGAATTGGAGACGATCTGAAACGACCCCAAAAATGCCCGAAAATGTGCTTCGGAAACACCTATAATTGTAATTTCCATATATCTCAAAATCCGTGCATGATTTCGGAAATTCGACTTCATATTCTTATTTGTGGGGTCAAATTGAGTGGGAAATGGGTCTAACCCGAATTTTAGAGCAACCGTATCAAAATTCAAAAATCGCAAAAATTGCGATTTGGAGGGTCAACTTTAAAGGGGCATATCTCTTAGCACACAAGGAACTGGAAGGGCTGCAAATTATTAAATTAAAGCTCTTTGAGTTAGCTTTCCAACGCACTTGGTTTCACCTCATTCCGAGTTAGGATGAGGGAGTTATGACCATTTTCGTAAAACCTGTCTGTGCAGATTTGCAATTTCCAGTGAGCTATTTTTTTTAGGCGGGTTGGAGACGTTTTTTTTATAAAAAGGGGATATGTCCCATACTTAGTCATTTTTCTTAACTCCAAAAACACTCTCTAAGCCCTCTCCAAAAATTCCACCAAGATCTTCAACCAAATTCAAACATCTCAAGCTCTAATTCCGGATTCAAGACTCAATCTCAAGCTTCGATTCTCCATTCCAATCTTCATCAAGGATTCTCCAAAGTTGAGGTATGTGGGTTTGATTGTGGAAACCTTCCTTTCCACAAGTCCAACCATTTATCCTCTATTTCTACTTCAAGTTTATGGGTCCTTATGATTATTTATGAACTCTTGAATTATGGAATTACTACTACACACCCTATTATGGTCCATTTTGCATATTATCATGAAATGGAATTATTATGTGATGTTTATGGTTTACATGCTTCCATGATCAAATTATGAAGGTTGATATATATATGTATGTTGTTGGTGGGCTGATTTATATGGATTTTGGAATTGGTTGGACTTAGTATTCTTGAAATACATGATTTCATTTACATGAACAATTGCCCACCTTGTGTTTGATAAAATGCCCATTTATAGAATTCTTAGGAAAGGGAAGGTCCAAGGTACGTCCTATGAGTCGGATGGTTATGTAATTACTGAAATGATGATGAAATGGACACATGTATATGATTTTCTCTATATAAGTGTTGTGAGTCGACCAAGCCTAGTACGGGGGGTAGTAGGCCCGTATAACCGTATCGAGGGGTTGGTACCTTGGTTGCCTAGTACGGGGGGTAGTAGGCCCGTATAACCGTATCGAGGGGTTGGTACCTTGGTTGCCTAGTACGGGGGGTAGTAGGCCCGTATAACCATATCGAGGGGTTTGTACCTTGGTCCCTAGCTCGGGGGGTGGTAGGCCCGTGTAACCATATTGAGGGGTTTGTACCTCTTTCGCCTCTCCAAGGGGGTGGTAGGCCTTGGAAATACTATATTGATGGTCACTCGCCACACATGTACTACGTCCCACTAAATATGATTTTTTATGTAAGCATCATTATACATATCATTTCATTAATATGCTATCTATTGGGTATGATTACGCATTTTTCCTATGATGTCCATCTAATGTAGCATTGCATTGCATCCCATATACTTAGTACATTCAAATGTACTAACGCATACTCTATGCCTACATGATGTCACCATGTAGGGACCGGAGCACCTCTTGACCATCCTCCTCCGCGTGGCTAGTACGATTTTCTATAGTGGTTATTGGTGAGTCCTCCATTTCGGGGACGTTGCTCATGATCTTTTGCTATGTATAAAACTTTTCCTTTCTAGTTATGTTTTGACTATGAGGGTGAGCCCGGTAGTTTGTCTTGGCCCCCGCTAAGTACTCATGTTTAGAGGTGGTGTTGGACAAGTTGTGTATTATGCTTGAGCTTGACTCATCTATGGTATTTATGTATCATTTCTTTTTTTTGCTCCCTTAGTCCCGATTTCCCCCTTGATTATGCTTATCGTTTATGGTCATTTAATTGCTTCCGCGACCAAGGATGTGTAATGATACGCTATGAGGCTTGTTTGGGGTTCCTTCGGGTTCCCCATTCGCCGGTCACATCTAGGCCCTAGGCTTGGGTCGTGACAAACTTGGTATCAGAGCACTAGGTTGAATGATCCTCGGAGTCCAACACACCGCGTTGATTAGAGTCCGATTCATGGTTGTGTTGTGCACCACAACTATGAGTAGGAGGCTATGAGACGTTTTAGGAAATGTTTCCCTTCTCCATGTTCTAAGTCGTGCTGTAGAGTTGAATTAAGTTCTTCCCTAACGGTTGTTCTTTGCTATGCTAGATCATGTCTAATACAAGAGGAAGACGAGCCCGCGCACCCGAGGAACAACCGACCAATGGGGATCTTCGGGATGCCCTTACTTTATTTGCACAAGCTATGGCTAATCAAGCCAACCACGGGACCCAAGCCCCTCAGGCTCCTACCCCGGCATCTCGGGTGAGAGACTTCGTGCGGATGAATCCCCCAGAATTCTATGGGTCTAAGTTAGATGAAGACCCTCAAGAGTTCATTGATGAAGTCCACAAGATATTAGCTATCATGGGCGTGAGGTCAGAAAATAAGGCGGAGTTGGCGGCCTACCAACTAAAAGGAGTGGCCCAAATATGGTACAACCAATGGGAGAAAGAGAAGGGGGCAAACTATGTGGTGCCTTGGGAAGAGTTCAAAACGGCTTTCCTTAATCGATTCTTTCCTCTAGAGCTTAGGGAAGCCAAATTGGTGGAGTTCATGAATTTAAAACAAGGATCTATGAGTGTGAGGGAGTATGCCCTCAAGTTTAACCAACTTTCAA
Source organism: Solanum appendiculatum (assembly GCA_018342035.1). Lineage (NCBI taxonomy): Eukaryota > Viridiplantae > Streptophyta > Magnoliopsida > Solanales > Solanaceae > Solanum > Solanum appendiculatum. The sequence goes on along the minus strand of JAGDQO010000884.1, from coordinate 7,179 downwards.
GATATGCTCCACACTTGGTTGCCGACTCACGGTCTAGAATGAATAAATTCGTGATGGGTGTGTCCGACCTAGTGAGTGAAGAATGCCGGTCCGCAATGTTGATTAGTGACATGGACTTGTCCCGCTTGATGGTCTATGCCGAACAAATGGAGGAGGAGAAGTTGAGGAAGAGGAGGGGTCATGAGGCCAAGAGGGCCCGTTTTGAGGGCAAGTTCCAAAGTCGAAGGGGAGGCCGATTTCATCAAGGCCAAGGGTCTTCTCATGCGCCCCATAGGGGGTTTGCCAATGACGTTCCAAGGGCCCAAGGTGTTGGTGGTATGGGTCCTAGTGATGTATGTCCGAAGTGTGGTAAGGGCCATGGTGGCCCGTGTTTGAGAAATACCGGTGCTTGCTACAGTTGTGGGGAAATGGGGCACAAGGCAATGGATTGTCCCCGAAATCGCAACAAGGGTAAGGAGGTCCGTCCACAAGGTGCCAATGCGGTTCCTTTGGGGAGAGGGGGCCGACAAGATGGTGCCCCAAGGCACAATCGATTTTATGCTTTGCATGGGAGGCAAGGGGTCGATGAAGTCCCCGATGTCGTTACCGGTATGTTGAAAATCTTTGACTTGGATGTATATGCACTAATTGATCCGGGTGCCTCTCTTTCTTTTGTCACCCCCTTTGTTGCCAAAAAGTTTCATGTTGAGCCCGACTTGTTGCGTGAGTCATATAAGGTGTCTACTCCTATTGGTGCATATATTGTTGCTAGGAAGGTCTATAGAAATTGTCCTATTTGCATCTTGCATAAAATATTGCCTTGTGATCTTGTTGAGTTGAACATGGTCGATTTTGATGTTGTTCTTGGGATGGATTGGTTGCATGCATACTATGCTTCTATTGATTGTAGAACCCGTAGGGTCAAGTTCCAATTCCCAAGTGAACCCATTCTTGAGTGGGAAAGCCAAAATGTGGTAGTCAAGGGTAGATTCATCTCTTTCATTAAAGCCCGTAAGTTGATCTCTAAGGGGTGTCTCTATCACCTTGTGAGGGTTAGGGATGTGGAGTCCAAAACCCTTCTTATAGAGTCGGTTCCGGTCGTAAATGAATTCCTTGATGTCTTTCCTAATGACCTTCCCGATGTTCCTCCCGAAAGGGAAATAGATTTTGGCATAGACCTCCTCCCCGATACTCAACCCATTTCTATTCCCCCTTACCGTATGGCCCCGGCGGAGTTAAAGGAGTTGAAAGAACAATTGAGGGACTTGTTGGAGAAGGGTTTTATTAGGCCTAGCCAATCACCATGGGTGCACCGGTGTTGTTTGTGAAGAAGAAAGATGGGTCCCTTAGGATGTGTATTGATTACCGGCAACTCAATAGGGTCACCGTCAAGAATAAATATCCTCTTCCTAGGATTGATGACTTGTTCGACCAATTGCAAGGGGCTAGCCACTTCTCTAAGATTGATCTTCGGTCCGGGTATCATCAAGTGAAGGTGAGGGAGGGTGACATTCCCAAGACAGCCTTCCGGACTAGGTATGGACATTATGAATTTGTGGTCATGTCCTTTGGGTTGACCAATGCACCGGCTACCTTCATGGACCTAATGAATAGGGTCTTTAAACCCTACCTTGATTCCTTTGTTGTGGTCTTCATTGATGATATTTTAATCTATTCGCATAGCGAGGAAGAACATATGGGTCACTTGAGGGTTGTGTTGCAAAGATTAAGAGAGGAGAAGTTGTATGCCAAGTATGAAAAGTGTGAATTTTGGTTGAGGGAGGTTGCCTTCCTAGGTCATGTGGTGTCGGGGGATGGTATTAAGGTAGACCCTAAGAAGACCGATGTGATTAGAAATTGGCCTAGGCCATTGACCCCGTCGGATATTAGGAGCTTCTTGGGCTTAGCGGGTTACTACCGGAGATTTGTGAATGGGTTTTCTTCTATTGCTTCTCCCATGACTAAGTTGACACAAAAGAAGGCTAAGTTTGAGTGGACCGACGAGTGCGAAAGGAGTTTTCAAACCTTGAAAGATAAACTTGTGTCCGCTCCTATATTGTCACTACCGGATGGGCTTGAGGGATTTGTTGTGTATTGTGATGCTTCTAGAGTTGGCTTGGGTTGTGTCCTAATGCAAAATGGTAAGGTGATAGCCTATGCTTCTAGACAACTCAAAGTGCATGAAAAGAACTATCCTACGCATGATCTTGAATTAGCCGCGGTGGTGTTTGCTTTAAAGATTTGGCGTCATTATTTGTATGGGGTACATGTCGATGTGTTCACCGATCATAAGAGCCTCCAATATGTCTTCACCCAAAAAGATCTCAACTTGAGACAAAGAAGGTGGCTAGAATTTCTTAAAGATTATGATATGAGTGTGCATTATCATCCCGGTAAAGCTAATGTGGTGGCGGATGCTTTGAGTAGGGTGTCTATGGGTAGCCTAGCTCATGTTGATATTGGTGATAGGGAAATGGCTAGGGAGGTACATCGGTTGGCTAGGTTGGGGGTTAGGTTGGAAGAGGTTGGTAATGGTGGTGTGGTCGTTGTTGATGGTGCTAGGTCTTCCTTGGTTGATGAGGTGATAGCAAAACAAGATCTTGATTCTTCCTTGTTTGAATTGAAGGCCTTGGTGAAAGAGAGCAAGGTGGAAGTTTTCTCCCAAGGGGGAGATGGTGCCCTTAGGTACCAAGGTAGGTTGTGTGTGCCTTGTGTTGATGGTTTGAGGGAGAAAATTCTTGAGGAGGCTCATAATTCTTCCTACTCCATCCACCCCGGTTCCACCAAAATGTATAGAGATTTGAGGGATGTGTATTGGTGGAGAGGCATGAAGAAGGACATTGCCAAATTCGTCTCCGGTTGTCATAGTTGTCAACAAGTCAAGGCCGAACATCAAAGGCCGGGTGGTCTAACCCAAGACATAGAGATTCCTACTTGGAAGTGGGAAGAAATTAATATGGATTTTGTAGTTGGTTTACCCAAGACTAGAAAAGGTTTTGATTCTATTTGGGTGGTGGTTGATAGGATGACAAAATCGGCTCATTTTCTACCGGTAAAGACAACATATGGGGCGGAAGATTATGCAAGGTTATATATTCATGACTTGGTAAGGTTGCATGGGATTCCTCTATCCATCATATCGGACCGTGGTACTCAATTTACTTCACACTTTTGGAAGTCTTTTCAAAGGGGTCTAGGTACGAGAGTTAAGCTTACTACGGCCTTTCACCCGCAAACGGATGGACAAGCCGAAAGGACTATCCAAACACTTGAGGATATGCTTAGGGCTTGTGTATTGGAGCTTAAGGGTAGTTGGGATGATCATCTTCCATTGATTGAGTTTGCCTATAACAATAGCTATCATTCTAGCATCGGTATGGCTCCTTTTGAGGCTCTCTATGGGAGGCGTTGTAGATCACCGGTTGGGTGGTTTGAGGTTGGTGAGGTGGCCTTGTTAGGACCAGACCTAGTTATGGAGGCTCTTGAGAAGGTTAGGATGATTAGAGAAAGGTTGAAGATGGCCCAAAGTCGCCAAAAGTCCTATGCCGATGTGAGGAGAAGGGCTCTTGAATTCCGAGTTGGTGATTGGGTTTATTTGAAGGTGACACCCATGAAGGGTGTGGTTCATTTTGGTAAGAAGGGCAAGTTGAGCCCAAGATACGTGGGTCCTTATAAGGTGATGAGGAGAATTGGCAAGGTAGCTTATGAGTTGGAATTGCCTAGCGAGATGGATTTGGTTCATCCGGTATTTCATGTGTCTATGTTGAGGAAGTGTGTGGGTGATCCGAATGCCATTGTGTCTCTTGATGTTGTGGGTGTTGTTGAAGATAATTTGACCTATGAAGAGGTTCCGGTTCAGATTTTAGATAGACAAGTGAAGAGGTTGAGAAACAAAGATGTGGCTTCCATTAAAGTCCTTTGGAGAAATCAACAAGTTGAAAGTGCTACTTGGGAGGCCGAAGCGGACATGCAAAGGCGATATCCTTATCTTTTCCACTCCACTCGAGCCTAAGGTATTGATCTAAGCCCTTTATAAAATCTCAGGTCTTAAGTTCAGCCCCCATGTCATTGCATACATTCATGTTTAAGTTGACAAGTTCATTGTGGTTTTACAACTATGTTGAGGTTTTGAAATAAGGTGTAAGTGCATTGTTGCATCCTTATGTGGGCTGAAATTTGCCATGTTTGTGTCTCTCATGTACGTTTCTTTAACATTCGGGGACGAATGTTCCCAAGGGGGAGATATTGAAACGACCCCAAAAATGCCCGAAAATGTGCTTCGAAAACACCTATAATTGTAATTTCCATATATCTCAAAATCCGTGCATGATTTCGGAAATTCGACTTCATATTCTTATTTGTGGGGTCAAATTGAGTGGGAGAGGGTCTAACCCGAATTTTAGAGCAACCGTATCAAAATTCAAAAATCGCAAAAATTGCGATTTGGAGGGTCAACTTTAAAGGGGCATATCTCTTAGCACACAAGGAACTGGAAGGGCTGCAAACTATTAAATTAAAACTCTTTGAGTTAGCTTTCCAACGCACTTGGTTTCACCTTAGTCCGAGTTAGGATGAGGGAGTTATGACCATTTTCGTAAAACCTGTCTGTGCAGATTTGCAATTTCCAGTGAGCTATTTTTTAGGCGGGTTGGAGACGTTTTTTTTTTATAAAAAGGGGATATGTCCCATACTTAGTCATTTTTCTTAACTCCAAAAAACACTCTCTAAGCCCTCTCCAAAAATTCCACCAAGATCTTCAACCAAATTCAAACATCTCAAGCTCTAATTCCAGATTCAAGACTCAATCTCAAGCTTCGATTCTCCATTCCAATCTTCATCAAGGATTCTCCAAAGTTGAGGTATGTGGGTTTGATTGTGGAAACCTTCCTTTCCACAAGTCCAACCATTTATCCTCTATTTCTACTTCAAGTTTATGGGTCCTTATGATTATTATGAACTCTTGAATTATGGAATTACTATTACACACCCTATAGGTCCATTTTTTGCATATTATCATGAAATGGCAATTATATGTGATGTTATGGTTACATGGCTTCCATGATCAAATTATGAAGGTTGATATATATATGTTATGTTGTGGTGGCTGATTTATAGGATTTTGGAATTGGTTGGACCGTTAGTCATTCTTGAAATAATGATTTCATTTACATGAACAATTGCCCACCTTGTGTTTGATAAAATGCCCATGTATAGAAATCTTAAGAAAGGGAAGGTCCAAGGTACGTCCTATGAGTCGGATGGTTATGTAATTACTGAAATGATGATGAAATGGACACATGTATATGATTTTCTCTAAATAAGTGTTGTGAGTCGACCATGCCTAGTACGGGGGGTAGTAGGCCCGTGTAACCATATCGAGGGGTTTGTACCTTGGTCCCTAGCACGGGGGTGGTAGGCCCGTGTAACCATATCGAGGGGCTTGTACCTTGGTTGCCTTTAGTTACGGGGGTAGTAGGCCCGTATAACCGATTCGAGGGGTTGTACCTTGGTCCTAGTACGGCGGGGTGTAGGCCCGTATACCGCTTATCGAGGGGTTTGTACCTTGGTCCCTAGCTCGGGGGTGGTAGGCCCGTTGTAACCATATTGAGCGGGTTTGTACCTCTTTCGCCTGCTCCAAGGGGGTGGTAGCCTTTGAAAATACTATATTGATGGTCCCTCGCCACACATGTACTACGTCCCACTAAATATGATTTTTATGTAAGCATCATTATACATATCATTTCGTTAATATGCTATCTATTGGGTATTATTACGCATTTTTTCTATGATGTCCATCTAATGTAGCATTGCATTGCATCCCATATACTTAGTATATTCAAATGTACTAACGCATACTCTATGCCTACATGATGTCACCATGTAGGGACCGGAGCACCGCTTGACCATCCTCCTCCGCGTGGCTATTACGATTTTCTATAGTGGGTATTGGTGAGTCCTCCATTTCGGGGACGTTGCTCATGATCTTTTGCTATGTATAAAACTTTTCCTTTCTAGTTATGTTTTGACTATGAGGGTGAGCACGGTAGTTTGTCTTGGCCCCCGCTAAGTACTCATGTTTAGAGGTGGTGTTGGACAAGTTGTGTATTATGCTTGAGCTTGACTCATCTATGGTATTTATGTATTATTTCTTTTTTTTTTTTTTTGCTCCCTTAGTCCCGATTTCCCCTTTGATTATGCTTATCGCTTATGGTCATTTAATTGCTTCCGCGACCAAGGATGTGTAATGATACGCTATGAGGCTTGTTTGGGGTTCCTTCGGGTTCCCCATTCGCCGGTCACATCTAGGCCCTAGGCTTGGGTCGTGACATATAACATGGAATCAGGTGTCTACCCCACACCGAAAAGAGGTGTTCTCACTTGCCAAGGTAAGAACAATAGTTTATAGCTTAGGTAGATCCACTAGCTAATGTCTATCTAAGAGAAACCTATGGTGGCACATAGTTCGGTGCTAAGCATAGTTTCCACGGAATAGTCATAATTCATAACTTATCTTATCATCAATAGACATGGGTAATCGCCACTTGTCTTATCATTAGAATAACTCCTTAATCTTGATTCAAAGTTTAGCTGAGAAAAGCTTACAACCTTTATGAATCCTTTATGTGAGAATAACCTTTCACATTCATGATTTGAGTTATATGTGAGAAAACCTTTCACAACAACACAATAACAATGCTTCACTCTCAAAGCAACTTATTTCTTCATCAATTTCACCTTAAAATCATTCCATTTACTCAAATCATGTATAAAAAGACTTAATTCAATCCATTAGATCATAATTTGAAAGAACCCATAAGATAGAAGAAAACCCTAATTTCAATTGAATAATCTAACTTTACAAAATTGGGGAATTTAGCAACCCTGTAGAGGAAAGGACTCCATAGGTGAAAGCTATTATACCTTGATGCAAAATTCTTGAAATCAATGATGAACTTAGGAGATTTGAATGGAAACCCTAGAACCTTCTTCTTCTTCTTCGATCTTCTAGAGAGAGAAATATTAGGGAAAAGACTTTAGAGGGAATTTGGGAGTGATTATAAAGTGAGAGAATTAGGCTTAGATGACTTATATGGGGCTTAGGATTAGAGCTTAACCGACCTAGATTAGTAATAGATCAATTTGGGAAAAGACCAAAAAGCCCTTAAAAATTAACTGTCGGTTTCGACCTACAGTTCAACT